>NW_004624809.1:638252-677124 GCF_000247695.1 Heterocephalus glaber
AGAGTGTTCCATCTCATTTCCCTTTGGGGTTGCTGTAGGTGATCTGGAAGTCTGGTTTTGAGACTTATTTACGTGTTTTCTCATTTCGACTGGGGCAGGGGGCTGTTAGCGCCTGCATGGATTACCTCCTCTGAGCTGGGAGAGGTGGAACAGGGGCCGTGAGCAGCGGTAGGGATGGTGACCCAAAAGCCCTTTCCTGTGGGCTGGGAGCATTGGGAGGGATGGTGGCTGGGAAGCCCCTTCCTCTGGACCAGGAGCAGTGGGATGGTGGCTCATAAGCCCCTCCCTCTCTGCTGGGAATGGTGGGAGGGATGGTGGCCTGGAAGCCCCTTCCTCTGGGCCAGGATCAGCGGGACAGAAGATGGCCCAAAAGCCCTTTCCTCTGGGCTGGGAGCAGCGGGAGGGATGGTGACCGGGAAGCCCTGTCCTCTGGACCAGGAGCAGTGGGACGATGGCTCAGCAGCCCCTACCTCTGGGCCGGGAACAGGGGGACTCTGTACCTTGGTCTGGTGGTCTGGTGTCCTCTGTGTCTTTGTAGTGTGGAACCAGATGGCTGCCTGTCTACAGCGGGGTGATTCGGTGTCTTCCGCGCGACTCAGGACCTCGGTAGGGCGTGCACAGACCTGCCTGTCTGCAGCGGGCTGATTCAGCGTGTTCTGTGGGACTCAGGACCTCGGTAGGGCATGGGCAGACCTGCCTGTCTGCAGCGGGCTGATTCGGCATCTTCCGCGAGACTCAGGACTTCGGTAGGGCGTGCACAGACCTGCCTGTCTGCAGCGGGCTGATTCTGCGTCTTCCGCGGGACTCCGAGTCTTTGATTCTTACACGGAATGTAAAACATGTGACTGGGAGAGCACTAAAAAAGAAGGGAAGGAAGCCCCAGAAAGGTTGAGGACAGAAAATAAGTCTTTGTAATAGAAGAAAAGCAGCAAGGTGAGGTGGTGTGGAAGAAAAGAATACATTTTCAGAAGAGAGTGGTCACTTATTTTTCAAAGCCCAGTGGGGCTAGGGATGTAGCTTAGTGGGAGAGCACTTTCCTGTCATGAAAGACACCCTGGTTCAATCCTCTAGAACTGAAATTAATAAGTGAATGAATGGTCAAACTATAAGGCTTTGGACTCTGTAAAATTCCCTGTATACTTAAGTATCTGCTGAAAAAAAGGATGGTGAGTCATATTAATACTACAGAGCTGTAGAGGTCTTTGAGAGAACATGATCACTGATGGTGCCAATGATAAGGAGGTAGATAGGAAGCTCAGCCAATTTGTCGTTTTTCTTGCTTTTAGTTTTCTTGTCCTTGCACTAACAGTTTGGGGCCGCCTTTCCAAGTATCTATATCTCTAGAAATTCTGCTTATACTTCTCCATAGAACCACTCGGGGGTTTTATCTTCTCGGAATTTAACTACTTTTCCTAGGCATCAGTAGCATTTCCCTGTAAAATCAAGCATCTCTTCCTAAGCGAAACACTTTTCCACTATACATTTCTTTTTTTTTTTTTTTTTGGTACCAGGGATTGAACTTGTGTCCTTGCGCTTGCGCAGCAGGCAGCAAAACTGCTGAGCTAAATCCCCGGCCCTTACATCATTTTTTTATATTAGTGAGTTGGTGTTAATAGTCTACCAGTCTGAGCAGTGCACAATATGTTTCTGCTTACTTTTTAAAACAGCAAATTTGGTTTTTCTTTTTTCTGAAAACTGTCATTTTACCAAAATAATTATGCTTTGCTGTGGTATAATAGCAAAGCATAATTGATGATATAATCTGCAGTAGCTGCAATTATTTATCTTTAAAAATTATGTGGGCCAGGGATTTAGCTCAGTGGTTCCATGGCCTGCCTCGCAAGTGCAAGATCCTAAGTTCCATCCCTGGTACCAAAAAAAAAAAAAAAAAAAGTAGCAAAGTTATAAAATTATATAACAAGAAGCCACGTATGGTGGTGCACACCTATAATCCCAGCCCTCAGGAGGCTGAGGCAGGAAGATCCCTGGCCAGCCTGGGCTACATAGTGAATTCAAGGCCAGTCTAAACTACACAGCAAGACTCTGTCTCAAAAGCCAAAAAAATTATATAGCATGAAGTATAGCAGTTGATAGCTGATGCAGTTGAATTTATTTTCTACAGGAAATTTTGGTAGAGGGTGTGGTAATGTGCTAATGACTTAAATATTTTCCCTACTAAAACTGGACAAGAACTCAGTCCTTTTAGGATACTGTCATTGAGACATTTTGAGAAATGTTTTGAGTAATTTATTTAGTTATATGGTTTGAAGTAGTCTAGAAGTACCACAGGAAAGATGTTCTTAATTTGCATTTTTTCATGTAATAATATCTAACATCAAATTATCTTTACAGGAAAAAACAAAAAAGAAAAAGAAGCATAAGAAACACAGTAAGAAGAAGAAAAAGAAGGCTGCTAGTTCAAGTCCTGACTCACCATAACATTAACAAAAACCAGGATTCCTTTATGAAGAAAGTGCAATGTCTAAGGAAATTTCAACTGTGAAAATTATCATATATTTACTAAAATGCATGAATTTTCTTGTTTTTAGAATTGTTCTTGGACTATTCAATAGCCACTCAGATGCCGCTATGTGAAAGGGCCATAATTGTTGCTTGCTGCTTGAACATCTACTTTTTCTCCTTCAGTGTGTGATAACCTCAGGAGATAATACACTGCAGTCGTACTAGTGGTTAAGATATTTGGGGATAAAGCTAATATTTTTGACTAGAACTATCTAGTGGTAAATCAACAGAAATTGAATCTGGATACCTCTTTAAGATGTAATCAGAAATGGCCAGATGACTCTAGTTAAATTTTTTTAAGTAGGGATTACATTAATATTTTTGAATTCCTTACTCTGTAGATAGATGTAATTTTTCCCCCAATATCTTTTATTTACCTTGGGAAGGAGCTTTTCGGGTGGAGGGAGGGGTGGTTTACTATCTTTAGCTCACAGAATAGTGTGCCTTTGATCCTCACACATCCTACTTTCGTGGACACAGTAGCCATGCTTACTGGGGAGGTCGGAGCTGGGTACCAGCAGTCTTGCCCTTTACTGAGCTTAATGACATCCATGGACTTTGTCATATGCTGCTTTGAGTAAACCAGAGAAACAGCCCTTTGCAGCGTGAGAAAGCCCCAAAGTTCTGGGTTTACCTCCACATCAATAACAACGTTTTTTAGCTTTAGAATATGTTAATATCATTTGAATTAATTTTTGACTATACTTTGGCTTTGGAGAGGAATTGTTTCATATAGACACTGGTACTTTTTGAACTTAATAGCTAAATATTCTAAAGTGCATGTTTTATATGTTGAGTTTTAACCAGTCAGGAAAATTTTATGTAACCAATGATAGTTTATTTTTTTGTATGAATGTTGTTTAGCCTGCCATGTTTAGCTTTTGTTAACTCTTTACTCTTGCTGTCTCAAGTTCATTATTATGTTTAATGGCACCCTTGCCAAGATATTTAGCATGTAAAAAGGTTTTGATTTTTTTGTTTTTAAACAGCTTCATATTGAAGCTGAGACTTATAAACAAGTTGAGTGGCAGGCCTGGTATGCTATATCTTGTTACATAAAGCTATTGCCAGAATCTTAGTAAATACAATGTTTTAAAAGTTTGTTGTCTTTGTATATTAATAACAAATTATGACAAGTTAACTTTAAGTAAGAATTGTATTACTGCTCTTCTTGTGTCATATTTTACTAAGATTTTGTGCCTCATATCTCTTACTGAATTATTAGGAATGTTAAAAGGAATTGATTTTTCATTTTACATTTTTATATAATCAGGTAATATGAAATATAATTTGATGTACAATTTTGCCTGTTACAGAGGGTGTGTGCTAATTATAGTGGTATATGCACAGAACATTTTGGCATGACAAGCTGAATAAATAGCTATTTTACTTAAAAATAGCTGTGTTCGTATGTGGTCACAAGCAAAGCTATAACGAAAAATGCTATTCATTGTTAGTAGTAGATACACTATATCCTCAAGTTTTTAGCTATAAGAATAACATTTCTTTAAATAGTATGCTTAATGCTGCCTATTTCCTAATAAAAAAAAAAAATACCTGTGTGCTCTTTAGTACACAGAAAATTTTACATCCCAAAAGGAAATTTCTCAAAATGTTATTCATAAACATGCTAAAATACTAAAAAGTTTATTAGGTAGTTGAGTTTTTCTGTGAATATAAAACTGTACCTTTAGAGAATAATTGGGAATATGGCATTTACAGCCTGCTAGAAGGAAATGCTCATTAGACTGGGGAAAGGAAAAAGTTTTATTTTTTTCAAATTCTTGACTGGGAAACACCATTTTTCATGGTTCCTCTGATCTTCCAGTCTTTCACTAAGGTATAAAAAGATTATTTGACAGGGTAATGTCAGTTATGTTTATTCCATATTTGTTACAGTGTCCAAGTTATTAATACATCTTCTCCCTCCACCAAGCTATTCCTTTTCCTTCTTGAGTAACTTCGTCTTAATTTTAGAAACCCAAGACACGCTATTTGGATACTGGTACTGGGATAATTGCCAAAAATTGTGATGGGTTTCTAGATGGAAAAAAATGAGTTTATACCAGTGCTACTCATTTTTTGTCACTTTAGATTCCTTTGGCTACTTTGAGTATATTTAGGTGTTTTTATCCTAATTTTATTTTATACAGGTTCATATTCCTTCAATCAAGATATACTAAAAATGCCAGGGATTTAGCTCAGTGGCGCTGCGCCTGCCTCAAAAGCGCAAGGTCCTGAGTTCGATCCCTAGTACCGCAAAAACAAACAAGCAAACAAACAAAAACTACAAATCTATCCCTTAATTTTCAGTCTTTTTGTAATAAACAATAGAGTAGTGGAGAAACCATGTGGGTACTGCTGTTCTTGAGACTTAGTGACAGGTTTCACACTACTAAAATTTGCCACATTTTACTTAAAGCCTATGGGCATTCATGCTATTTTTGTAAGGAAGGCTTTTGGAAAGCTGTCACACATAACACACTTGTCTTTGCCTTGTTTTAAAAGCTTGGTCTTGTATTTTATGAAAAAATGAGGTGGGCAAGGATGTAGCTCAGAGACAAAACATAAGGCCTGGGTTTAGTTCCCAGCATTCCAGAAAAAAAGTTTTGGTAAGAATGTTATATCCTAAGGCTAGAGATGCAGCTCAGTGGTAGAGCACTTGCCTTGCAAACCCCCAGGTTCAATCCCCGGCACAAGAATAAAATCTAAAACAAATATTGCATCCTAAATTCTAAAAATCATTTTAATGTATTTTCTTGACTTACACAGTAAAAGCCAACACACATAGACAGGAAGATGTTTGTTCTCAACCTGGATTTCACAGGGAAGGAGGTGAGTTCGAACAGGTGACATTTTTTTTTTCTTTTTTGGTACCAGGGATCAAACTAGGGTTCTTGCACTTGTGCAGCAGGCGGTGAAACCACTGAGCTAAATCCCCACTGAACAGGTGACATTTTGATCAGCTTTGGGATAGTCACACCATGTTTTCTCTCCGTTCTGAATTGGAGGTATAACAGTGAGTTTATACCCAGAAGCTTCCAAATGAAGCCTCTGTTTGGGTCTTCTGAGAGGATGCTTAGTTTAGAGAAGGTTGTAACCTTTGAAGGAACTGTTCATCACCTGGAATATAAGCTTAAATAGTAAGATCTTTATAATTTTAGGTAACGATGTATTCAGATAGGGAGAAAAACATTTTCAGTTTTTCCTGAGGAAATACAAATGGCAATAATATGAAACATCACTTCAAGTGATGTTTAGCCCCAAAGAAAAGATAAATGTTGGAATTGCTGTTCCTGATTACATAACTTTAATGAAATTCCTACACACCTACTGAGTAGTAGCTCCCATTGTTGCATATTTTTCCAACTATTTGAGAACCTTCTGTTTCGTTGCCGGGAAGTGGCCATGTTCACATTCTATATTGGGATTAGAATAGTGAACTCTGGAATTAGTGGTAGCTCAGAACACCCAGGCTTTGAGCTAGACTCTGGGAAGTCTGCAGTGTACTAAAGCTATATTCAACATGGAGCAGGGTGCTCTGAGGAAACTGGTGGAATCCATCAGTAAAACTGTCAGGAGCTGTAAGTACTGATCCACCTTCCAACAGTGCCTGAACATGAAATGTTGATAGACATCCTAGCTAAATATTAATAATAAGTGCTTTGTAACTCTAAAATAGAGTCCTCAGTTTCTATCAGGTATTGGCCATTTTCAAAAAAGGTCAGCAAGTGAACAGTTACATTGGCACATATACAGAAAATCTTTTAACCATTAGGTGTCCTGGAATGTATTTGGTGATATGAGAAGACTAGATTGAGAAGTTACATGACATAAATACTAGAGATCTGTCAAGCAAGAATGATTTATTATAGTCATACTGACATGTAATAAATTTTGAATTATAAAAGTTTTAGCTAGTTCCCTGAGTTTTTCTTTTGGCATAAAACCAATACTGGCAGATGATTATCCTACTCCAGGGCATTAGTGGAGTTGTATAAAATACTTTAGATACTGAAGAAACAGCGTGGTGCTTTGTATACCACAAGTGTGTGCTTATAAAAGCTACTTGAGAGCCAGGTGTGATGGTGCCCACCTGTAATCCCAGCACACAGACTGACACAGGAAGATCACTGCAAATTAAAAGGCCAGCCTGAACTACATACATAGTGAGGCCCTGTCTCAAAAAAAAAGGTATTTGAATTTAACTTTTTTTTTTTTTTTTTTGGTACCGGGGATCAAACTTGGGTCTTTGCGCTTGCGCAGCAGGAGGCAAAACCACTGAGCTAAATCCCCAGCCCTGAATTTAACATTTTTTAAAATCCTTGCCCTGAAAGATTTAACTAGTAGTCTTCTGAGTTTTGTTTCTCAGATATGACCATAAGTAATCCTGACGGATGGTTCTGAAAGAATCTTAGACATTGAGGAGTTGACAGTATCAGCCACTATTAAGAGTCTCATTATGGAGCACTTCCATGTTTCCTTGGGTGACTTCAGGAGGACAGGTACCACCTTAACTCTCATTGTAAACCTTCTGTTCCAGTTGAGATTTAAAATGATTTAAGTTCCTCAAGACCCAAGGGGTTTTCCAAGGCTGCTATTCTATAATTCTTACAATTTCTACTGTAGGTTTAGCTAATGCTGAGTAAGAAATACTGCTTTCTTAGTGGAGCCTGAGCTTTCTAACATTCCAAAGGAGAGTTTGCATACTTTTAAATCAAATGCTCCCACCCCATCCCATTGAAATAGTTTTTAGGAATGTTTTGCCATGTTTATCTTGTTATTTGAAAGCAACTCCCTGAGATCTGCAGGTAAGAAAGAATATGTAATACTTGATCAAGAGGCATCATGTCTCGTATAGACTTCCTCAAAAATGTAGAAACCAAGCTTTAGATTGTCTTTTGTCTAAAGTTACACAGGTAGTGGGTTTTTCTAGTGGAGGCAAAGTTGGTAGGCTGAAGTAGGAGGGTCTTGTACAGGGAACAGGGAAAGGGGATGTTCTAGAACCTCTGCAGAAAGTCCTAGTTTTCTGCAAGCCATGACAGCACAAGAGAATTAATTAGAAAAGATAGAAAAATGAGACAAGCTGAGCTTTGGGCCTGATAGTGCTGCTCTGGGCAGCAAAGACAAGACCCCAAGCTTGCCACACTTTTACTTGGTACATCAAGATTAACAAATATAACAGGTAGGGCTGGGGATTTAGCCCAGTGGTTCCGTCGCCTGCCTCGCAAGTGCAAGGACCTGAGTTCGATCCCTGGTACCAAAAAAACCAAAAAACAAAAAACCAAATATAACAGGTGACTCAGTGCAGCAATGATAATCCTAGAACAATGAGGAGCTATGTGTTCCTCCTCAGGATGTCTTCAGCTGGTGTAATCTTGCCCTAGAGCATCACAGCATCACTGAACCATTAAGATTTTAGCTGTGACCAGAGTGAAAATGCCATAGCTGGCCTGTAGGCAGGAAAACTAGGCCTAATCATAATTTTAATTGTGAAATGATTTTTTTCCCCAAAATTACGTAGAACTGCTCCTGACAGGATCTAATGTTCAAGGCCAGCCTGGGCAACTTAACAAAACTGAAAGGAGGGAGGGGGTGTCAGCTGGAGACACCTCAAAGTGAGGCCCAGGGTACAGTCCCTAGTACTAAAAAAAAAAAATGTATTTAATGTAGCTCATTCTAGTGTAGACCAGGATATACACTGACTTTCCTCTTATTACTGGGATTTTTGTTTTGTTTTAGAACTGGGTCTGTCTAGCTGAGGCTAGCCTTGAATTCATGATCCTACCTCAACCTCCCGCAGAGTTTGGTTGCTAATGCATAAAAATGGAGAGAGTTGACAAGAGCTACAACCACCTAGGCCCCAAAAGGGGATTGTCTTTATTATTTCTCTTTGTGTACAAAATTCTGATTGTCCCATGTGACAGTAAGTTGAAGTAATTCTTCCTGGCCTTGGCTTTGAGCTTCTTAAGAGGAAACCATAATTTACTAGGCCTCAAGATCAAAATTTCTTCTAGTGAAACAGCTACCACTACACAACTGCTCAGACCCTCAGAAAGCTGAGTGCCTCCAGAGACCTCACAAGGAAAATTCCTTCCCACTGCAGTTGGAACCACTTTTTTTCCAGACAGATTTAGAATGTTTTATATTCTAGACCTAGTAAAATTTGTACCTGTTAATGTACTACTCTCTAGCGTTTCATTGTTCAGTGTTGTAACCAGGAACTATATGTGATTATATAAAATTTTAAATTCCCCTTTTTTGGTAATACTAGCCACTTTTCTGGGGTCACTGTTCACATGTGGGTGATGACTCCCAAACTGAATAGCACAGATACAAAATATTTTAGGAAGTTCTGTTGGATGGTGTTGTTGTATGGACAAATAATTCTAGTCCCTTTTCCAAATAATGGCCTTTTAATCTCTCGGAGGAGAAGGGTAGACAGTACATCTCTGGGTGTGTTAGCTTCATGGGGGTGTGAGTGCAAGCTGTGCATTCCCCTGGGGCCCTGTGCTTCGTTTAATGTTGAACTATCACTGAGGGGTATTTTTTTCAGTTCGGTTTTGATTTTGGATTTTTCTTTTCCTAGTACACTAAGTCCCCAGCTTACAAATGAGTTCCATTCCAGGAGAACATTTGTAAGTTGGATTATTCATTCGTAATTTGACAAAGTGAATCTTATACAGTACACCTGTAAAAGTTTGCAACTCAAATATTCATAAGTCAGAGACTTACTGTACTGGGGATTGAACTTTGCACTAAGCTAGATCCCAGACCTTTTTTTTTCCCTCCTGCCTCAGCCTCCCAAAGTGCTGGAGCTCCAAGTGTGTCACTGACTTAATTTTTTAACAAAGGACCTGAATTTGCATTATACTCTGGGCCCACATGTTCTGTAGTCAATAGTGGCGCTATACAGTGTGTCTCTTACTGGAAATATGACAGGAGTTTCTATACCAGTGGTGGCAAACCTATACCATGCATGCAGCAGCGGGCTGTTTGTATTACTGAATGCTCTAAAAGATTCACCATCATGATGATCTATACCATCAGAATCACCAAAAGATTTGTGTTGAAAGTGTAATACCACCCCACATGTATTAAAAATCTCTGCACTAGGACTGGGGATTTAGCTCAGTGGCACCAACCCTGCCTTGTAAGTGCAAGGTCCTGAGTTCGATCCGCAGTACCAAAAAAAAGAAAAAAAATCTCTGCACTGAAAATAGATACACACTAAATTGGAGAATTTTGAAACTGTTCCTAATTATATCATTATTTGACAGGACATCATTTTGGCATCTAGAAGTAACTCATTTACCATATCTCCAACTTCTGTTCTCTAAATTTGACAAGTACTCCAATTTAGAAGTGGCTGACAAATGTTTTATAGTCCCCAGCAGCACACAAACAGCTGTGGAAAGGGAAAAAATAGTAACTTTAGTGGGGACACCTGGCCAACTCTGGCTTAACCAAGCAATCGTGGTTAACACCACAATGATCCTCGTGCCAACCGAGAGAAACTGCATGAAAACAATAAAGAACTCTGTACTACCTTTGCATCTCATGTAAATCAAGTTTTCCAAACTAAACACTGCTATTGAAATTATCCCAAAGTGCATTCCATAGAGTGCACCACATCTGGGCTTCCTGTTTCTTCATATTCCAAACAAGAAAGATTTCTAAGTTTCTTGTAGCCCAAAGAGGAGCTGCCTCCCCTTTTATGACCTAGTCTTGTAAGTTATAGGCCCTCATTTCCACTGTTGATTGAAATGATCATAAAAATCTGAATCGTGCCGGGGATTTAGCTCAGTGGTTCCGCCGCCTGCTGCGCAAGCCCAAGGACCTGAGTCCGATCCCCGGTGCCAAAAAATAAAATAAAAATGAAAATCTCAATCGTTTCAAAGAGGCCTAGACCTCATCTCCAAGGAGAAAGATCAATGCCACACTGTGCGAAAAGTGTGTGTGATGGGATTAGACTGTTAAGATCATCTAGGAAAATACAAACTGCCACACTGGAATTCACCATAGCTTCAAGAATTTACTATCAAAGTGATTTTCCTTAAACACAAATCTGACATCCTGCCAGCCAAACTTTTAGTAAGTGCCCTCATTATTAGAAAAACTCAAAACAGTCCTGCCATCTAGCTCAACAAAGTTGCAATTCTTAGAACATGCCTGTGAGACTTTATTTTTAAACTGTAAAATGGCCATAAGGGTAGGAACCATGATGGATATATACAATAATCTTTACAGCCTTATTCAGGACTTCATTGTTACAGTATGAAATTATACTAAGCAAGGAGCAAGAGAATCTAATTTGGTTCCTAAAATAGTACTATTAGGCACCTTTGTCATTGCTTATTCTTTAGATTTCTAATCCCTACCCTAAAAACCAAGTCACTCTTCAGACCAAATAGAAACCTTCATGTTGTAAAATGAATATTTGCTATATATTGTCCTTTATTTCACTTGGGTAACTTAAAATCACCTCAGAAAGTTTCTAACATAATTCTCCTTACCTCCACAATAGAAAGTAGGGGAAGAAGAGGAGGGAAGAGGAAACAAAAAATAGTAACCACCTCTCACTCCTAACTTCTAGTTCTTTCAAGTAATCTTTGATTCAGAGTTACACTTTTAGAGAACAAGGAATCTCAGCGACCAACCAGGACAATGCCCAGTTTTATAAGTGAAGACACTATGGCATAACAAAGCAATTTAGGATGATAAACAGAATGGAAACCAGATGCTCCCAACACACAAAGTCTAACCCTGTATTTTCGGTCCTGACAGTGCACTTCATCATCATATTTCATTAAGTCTGGAGTGAGACTCAAGTATGTGAATAGAGTTGAGTTTGAAAACTGCAGATCTGGTAGTTACAAAGCCTACTGATTTTCTACAGCACCTCGGGCTCCTTCCCAGATTTTCTGTCCTTATCTCCACCTCCGTAGCCAAAGCCCTGTCACTTCATCCCCGGCTTCCAGGCTCCCAGCTTTCTTCCGCCAGTACAATTTTGCCAGATAGGTTTTCCTAAACTACTCTTCCTGTCATGGTCTCCTGTCCAAAATCCTTACTGGTTTCAGATTCTCAACCTGTAGGGCATAGGAGTCAACTGAGCTCTTGTTTTAAAGCCAATTCCTGGGAGGACTGTTAGCAATTCTGATTTAGCAGACTTGGGGCAAATTCTGGAGATCTGCGTATTTAACAAGTATGGGGGCCTGGAGAGGAGATTGAGTCTCATAGCCCAAAAATGACACCATGAGAAACACTGCCCCTGTGCAATAAATGGTATCCATGGAGCAGGCATTCAAGACTACCATCAGCCCATCATCTTCCACCTTGGTTTTCACTTGTCAACTCCTTGCTACGCCCCCACTAAGCCAAATTCTACCTCTTTCCTTTACTCACGTTGTTCACTTTGCCTAGAACACTCCACTTCTTTACCACACTTAACACATTCATTCCTAAATAAACACTATGTATCTTCCCTTCCCTTTCTTCCTTCTTTCCTTTTTTCTTTTCTTTTCCTTTCTTTTCTTTCTTCATGCTATGCAAGTGCTCTACCATTGGGTTACATCTCCAGCCCTTTTTATTTTTTATTTTTTAAATTTTTATTTATTTATTTTTTTTGGTACCGAGGTTCAAACTCAGGACCTTGCGCTTTCAAGGCAGGCGCTGGAACCACTGAGCTAAATCCCCGGTCCCTCCAGCCCTTTTTATTTTTCGAGATGGAGTCTCAGTAAGTTGCCCAGGCTACCCTCGAGCTTGTGATCATCTTGCCTCGGCCTCTGAAGTAGCTGGGATTACAGGCATGAACTACCATGACCAGCCCGATTTACTTCTCTTTCTTTACATGTCTCTAATGAAGAATGCTATATTACATAATCCAGCAATTTATACTCCCTTATGAGACTTCTGAGTTAGGCCTGCCTTAACTGTGTAAACTTTTTTTTTTGGTACCGGGGATTGAACTCAGAACCTTGCGCTTGCAAGGCAGGTGGTGGCACCACTGAGCTAACTCCCTGGACCCTGTGTAAAAAACTTAATCCATATCATACATATTTTGGTATCACCAGACCATCTAGCATCATAAGAACAAAATAATTGCTTAGTCAAATATTTAATTGGGTTGATTAGTGTTTAAATCTGCTGTTTCTTTTCATTTCACAGTCAAAAAAATGAAGTAGAGCATCTTATCAAACTTTTTCACAGCTTCATGGAAAAAAACTGGATGATTTGGTAACACTGGGCTAGATCTTAACACATTTTGAGAGATCCTGCACAACGTATTTGGAATGACTGATGATATGCTGATGAACAGAGATAAGTCACGGAGACTAAAATGTGCCAATTTAAGATGGAAACTATGTATGTATTCAATTTTCATCATAGACTGAATGGTTTTCAGTGCCACACTAGAAAAGTATAGTGCTAATAACACTGCTGCAAACTAACAGGTCCTTAATTCACGCTCACTCAGAATTTCTTATCCATAGTTATACAGCAAATAAGCTAGTGGTATTCTTGTTTAAAAGATAAGCAGCCCTGTGGCTTTTAATCATGTTTTCTTTGGCATCATATTCTATAGACATTTTTTTCTCGTAAAAATAGAGAATGTACCAGTCTATATAAAAAATGATGACTCACTACAGTGGAAAAGTAAATTATATATTGAAAGTAGGAAATTACTGTAACCCAGTTAGTTTTAGAAACAGACCTTTAAAGTGTACAATTTGGTAAGTTTTGACACATGTATACATGTGTGCAACTATTACCACAATAAAATAATTAATATATCCATCATTTCCAAGAAGTAGTATTTTCACTAATCTTCCATAGAATAATATTTTTATTGGTAATTGTAAAAATAATGTATTTTAGTAATTTACCTTTAGATATTGTGAAAACTCTTTAGAACAAATTTTTTTTTTTTTTTTTTTTTTTTTTTGGTACCAGGGATCGAACTCCGGTCCTTATGCTTGCAGAGCAGGCGACGAAACCACTGAGCTAAATCCCTGTCCCCAAGAACAAAATTTTTAACCACTTTTTTTTAGAATAAAAACTACGTCATTGATTAGCTCCACTGTTTGACCCCCTGGCACCTAATAAATGCCCAAAACATCACAAACAGCCGGGCACAGTGGTTTATCCTGTAATTCCAGGACTTGGGAGGCTGAGGCAGGAGGATCAGGAGTTCAAGTTTGAGTCTAGCTTGGTCTACATAGGCCAGCCTGGATTATACAGTGAAAACCTGTCTAAAAACAAAACAAAACCACAAATGGTGCTCATCACTGCTCATGGAGCAGATTTCTTCTTTTTACTTTAAGAATATGAGGGGAAACATATTTCCAATACTTTTTATCCTTTCCTCCTCAATTTGGAAAGTTTTTTATCCACTCATATATATGTATGCCTAAATTACAATACACTTACATATTTTTTTCCAGTGTTTTGTGCATTTGACAGAGACACGGATAACTACATAAATGTAGAAGAGTGGATTGGAGGATTATCAGTGTTTCTTTGAGGAACTTTTGAAGAAAAGCTTAAGTGTAAGATGGGATTTCTGGCTTACTAATATATTTTATCAACTTAGTATTTGGTAAATGTTTATAATCTAAAAATATGAAATTAGTGTTTGGTTTAACAACCTTGCAAAAACTGTTCATAACAGCTTGAAACAAGTGAAATGAGTGGCCTAGTTTAAAGGTCATTTAAGTCTCTAGCCTCAGTTCATAGATTCTGCAACGCTCGGTGTCACCTGATAGGTCTTTGTCTCATGGCCTAAGTTAAGGGTCAGGCTTGTGCCAACTCTGATCAGCTGGTAACACTGAGGTTTCTGAGGCTGCCTCTGTCCTCAGAAGGAAGTGTGCCTCAATATGGGGCAGTGCATGTGTTAACTTTGGGGCTGTTCTTTGTCTTTTCACCAAAGAAAACAAAAGGGGTTGACCACGCACTAACTACCAGATATTAATTCTTTACTGTTGGAGTTGTTTTAGATAACTGAAGAGAGAAATGAAGAAACTGAAGACAATGCAAGACCAAAGGGAAGAGTGTTATAAATGGAGCTTTTGGCTTAAAAGCAACATGAGGAACTCCAAAAACAATACTCTCTCAGTTCACAATTTTGCCTAGAAATAGCTCTGGTTTGTCCAACTGGGGTGATGTTCATTTCCTATGCTTTATTCTTCTAATGTCTGGATTTGGGGTGAGGAACTCTGGAAAGAATAGGAACAATTTTAGGTAACAGTTTTCAAAGAAGCAAATTGCTTTCAAGTATGTGTCTATTTGCTTAAGAAAAGATTGTAGAATTCTATGTAAGTGAGCAAATTTTTATCCATTCTTAATCATTCACTTGAATTTGGCTTTGGGACATTAAAGAGAAGATCAGTAATTTAAAGATAATTTTTTAAATTATAGCACCATTTTAAAATCATCAAATTTCTGTGACATTTGATGTTATTTTGTATTTCAGCCCGCAATCTAATTTTTCATGAGATGCATGTAAATATAGTTTCCACTTAAGATTGAGGCAGTGTTTTGTTTTGTGGTACCAGGGGTTGAAACCATAGACCCACACATGCTAGGCAAGCGCTCTACGATTTAGCTATCTCCCCAGCCCTGCAGTGTTCTTACACACAAGTCTCACTTAGAAGTGAAAAGCTAAGTTTTATGAATGTTAATCCTGTGCTAATACTAATACTTGGTGAAAAGGGCTGTGATCCAACTGTATATGGCTGGACAGCAGCACAATGTCAAAGATTTTCCTCCTCTAATCATGCACCCTAAAATGTTTCTTAGGCATTTAATATGTTGGCTGATGATGTAACAGTGGTAAGCATGCTTATCTAGCATGTACAAAGTCCTATGCTCAGTCCCTAGTGGGAAATAAAAAGATATGTTAATTTGGGGGAAATAATACTTTTTCTTTTTTTCAGTAGTGGAGATTGAACCCAGGGCCTTCACACTGAGCTACATTCCCAGACCTTTTGCCTTTATTTAATTTTTTAAAATTTTGAGACAGGCTCTCACTAAGTCATTAAATTGCCCAGGCTGGGTTCACTCTTGCAACCCTCCTGCTTTAGCCTTCTAGAGTGTTGGGATCACAAATGTGTCACCATGCCGGGCTGGAAATACTGTAGTACTTTCCATAGGAAGGCTGGATTGCAATTCCTTATGCTACTGATTGGAGAAAGGCGACAGAGAGACACAGTTAATCTGATACTCTGGAATTTATTCCTGCCTCTATTGCTTTGGCCAAAACACTTAACTAGGTATAAAGTCCATGAGAGCTCCTTCACTGCTTTCATCCCAGGACCTGAGTAAGGTCATTTGTGGGGTGAATGGATTAACTCTGGTGCTGATATTTAAGCTTGTGTTTCTAATTTATTTCACCTAACATTATGGTCTCAAGGTGCATCCATTTTCTATAAATGACTCAAGTTTATCCTTCTTTATGGCAAAGTAGTAATTCATTCTATTTAAATACATTTTCCTTATGCATTCATCTGTTAATGGATATATAGACTGCTTCCAAGACTTAGCTATTATGACATGGAAATCACTCTCCAGGAAGAGATTATTTGATAATTTGGGATGGTGCACATGGGCAGGTCCTATGACTCACTATGCAAACTGATAAATGTTCTTTTTCAGTGATTAAGTGACTACTTCATTTTTATACTCCACATGAGAATCATAGGATTGATTATACACATGTATGAACAAAGGTTTCAACATTTTATCTTTTATTGCAGCTTGATAACATTTTTTAACTCTCAATACCAAAACACAGGAATTGTATGCCTTTCTTCCCAAATCCCAAGGGGTATTTAATCTTGGGGACAGAAATGTAATAAGCAGTGCTTTATTGTAAAAATCTCTCTACACCATTCTGGATTAGATCAGTAAATTTATGGTACATAAATTGTACTTACACTTTGGTATCTTATGTTGAAAATAACCAAGGGAAAGACTAATGACATTTTAACTCTTCTTACATAAGTCTTTTACACTTCTGTGCTTTAAAAAGACTGTTTTGAAGTTTATTATTTGAATGGAAATGGTTACATTTCTCGAGAAGAAATATTTGACATGCTGAAGAACCGTATATACCAAGGGTCATACAAAGAAGAGACTGATGAAGGAATAAGAGAGTTGGTAGATATAAATACTTCTGAAAATAGTAAGAATGAAAAACTGTAATGAATTACATTCATTCAAATACATGTTACATAAAGCTAAAAAATGGTTTCTTTAAAAACATGCTTTTTTTTCCCCTCCTAACAAATGTAACTTTTATATGGACAGGAGTTTGTGTTCTCTGCTCTGTCTGTTGTATAATGACTGGCTGTGGGTACTCATTAAATATTTGTAGAATGGGAGTGATTAAACAATCATTATACTCAAGCTGGGGATTTAACTCAGTGGCACTGCACCTGCCTTGCAAGTGCAAGGTCCTAAGTTTGATCCCTGATGCCAGGGGTTGGGGGGTGGATAATCATTATACAAAATTAATGTTAATTTTATTATTTTAAAATACCTTTTTGGTTTTTTGCAGTACTTGGGATCAAACCCAGGGCTTTATGCATGCTAGCCAAGTGCTCAACCACTGACCCATGTCCCCAACCCTAAAGTATTTTTTATTAAATTTTTATTGTTATTGGTACATGTTTTTAGTACATGATTACACTCCTCATGGGGAGTTGATACCTGTACAAACACATCTAAATTCTTTTTTTTTTTGGTACTGGGGATCAAACTCGGGACCTTGCTCTTGCGAGGCAGGCAGTGGAACCACTGAGCTAAATCCCTGGCCCCTAAATTCTTCTTTTATCCCCCTCTCTTTCCCACCCTTACCCCTCCTTCCATCCTTTTGTTTCCTTCCCTTTTACAAAATATCTATTTCCTATTACTTATCATTTATTTTGCCCTTTGTATTTCAGGTTTCTCAAAAACCATGTGACATTTAAGTTTGTGTCTCTAATTTATTTCACTTAACACTACGGTCTCAAGGTGCATCCATACCCGTCTCTATGGCAAAGTAGTAATTCATTCTATTTAAATACATTTTCTTTTTTTTTTTAATGGTGGTGGTGGTGACTGTGTGTGTGCGCACACTAAGGTTAGTGCAATAGACCGGAAATATTCAAAGAGAAAAATCACATCCACATCAGATTCTTGTTATTGCTATCTCTTTGCATTACAAAAATAATTTTGATACAGGAAACCCTCATTAATTTGGATTCCACTTATCAGGAGTTTGTGGGATGAAGGTACCCTTACATTAAGAAAGGGCTTGGGCTAGGGATTTAGCTCAGCGGCTCTGCACCTGCATCACAAGCACAAGAACCAAAAATAAAAAAAGAAAAGGCTTATGAAAACAATTTTGTAAGCACATTTAAATCACTTAGACGAACCTGTTCTTTTCAAGCATTTCAGAAACACCTGTTTACTTCCAAATGATGTGCTAACAATAAACTTTTGATCTATTCATTGAAGCCAGAGATTTAAGCACTTATCTAGCAAAAAAGTATAATATCCTTTTTGATATTTTCTGTGTGCTTTAAAATGTTCAATAATGTTTTTTCCTTCACTGGTTCATAAACACTTTCTCCAAAATTATATTTTATTGTATATGAACTACAAGTGTAATTTTGGGTCTAATAATTTATCTTGCTGACAATATGCACTTATGTGAAGTTTTACTCAGAACATATATTACATATTTCCCAATTTATCTCTTTAAAAGATGAATAGTGACTCAATTGGGAACAATTTGGCAATGCCAGGAGACATTTTTCATTGTCACTACTGGGGGTTTCTACTGGCATCTAGTGGGTAGAGGCCAAGGATCTTACTAACATCCTGCAATAGAGGACAGTCTCCCACAACAGAAATTAAATACATTTTCTTTATGCATTCATCTGTTGATGGATATACAGACTGCTTCCAAGACTTAGCTATCATGAGTTGTACTACTATAAACATGGGTATCATGTATCACTGTACTGTGAGGACCTTAGCTCTTTGGGAGAGATACCTAGAAGGGGAATAGCTGGGTCAAATAGAATGTCTAGTTAGTTTTTTGAAGAATCACCATATTAATTTCCACAGTGGTTGAACTAGTTTACATTCCCACTGAGAGTATAGAAGGGTTCCTTTTTCCCCACAGCCTCACCAGCATTTGTTATTATTTGATTTATTAGTGATAGCCATTCTTTCTGGATTTAGTTGGAATCTCAAGTGTTAATTTGCGTTTCTCTAACAGCCAGAGATGTTGAACATTTTTTCATGTATTTATTGGTTATTTGTATTTCTTCTGAGAAGTGTCTATTCATTTCAGTTGTCCATTTAATTTGGTCTCTTATTTTGAGGGGTCTAACTTTTTTGAGTTCTTTATAGATTGCAAATATTGGTCCTTGGAGGAATAACTGGAAATTTTTTTTTCCAATTCTGTAGGTTGTCTCTTTACTCTGTTGGTTGTTTCTTTTGTTAGGCAGAAGCTTTTTAATTTGATGTAATTCCATTTTTTTTTTTGATCGAACTCGGGTCCTTACGCTTGTGTAGCAGGCAGCGAAACCACTGAGCTAAATCCCCAGCCCAATTTATTGCTTCTTGATATTTCTCATGCAATTGGGGTTCTGTTTAGAAAGAGTTTGTCAATGCCTATATCATCAAGAGTTTTACCTGTTTTATCTTCCAGTAGATTGTTTCTGTTTTAACATTTGAATATTTGATCCATTTTGATTTTAGTTTGATCCATTCTGGTGAAAAGTACAAGTCTAGATTCAATCTTTTGCATGTTTATAGTTAGTTTTCCCAGCACCATTTGTTAAAGAGGCTATCTTTCCTGCAGTGTATGTTTTTGTCCCCTTTGTCAAAGATCAGATACGTGAATATATCTGGTGTTGCTTCTACATCCTCTACCCTGTTCCACTGATCCTTGTGTCTGTTTTTGTGCCAGTGCCTTGCTGTTTTTAATCACTGGCTTTGTAATATAACTATGTCTAGGATTTTGATGCCGCTTGCTTTGCTCTTGTCGCCTACGACTGCTTTTGCCATTCTGGGTCTCTTTTGGTTCCACGTTAAATTTTAGGATTGTTTTCTCTAGTTCAATGAGAAATGCCATTGGTATTGCATTAAATCTGTGTATGTTTTCAAAGTACAGCCATCTTGACAATATTGGCTGTGCCTATCCTAGGGCAGGGAATATCTTTCCATTTTCTGATGTCCTTTTTCAATCTCCTCTTTCAGAGTACTGTAGTTTTGTTGTAAAGGTCTTTTACTTCCTTGGTTAGGTTAATTCCTAAGTAAGTTTTCTTAATGCTATTGTGAATACTGTTTTCCTAGTTTCTTCCTCTGTGAGTTATTGATATACAGGAATACTATTGATTTTTGTGTGCTGATTTTTGTATGCTGGTACACTGCTAAGTTTTGATTATTAATTCCAGGAGTCTTTTGGTGGAATTTTTGGGGTCTTTTATGTAGAGGATCATGTCATCTGCAAATAATGTGACTTCTTCCTTTCCTGTACATATCTCTTTTCCTGGGCTGGGGATTTAGCTCAGTGGTTCTGCTGCCTGTCTCGCAAGCGCAAGGTCCTGAGTTCAAGCCTCGGTACCAAAAAAAAAACAAACCCAAAAGCATATCTCTTTTCTTTCTTTCTCTTGCTTGATTGGTCTGACTGTTTCAAGTACTATATTGAACAGGAGTGATGATCCTTGTTCCTGATTTTAGAGGGAAAGCTGTCAGCTTTTCTTCATTTAATATGATGCCTAATCCTAAAATATTTTACTATCATTGAGACCTCATTAACTTGGGGGGTGGGCAGGGCTAGGTTCAATTCTTGTAAAATTGGATCCTACTTTGTCTTCATGACCTCTCCCCTCCAACCCATCTAAACACTTACAAAATAATGATAAAAAACATTTGACTCCTATAGAGTGCCCACTACTGTATATATGCCAGGTCTTTCAGAGGACTTTAATGTATTAGTTCATTTTTTCCTCAAAATAATCCTATTCCTCCATTTAGTGGATGAAAAAAACTAGAGAGTATGAGAAACTAAAAGTAAATAAGGACTAAAAGGTACAATAGATAATGTTAAAATAGGTAGAAAAGGGGCAAAGGGGAAAGGGAAGTGGGAGGGGTAGGGGAAAGGATAGAAGGGAATGGGATTAATATGAGAAAATGGAAAAATGGAAACAAAATCTTTGTAAATAGGGAGGGATGGAGGGATTGAAGGGAGGGCAGGGGAAGGGGGAAAAATAAGAACCAAGAGAGAGTATGTAAAGGTGCAAATTCCCAATGATGAATGTCATTATATTGTATACCTAAAATGTACCAATAAAATAAAATTTAAAGAAAAGAAAAAGAAAAAAACTAGAGAACAGAAAGGTTTACCAACATCACACTAGAAAATGTGATGCAGAAGTCATCTTTCAATAGAAACTACAGAAGTCTTTTGTTGTGAACATAGTAACTTCTGTTTCTCACTGTGACCCTAAACTGCATGCAGTGAGGTTTTGTGAATCCACAGCAGTGCTGGCCCAGCTCACTAATACTACTCTCAAGCTCAGGAAAAAAAGAGTGTGGACTTGGCAGTCACTAATGCAGGCTCCAGAGTATCCTCTTCTTTTAAAAATACTTTCACTAGCCACTGCTATAGCTGAATGCATTTGCCTTTTTGAGAGACAGTACGTCCTCCAGTACTGCTCCCACTCTTCTTTTTTAAAGGAAAGGTTTATGGAATAAACCTTTTTCTAACAATTAAAACTTTTCTCTAGATAAGACTCTCGGCAACCCTGATGCAGTTATGCCCAGAAGTGAAAAAACAGCTCATCTCATTCACTCCAGTTCAGTTAAGCAGTTAAAGGCAGTCATAGTCTGCAACACAGGTCCCCAATCCCACACCCTGCATGGCATGCCATTTTTCATAAGCTCTGACCTGAATGCTTCACTGACTTATACTCTGCTTATTGTCATCCTTTAGGTGAGCCACTCTTCTGCACGTTTTCTACACCTCTCTACTTATCCACAGCTCAACCAGCCTTAAAGACCCAGCAGTGGCCTATAGGCTTCATCTAATGACTAGTCCATCCTCAATAGTTACTGCCATAACTCCTAGTGACTTTTTTTTTTGGTACTGGGGATTGAACTCAAGACCTTGAGCTTGCGAGGCAAGTGGCAGAACCACTGAGCTAAATCCCCAGCCCACTCCTAGTTACTTTTTAACAGAGCAATTTCACTTCTATCCTTTCTACCCAATGAGCTCCCAAGTAAGAAATTCTTTAAGGAACAAATTCTACAAAAATGAAGCTTGAAAATCATTGTCCTGTTGCACTTACTTCTTCACAAAAGATGCAGTATAACAGGCTCCCTCCAATTTCTTGTCATTTCCATAATTCGGATGTTTTTGGGACATTGCCACATTTTATATAGGTACGTAAGGTATGCCTATTAGAATAATAAAGTGGCCTCTATAACTAAATACCTTTTAATTTGTATAGTGTCTTCAAAAATGCAAAATTGTTTTGCTTATAAAACCTCTTAGTCTAGAGAGCTATTTTCCATGGCAAAATTAAAATGACTATCACTTAAGAAAAAATCATCTTCCTCTCTAGGATTATGACAACAATGGCAAGGTATCTTTTACAGACTTTGAAAAAGCAGTAAGACAAGACAGGCTTCCGTTGGAGGTGTGTGGGCCATGTTTACCAGAAGCAGAGGTATAGTTATAAGTACCAAAAGCCCACCTGTGCTTATAAAGGCTTTTCATATATGAATCTGACAAATTTTCTGAACTGAGAGGATCAGCCCAGTAATTGATTTGGGTCATAAAACTTCCTTAGTCTTTGAGCAATTGTACTTTTCAAACATATAACATAAAAACTTTATTTTATGATTTTGCAAGTTAACATGTATGTGGTTAAGCTATCCTTACCAATTTATTTCCTAGATCCCACATCCGAGTTCTGTCTGGAAATGTATGGTAAAAAGCAATATGTGAAAGGCAGGTTTCCAATTGTAAGACACTGATGGGTGAAAACAGCACAAATGGACCAGAGTAACTCCTTAGGACCAATAAGCCAACAATTCTTCTGAGGCAGGGCACTTAAGTCACTAAGCTGCCCAGACTGGGCTGGAGCTTGTGATCCTCCTTCCTTAGCCTTGCAGAGCACTGGGATTACAGGTCTGTGCCACTGTCCTTGAGACACCAGTTCTTCAGCTGCATCACAAGAGTTCATCTGTTGCACAGTTATCTAGAGCTTGGCCTTTCAAAATGTGGTCTGTGGTGAACTGGCATCAGTGGCATTGCCTAGCAACTTATGAAAAATGCAGAGTCTCAGCCCCCACACAAAACTAAGTGAATCACAATCTACTTTTTTTGTTGTTGTTGCTTGACACAACCAAAGTGTCTTTCTTTCTTATCACCTTCAAATGTCTGTTAGTGGATACAGAGAAGCAAATAGCCTCCTCAGAGAACAGATGAGAAACCCACTTGGGAACAGAGAACCCATCTAAGAGCTGCTGCCATTCAGTCTGTCAGGGAATTTTTTAGATTGTCATAGAAGACACATAATAGAAAATTTACCATCATAACCTTTTCTAAATGTACAGTTCAGTTAGTATCAAGCACATTCACAAGGTCATACAACCAATCTCCACAATTCTTTTCATTTTGCAAAACTGACAGGCTATACCATTAAACAATTCCCCATTCCGCCTCCCTACCACCATCAGAATCTACATTTTAACAAGACCCTATGGTGGAGATTCACAGCATCTTAATATCTGAAAAGGCTTATCTGAACAGCATTTGTTCTTTCCAATTCTGTGCTTAGGTCTTTTGAGATTTCAGCAAAAAATACATCTACCTTACAAGGAAGTAGAGCCTAACTCCTTGGTTGCAGATTCTTTTAGTACCACCCATCACTTATAACCATTCTAGCAATTTTGGATCAGTATACCTTATAGCTGAAGTAAACCTAATTCATTGATATGTTCAAATTTAATCTCTTAGGCAAGAAGCCCTTAAGGACAGGGGAAAATGAAACAGATACTACATATGAGCCTTCTCAAGTTATTTTTATCAGTAAAGAAAATGGAAACAGTCAGGGATTTAGCTCAGCTGCACCTGCTTCACAAGAGCAAGGTCCTGAGTTCGAACCCCAGTACCCACCCCCCAAAAGAAAATGGAGACAGTCTGGATAAAATTAGATTTCAAATTATGTGTTCACTGACAGAAGAAAGTGTAGATATGCTTAAAGTGTAGTGGTCAAAGTCTAGAATTTTCCAAAACTGATTTTTTTTTTATTGCTATACAGTAAGTAAATTCTTCTTAAAAGTTTTTTTTAAATCATGTAAGCTCTAATATCAACTTTGTTGTAATAGTTTATTAACTTTTTTACTTTATAGAACTGTCTTCATTTTGAAACCCTAGCTTTCAGAAACATCAGGACTTGCAGTTTTTAAATGTGAATTGCTCGATATTTGTATTAAAATAAGAAACAGATACTGGTTGCCCGTCTTTGTTAATACTGTAAAGTTTCTATATTTGCTTCAATTTACATGTAGTTATAATGTAGCAGGTAATGTTATATAACATGAACAGTTTCTGTAAAATTAAGTATAGATCATAAAAACATGAAATTAGACGAACTTTGAATGAAATTATAAAATCATGTGCATTAAAAAATACTAGTAGATAAACTTTTTTTTTGGCACCAGGGATCGAACTTGGGTCCTTGCGCTTATCGGGCAGGTGGCGGAACTAGTAAACTTAATGGAGGAAAAAAAAATACTAGCAGTAGGGCCAGGGATTTAGCTCAGTGGTGCCGCCGCCTAACTCGCAAGTGCAAGGTCCCAAGTTCGATCCAGTACCGAAAAAAAAAACAAAACCAAAACAAAACAAAACAAAAAAACTAGCAGTAAAATCTCTTAAATAAAATGACAGGCTAACAATAAAAAATTAATATCCTCTTTAGAAAATACTAACTTGCTCCTGGCAATCTATATTCTTCTTCTTTGTTTTAATGGGTGACTCATATGTTCAGCTTCCAACTTGTCCTCTGGAGGCTTTGGCACTGATGAACTAACCTAGTTTAAAAAGAAAAAAGAACTATCAAAATTTAGTTTCCATAGTGTAATTGTAAATAAGTTAGAAGAGGTACGATATACACTTAATCATCCAGTCCTTTCCATCACTTTTGAGAGAGTTGGCCCATGTTTCAGATATAGCCTATGACCTAGGCACAGAGGAAAGTTTTTTGTCCAAACACTGATGGAAGTAAAATTTCAAAGCCATTTACCAAGAAAAAAAAATGGAGGGAGGGTAGGGGGTGTATAGCATTTCCCTAGCACATGCAAATGCCCTAGGTTTGATACTAAGAACTGAAAAAAAAAATTTTTTTTTGAGGCAGAAAAGTAAACATGCTCTCCTTTAGCATTTTTAAATAAAGTTACCCGTTTTTTTTGGATACAGATAGATATCCAAATTTTGCATTTTTGAAACACAGATAAAATCTGATAGACATGAAATGCTTGGGAGGGGATGAAAAATTCAGATAAATGAGCTCAAAATGGTATAATTCTCAATTTCCCAGGAGAAAAATGGATACCAAACACATCAGAAAAAGTGTGGGGGTTAGGGATTTAGCTCAGTGGTTTTGCCGCCTGCTGAACAAGCCCAAGGACCCAAGTTCGATCCTCGGTACCAAAAAAAAAAACAAAAAAAAGTGTAGACAATAAATCAAAGCAGAATAACAGTCTTCATTTAAAATGGAAAATTATTAGAAACTGTGGCAAATTATACTAAATATTTTTATTTTTCTATTATTTCTCTAAGCTTTGGACTTTACACTTTAAAAATGCAGTCAGCTTATATATTTGTAAGTGTCTCAGGTCAGCTTTACATAAGAAAGTAAGGTGCTAGCACGAGCTGAAAAACTTTAGAAGGCTCAAGCATTAAAAACTGTGTTTAGGGCCGGGGATTTAGCTCAGTGGTTCCACCGCCTCCCTCGCAAGAGCAAGGTCCTGAGTTCAATCCCTGGTACCAAAAAAAAGAAAATGATTATGTAAATAATGTTTTTAAAAACTAAGCACAATCTAGTTCTAATCTTCTAAGGAGCGTATACTTACAATGCAGACCGTAAAGCAATGCAAAGACCCAATCTCACCTTTCTCTACAGCTACTTTTAATCAAAGAAACAATAATCATGTTAAATTTGACTTTGAATTTAAGAGAAATAATTTATATTAATTTTCTTTCTCAGCTCTGGTTCATATTACAACTATCTAGGGAGCTGTTTAAAAAGGAGGCCTGGAACCCACTATGGAAGGTTGATTTAACTGACTGAAACCACTATGTGAGTATTTTTGTTTCTAGAATGATATAAAAATGTTCATTATTTAAAGCAAAATTTACCATCAAAACAAATACGCATGCTGGTCAAGTTCAGTTAATTTAACAGAGAACTGCAGAAAAACCACATAAAAAACTAAAAACTGAAAAAATAGAATTCTATCATTCCCACAAATAATTTTCCATGTAGTTATTAGTTCTATAATCAAATCATCTCTTAACATTTTTTAAAAAATGACCTCACCTCTTTAAGTTTATTCCGAATTAAGTTTGCTGTTGTATTCAAGGAGTCATCTTGCAGATCCACTTTGGCTATGTCTGGTAACTTAGGCCCAATCATCACCTCATTACTGCCTGTGCTTGTGTCAAGAAAAGTACCAAGTTTACGATCATCTTCTCTTCTTCTTTTTCGTTCCTGCAGCTGTGTTGTCCTAGGCATAAATCTGTCAATTGCCCCTGAAGGAGTAATGGCTTTTTGTGCCCCAGAACAGGGTACTGAATTTTTTAAAGTGTTCATCTGTAATTTTGGGGAAGAGTCACTGTGGATACAACGCTTCACCGTTTTGTTGTGGTTTCTACCATCTTTATAGGAACTGGATGCTCTGTCCACATGCTCCCCAGGTGAACATGCACATTTTGAGGCAAAATAACATATAGGCAATTCAGAAGAATAAGTATTTGAGTTCCCAGTAGATGTGTTCAAAGTCGCTGCATGAAATACAGACATATTTGAGTGGAAGGCTTGTCTAAAATCTTCTGTGTCTTTATTTTCTGGAACTGGTTTCTTCTTTGTCATATAATAGTCTTTTTATATCACAATTTGAAAGTTGTGGGAAAGGAAAACAGAAATGGTTCATATATTGTTTTTACCATTCAGAATCATGTAATTTAAAATACAAACTTAAAAAATGTTACCATATTCTACTCCAAATATTTTCTTTTGGGGGGGGTTGCAATGTACATCGGGCTGTCCTTGAACTCACTATGTAGCCCAGGCTAGCCTTGAACCTGTAGTGATCCTCCTGCCTCAGCCTCTTGAGTGCTGGGATTACAGGGATAAGACAGCACACCTGACTCAAAGATTTTATTTCTTGAGCAGGGAATATATTGATGGGGTTTAAGGTCTTTCAAGAGAATTAAAAAAAAGTATATCATATCAAAATTCACCTTTTTCTTGCTCTACATGTGTCTGGTTTTCTACCTCTCTTATGTATTCACTATTCTTTCTTATTCATGTATCCTGTATGTCTTACTTTTCCTCATCCCATCCACCCCTCTTTCTCTTTCCACCCCAAAAGCAACCTACAGGACTCTTACATGTAGATCTCAGAGTCTTCCCATGTAAAAAAAAGTAGAACACTTTTTTTTACAGCTTCAGAATGTTCTATTATATGAATATAACATGTTTAGTTTTTGTTATGAAATCAAATAGTATGCTGGGTGTTTTGCCTGATCTATCCTCCCCAAAGAAGACAGTACCACCAGGGTGGAATGTGGAAACTTAAGACAACCAACAACTCTCTAGCCCAGCTTATGTACAGTGCTGCAAAGAACCCTGTGATTTAAGTTACTGAATACTGTGATCATTTATTTGCCTGTCCTCCAACTAGATTGGGCACTCCCAATGATCTATGCAGCAGAATGCCTGACACATAGAAGTGTTTAATAACAAGCTTTTTGTACCTTTATTTTTAGTAGTTCTTGCTATATAAGCCCTTCTCTCTTCTAATTTTTTTCTAGTTTCTTCAACTGTCTCAAATTCTGGAGCATAGCACACATGAAGCAATCCACCAAAGAAACTCTGTTCATCCATTTTTTTCTTGGCTATCCTAAATAGAAAGACATGATAACTTGGTCTATTAATATAGATTTGGAATGTCTCCTGTCTTATAATAACGAATACATAAAAAAGGAAGTTTTGTTACTTAAATACATCAACAATATTATATACAGGAGTACCTCAGTTCACAAACTTCATTCGTTCCATGATTCTGGAAAAGATGGGTACATTCATGTTCATGTGGGAAAGATGGCTGCGGTCGTGTTTATCACCCAATGCAGAGTTTGCAAACAAAAACAAAATTTTGCCAAATTCTTCCATTTGTGAACCAAATTGTTCACAAACAAAAGCATTCATGAACTGAGGTACCACTGTGTTTCATATGAGGCTCAATTCAATTCCTCGTCACTCAATACTACTAGTTGAACACACCTACCACATGTTTTCCTAATCATGAGGAGCTGGCACACTAGTTAGGAAAGTGAAATTAAATAGAAGAGCTGCCTGATAACAACATATGACTCCATAAAATCAAATGTTTCTGTGGCAGAGTATCAATGCTACTGGTAGCACAGAAAAGAAAAATGAATGAGTAATAGCCAGGAAGGTTAGGTGTTAGGTTAGATTAGTGACAAGAAAAAGGGTAAACACAAAAGTAGATAAGGCACTGCATACTTCAGCTCACTGAAGCAGGTTTATGTTACATAGATGCCAGGAAAAGATGGAGTTAATTCACATAATAGGAACTACAACAGCTGAGGTTTACTGCATTATGAACAGGAAGCATTATTCTAAGCCCTTTACACAAATTATCCAGTTCATCCTCATACCTCAAGAAGTAGGCTTTTTACCGTATGTATTTTAAGAAAAGGAAAAAATAGGCTTAACAGGACTAAACTACTTGCTAGTCATGAAGCTAGTAAGCAGTTGGAATTCAAAACATACTCCAAATTCAATTTTTAATCTAAGATAATACAGGATAGAAATTGTTAAGCATGGGAATGAGGGGATAGAAAGAAGTGTTTTGGTAAGGTTAGCCTTTTAAAAGACTGTACGAAGGGCCGGGGATTTAGCTCAGCGGATCTGTTGCCTCCCTCGAGAGCACAAGGTCCCGAGTTTGATCCCTGTACCAAAAACAAAACAAAACAAAACACAGACTGTAGGAAGATAAGAATAATACAGGGCCACGTTAAGTTTTTGGCTAAGTCAGTATGAATCAGAGAAACCTGAGGCCAAATGATAACAATGGAGGAAATGATATACTGCTTAACTTGCGCATTACCTTGAACTTTGTAAATTCATAAATTTAATAAGATAAACTTCTGTAAAGTCTTCTGCTGGATATTCATCTAGAGCATTATACTCTTCAATTGTACCATATAGAGCAAATCGCTCCACTAATTCCTTCATTGCTCCCACTGCAGGAACTCCTTGTATTAATAAGTACCGAGATTCCAAGTTGATTGTATATACCTAGAGGAAATAGATTCATTAAACATATTTCGCAAGTAAACTTAGGACAAATTTGCCCCCTTTTTTGGTTTTAAATAAGGCATTGTTCAACCGGGACTGTAAAATACACACAAAAAATTTTAAAATGCTGCACTCCATAAAGAATAACATACTCCACGTGTGAGGATATCTAACTAAAACATACAACAGACTACCGTCAGTTGCCATTTTTTTTCTAGCAGTTGGCTCGGCATACGTTATTGGGAAGTCACTCAAGTATTCACGGAGCATTTATGTGACACGCACTATTGTAAACACAGAAGATACAAAGACCTGTTCTTGCAGAGTGGCGTTCTAATAGTTAACCAAACGGGCACTATTACCATTAGACACCAAGGAGAGAGATCTGACAGCTGCCTTGCCTTATCTCTCTAGGCGGGTTATGTGGAGCTAGAGCTCACACAAAGCTACCGAGGATAGCGAATGAAACTGAAATCGCTTTACCTTGACCGCGCGAGCCCGTCGGCCCTCTCGATATTTCGCCCTTGTGTCGCAAACCTCCTTCTGGACGTGGTGGTCGAATAAGCTTCCAAGCTTTCCATCGTACGACGCCATGTTGGCTGCTTTGGAGCTCACAGGGAGAACAACATCCGCTTTGTACCCTAGCATTTACCCAATAAGACAGCGAGATAAATCAAGGCGTTCCAGGATTGGTTAGAGAATCGACAGCGTCGGCCATCGTTTCCTGACAAGTAGAATTCAGTGAACGCGGTACTGCACACGGCGGCCTGAAGGAGAGGACCAATGATTCGCATAAGCTTGCTTGTCCCTCCCCCTTACAGGCGCACTGGGAGACACGCCGTGAAGAAGGGGGCGGGTTCGCAGGGGGCGGGGTCGATCGATCCTCTCGGGCTGTGACGCGCTCGGCCAGAAGCCGCTCCACCTTGTGAATTCTCGGAGCAGCGCTTTGGGAACATGTTGGGTAGCGACCGCCTAGCGGGGGTGGTGGCCGACGGTGTGGCGGTGACTGTGACCTTCACCAACGCTCGCGACTGCTTCCTCCACCTGCCGCGGCGCCTCGTGGCCCAGCTGCACCTGCTGCAGGTAAAGCGCCGGCCCCGGAGGCCCGGACGGCAGCCCGGGACCGGCCGCGGCCGCCGAGGTCTCCGCCGCGTACCGGCCTTGCAGCCCCTGTGCGCCTAGCCCAGGTCGTGTCTGCTAGTCGCACTAGGCTCTGAAACATCCTAGCGCGGTATTCCTTTCTGCATTCAGGAATATTCCTCATTACCAGTTGAAAAAGCTCTTGAGAACTCGCAGGTCTTAGTTATTTTAAGTGTTTTTTCCGCTAGCGATTTCCTAGTATCCGCAGCTGCTGCTTTCTGGCCCCGAGGAGCTGACATGCGCTGTGGAGCCCGGGAGGATGGTGGGGACTGAGCGCGCGTCCCGAGGTTAATAAAATGACAGCTGTACCCCTTGCCGCTGTCCCTCCAGCACAGGGTGTGGGCGGAATTCTGCACACCTGCCCTCCGCAGGTGGGGCTGCGTGGACCCCCGCCGTGAAGCACCCTCCTGGGCTTTGTGGTTGTGTTTCACAGTTGTAACCCCGCATGTAGATACCGCATCCATGTTTTCATAGTTAAAAGTAGATGCACATGGTCTCAAGAGTTTGTGCTCACTGGACAAAAAGATAGAATATTTGAAATCTTCACAAATTTTGCATGTGTGTTGCCCACCACTGCCTAATCCGAACAAGAAATATTTAAGAGTTCGCAGTAATGTCAAGAATTTCACGGGCCAGGGATTTAGCTCAGTGGTTCCGGCGCCTGCCTTGCAAGCGCAAGGTCCCGAGTTCGATCTCCGGTACCAAAAAAAAAAAAAAGAATTCCACCTTTCCTGTGGAGATACTTCTCTGTAACTTATTTTTATGGTTTTTGATCCATCTTTCAAAACATACCAAATTCAACAGAATCCTTCCATTCTTGTTATTATTTTTATCATTAAATAAAGCCGTTTGTTTTTGATAAGCTTTCCTTATGACTCCGAATCAGTCACTATCACCAAGTTCCAGATGGAACTTGACTCAGTGCTTTATGAGCTGATGGAGATTTTTGTTTGTTTTGGTACCGGGGATCGAACTCGGGACCTTGCACTTGCAAGGCAGGTGCCAGAACCACTGAGTTAAATCCCTGGCCCTTGATGGAGATTTTTAATGTACTTTCTTTAGAATTCAAACCTAATGGGTTTATCAGAGGCTTCATACTGTAATTCTAGTAATTTGATCCTAAGATGTGGTTGTTACCTCACATCCCTGTTTAAGCATTATTATCTTGATCTTTGTTTTAAATTTAGAGCCCTCAAGAAGAATTCATAGGCATTAATTAATGCATATCTTTTTAAAATTTAAATCCTATCGGCCCTGGAATAAGTTGCTATTTTTTCTCAGCCTGTATCAGCAGAATAGGCTACCTTTTCCTTCCACTCATCAGGTATACATGTGTTTTATGGAAAATTATTAACAAGTCAAAGTTACTCATAGTCCCAGAACCTAGATTTAACTACTATTAGCAGTTTGGGGCCAATCTTCCAAGTTTTTTTTTCTAATCTTTATCTTTTAGAGAAGTGTTCTATATACATATGCACATATTGTGTTCATATAGTGAAGTGTTTTATTTTGTTAAAAAGTTACTGTTTTAGTAATTAGTATTCTTGCACAAACTCACCATAATTTATGTATTCACTGTGATTGACCATTTAGATTGTGCTCCATGTTCAGAAATTAAGAGTGATACAGTGTATTTTAATGAAACATTAAAGTAGCAATCTTTGTTATAAAACATTGTTTTATTGCTGATTATGTAGAATACATTCCCAGAATTATGGGGTTGGAGAGCATAGAGACCAGTAGCACCTCTCCACCTAGTTGTGATGATAAAAAAAAATCTAAAACATTGCCAAACTCAGTTGTCTTGTCTCTACTCTGAGCTCAGGACTTGCTGTGATTGCAGCAGGGGAAGAGGATTCTTATCCACACGGAATACAAACAGGAACCTAAATCACCATCCAGAGATGGCCACATGCAGATTAGATTTCTTTGCATCAGCAAGAGATTCACCAGGCCTTGGACCTGGGGACTCCTACAAGTTTCACCTGAAGATTTCTTTCACACTGATACTGATGCCATGGTTTGGGTCAAAGAAAGCAGTCCATGAATTTACTGATGAAACTCCTTGGAAAAGGGGCTCCTTTTCCTGTCTCTCTACCTGAAGAGCCAGGGGCTCTATGGTTCAAGTGGAAAAAATTTTGACATAAAATCAAATTTGCAAACTTTTCCAAAGTTGACCAAATCTAACAGCATAGATTACCACAGTTTAATCAAATAAATAATTGAAATATTTTTCTGTTTAGTAAAATTGATTATTCTTGTTTCTAGTGAAGTGATAGGAATCTTTTTTTTGACATTTCGAGGCATATTTCATATTCCCTCATTTAACATTTTGGTTTTAAAGGTTTCCTCATATGAAATAGAATTTGCCTGGATTATATATTACTGACTGATGAAACTGTAGAAAGCACCTGAGGGCTTGGTTACCTTCACTCTCATAACTTCAGCTTACACAATTATAGCTGAAATAGTAATGTAGACTTTTGACTGTAAGTTCAGCGCTCTTTCTAATTTTTCCAACTCCACTCAGGTCACAGATTTTGTCACCCAGAACAGTTGGTCTGTTCTGTGAAAATTGAGAAAAATTATACAACTAAGTGATACATAATGACTTTTTTGCATACAAAATTTTAAAAACATGAATAATTTCAAGTACATAATTTTGAGGATTTGTGTGTGTGTGTGTGTGTGATACTGGGGCTTGAACTCACTATCTTGCACTTGTGAGGCAGGCGCAGTGCCACTGAGCTAAATCCCCAGCCATCAAGTACATAATTTTGCCTCAGAAGTACTCCAAAGTTCTTCAAATTTGGTCCAATGTAGAGAATCATAGGGTAGTAAAATTTGGTGTAAGTGAATGAATTTGATAACGTAATGTTTTAAGTTTAATGAATTTATTTTGGCATAAATAAATGAATTTAATAATACTGAAGCTTTCGGAGATGATAGTCTTGATGGGTGTCAACCAAGTCTTTATTTTTTATTAAAAATGCTCATGATGGGGCCGGGGATTTAGCTCAGTGGTGCTGCCACCTGCCTTGCAAGCGCAAAGTCATGAGTTTGATCCCTGGTACAAAAAAAAAAAGGTGCATAAAGAAAAAGATTAGGAAGAAATAGTTGTTCACATGATTGTCTGTGGAGAGAACATCAGTAATTCCTTTTCCTTCCAACTTCATATATTTTCCAACTTTTTATAATGAGTAATTTTTTAGTCATAAAAAATTTTTAGTCATTGGACACAAACTTACATATTTTATATAATTTCTCTTTTAATGAAAATAAATTTTAAATATTGATTTTTTAACTTATAAATATGTTCCCATAGTTGTATGGCTTTCAAACTTACTTAAGAGACTGAATAATATAACATTTCTGGAAAGGTACACAAGAAACTATTAACAGTACTTACATCTGGAAATGGTGACCTACCTTCACATTTTGCCTGTTTGTGTTTTTTGTATTTTTACAATGTGCATTTATTACTCTTCTGATCAGTCAGCCACTATCAAAGGAGTGCATATTTTATCTGATTGCTGTGCTGTAATTCTAAAACTCTTGTTTCATTTTAAAGCATCACTTATTTTTACAGTAGTACCCTCAACTGTGGGTGCTACATTCCAAAACCTCCCTGGATTTCTAAAACCAAGGATAGCCCTGAACCCTGTCTGCTATGTCGTTTCCTGTACAACCATGTACAAATTTGATGCCTTTTCCACCTCAGCTAAGCACTTATGCACTGTGACTGTAGCTTTTATAGTTTGTAAAAAGTGTGACAGCAAAGCTAACATTTCTTTTTCCTTCACAATTTCACAGACAGAACATTCATACTTACTGTAGGTCTTAGCAATTTCAGTGTATGATTTTTTTTTTCTTTCCTTAGCAATTTGAGAACTTTCACCTTTTCACTTTACTGCTTCTCTTTGGCAGATCCAAATTGCCAGCATAACTAGTTTTGTGTTCTGGGACCATTATTAAGAAAAAGAGGGATGGGCAGCAGCCAGGGCCGCGATGGCAGGCTACAGCGAGGAGCAGCAAAATGAGCTGGAGGCTCTGGAGTCCATCTACCCCGACTCCTTCACAGTATTATCAGAAAATCCACCCAGCTGGGCTGGGGATTTAGCTCAGTGGTTCTGCTGCCTGCCTTGCAAGCTCAAGGTCCTGAGTTCGATCCCCGGTACCAAAAAAAAAGAAAATCCACCCAGCTTCACCATCACTGTGACATCTGAGGTTGGAGAAAATGATGAAACTGTCCAGATTAAACCTCAAGTTTACATACAGTGAAAAATACCCAGATGAAGCTCCTCTTTATGAAATATTTTCCCAGGAAAACCTAGAAGATAATGATGTCATAGACATTTTAAAATTATTAGCATTACAGGCTGAGGAAAATCTTGGTGTGGTCATGATCTTTACTGACAGCAGTGCAAGAAAAATTAAGTGAAATAGTAGATCAGATAAAAACGAGAAGAGAGGAAGAAAAGAAACTAAAAGAAAAAGAAGAAGCAGCAGAGAAGCAATTATTCCACAGCACCCGTTACAATTGAGAATTTCTTATGTTGGAACGCCAAGTTTGATGCAGAACTCTTGGAAATTGAAACAGATAAAAGGACAGGAGCAAGTAGGAAAAAATAAATTAAGTGGCAAACAGCTGTTTGAAACCGATCATAATCTTGACGCATCTGATATCCAGTTCTTGGAGGATGCTGGAAATAATGTGGAAGTAGAGGAGTCTTTGTTTCAGGAACTGGATGACTTGGAGCTGGAGGATGTTGAGGACGACCCAGACCACAGCCCTGCTGGCCCAGGGAGTGGCTCAGAGGACTGAGGCACCATCTCCGGACAGTTCCACAGCCACAGCATCTGTGGCTGTGCTGAGAGGCTTTTAATTTTCCTTTCTTTTTTTTGTAAGAAAAAATAACTCTCAGGAGAATATGCTTCTGATAACTTTCACCATTGAACTTAATAAACTGACCATAAAACTTCAAAAAAAAGATAAAGAAAAAGAGGGCTGGGGATTTAGCTCAGTGGTTTTGCCACCTGCTGTGCAAGCGCAAGGACCCGAGTTCAATCCCCGGTACCAAAAAGAAAAAGAAGAGTTACTTAAATGCAAACACTGTGATGCTGTGATAGTTGTCTTATAACTGAGACAGCTGTGATGTGAATGTCGGACAGGTCTTAGACACATCATAGATATACTGGACAAATAAAGGGATGAGTCACTGCCCAGGATAGCAGAACAGGACAATGAGATCTCCTCATGCTACTCAGAGCACTGCACAATTTAAAACTTGTAAACTGTTTATTTCTGGAACTTTTTATATCTTTGGACCACGGTTGACTGTGCATAACTGAAACTTCAGGAAGCAAAACTACAGTGAAGAGGGAACCCCTGTACTTACTGACTCGTGGTTTACTAACAGTAAATTTTAGCTAATTTAATAATTTCTCTATTTATACAGATTTAAGACAATCCCAAGTGTTCACTATTATAGAAAATACTACAAATACCTTCTGATATTTTATTTTTCTCTTTTGAATCATTAATTTAGAATACTCAAATAGTTACATATGGCTCAAAGGCTGAATTCATTTGGCTATCTGTTGCCAAATGGGGGGGATTTGTTTTTTGTTTTTGTGGTGCTAGGTATCAAAGCCAGGTCTGTGCTTAGGCAAGTGCTCTACTACTGAGCTATAGTAGTCTCCAGTCTCTTATTGCCATTTTGAATTCTGAAATGCTTGAATCAGTTTATAATGTCATGAGAATATAAGGGTATTGGTTTGGTGTATAGCATTACTAGCATTGGGTGTTTGAAATGATTATGACTTTTTAAATACTATACAGTTGTTGATAAATGAGCTATTATCTGTAGGATTGTTTTCATATGTGTGGATTGCAATAATAATTTATATGAATCCATGAAAAATATCTAAAAACTTTAAAAATTTTTTCCCCCTCCCATTCCTTCTATAAATAGAACCAAGCTATAGAAGTCACCTGGGGTCTCCAGCCTGCATTCTTGAGCTGGGTGGAAGGCAGGCTTTTTAATGACCAAGGTGAAAATGTGGCCGAAATTAACAGACAAGTTGGTCAGAAACTTGGACTTTCAAGTGGGGGACAGGTAAGCACAAAATATGACAGTGACTTTGTTCTAATGTCACATAACATGGCAATGGAAATAAAAGTTCAGATTTTTAAAGGAATTGAGGTGACGCCCAACTTACATATTATTTTAACTAGTCTAGGATATTCAAATTGATTACACTTTTTGTTGCTCAGTCAGTATTTTGTATTCTATTTTACTCTTTCCAGTTTCCCTAATTTTGTTTTTATGAAATAATTCTTTTAATTACTGTACTGGGTTTTACTTACTATTATTAAACTTAATTTCATTTGTTCTTTACATATTTTTTAGCTTCCTGTAGTCTTACTTGATTAAAAATACCTTTCTGTATACAGTCATCCCTCAGTATCTGGGAGCTTGGTTCCAAGATCCCCATGAAATCCAGTCTCTAGTTGCTCATGTCCCTTATATAAAATGGTATAACATTTGCATGTATGTAAATAGTTGTATCATTTAGGGAATAATAACAATCAAACAAATCTGCATGTTCAGGAGGGACAAAATTTTTTTTTTTTTTTGTGCCGGGTATCAAACTCAGGACCTTGCGCTCGCCAGGCAGGCGAGGTACCTCTGAGCTACATCCCTGGCCCAGGACAGACACAAGTATTTTCCCAAGTTGATCAACTCTGCAGATGTGGAACCTGCAGATACAGGGGTGACTGTTTACAAACAATATGGATTGAATATCTCCCTGTAAATATATGATCCTCTATTGTAGCAGTGCCACTAAGACACTGTCTCCCAAAGAATCATTAACAGGAACAGAAATGGGGTGCCTGGCCCAGCTTCGTGCTTCCTCAGTCGTATATATGCAGGTTTGTTATCCCTTACTTGAAATGCTTGGAGCCAGACATATCTCAGATTTTGGAGATTTTTAAATTTAGCAATATTTGCATTAGCTTTACTAGTTGAGCATCCTTAATCCAAAATCTGAAATGCTCCAAAATTTAAAACTTGTGCTCAGAAAGTTTCAGATTTCAGAGCATTTTAGATTCAGATTTTTGAATTAGGAATACTCAACCTGCAGATATGGAGTGAAATATTTTAAAACTTGAATTACCAGGTCAGGGGGGCTTATTCTTATAATTTTGATGGAGGAAGATACATCGCTGTCTGTTACCAGTTTCTCACAGCAGTACATCTGAGTGCACATCTTTTCAGCTTGTTCTAGACACAGACTATGTTTCGGTAATGAAAATGGGCCATTCATGAGATAAGCCTTTTACTAGTCTTTCGCCTATCCTAAATTTTTGTTAGAATCTAAATATTTTAATGCCTAACAGACCTTAGAAATCACTGACTTTGGTGCCTTGGTCTACAAATCTAAGAAGATGAAATATATTTGCTCAGGATTGCCCAGCGAGTTACAGTTTAGCTTGCTTTGATTACGTGGCAGCTCCCTGTAGGCAACATGAGCTTCTTACTGACTTTGATATCTTAATTAGTACACTAAACACCCCTACTTGTTTTTACTTCCTATTTTCTTCTAAGTGACTTCCTTGATTTTTGAAGACATAGGAATGAAAAGTGAGCTTGTTGCAGTCCTTCACTTTTTGGTAGACGCTGCTTTGTGCTTCCTTAGAATCATTCTTTTGAAGTAGAGGATAAGGAAGGTATTCAGGGAAAATTCACAAAAGCAGAGAGGTAAGGGCTGCTTACCTAGAATGTCTTATACTCAGTGGCTTTGGATTTTACCCCCTTAAACTTCAGAAATGTCTGTCAAAGGGAAAAGAAAGTAAAAGCTTTTGAGATATGCTAGCATTTCATATATCTGGAGACTAAAAACGGGGGCAGTATTTGTTTTATTTACTTTTAGCTGTGTGAAGGATACGCTATTAATAGCCGTCTCTGGTCTTTATTTCAGTGTGTTTTTCCTAGAAGCGACATAACTTGAAATTAGTTGTAAAGCTAATAGTTGTGAAACTTCTAGAAATAAACTCATGACGTGATTTGATGACACTCATTTTTCTTACTTATTGAAACTTATATGTCTTTTTTCAGTGATTATCTTTATTTTTGAAAAACATGCTAGGATGTGTTTTCTGTATTCTGTAACTAGTTGTGCAATAGTTTTTTTCTAAAATGCTGAACACATCAAAGCCTAGCTAAGAATAAGCACTTAATATTTGTTAATGAAAGACCATCAATACACACACATTACTTACCTAAAGAGAGAACTTCATATTTTCTAGGGATACAGAATAATTTTTTGAAAGTAGTTTTAAATTTTTAATTTTTCCAGGTATTTCTCAAGCCATGTTCCCATGTGGTGTCTTGTCATGAAGTTGAGGTGGAACCTCTCTCAGCAGATGATTGGGAAATATTGGTAATGGAAAACTAAGACTTCTCTCATTTTTTTTTCTTTTATTGGTACATTATAGGTATACAATTCATTTACATTTATCATTGGGTGTTTGTACCTGTACATGATATATCTTGGTTCTTATTTTTTTTTTTCCCCATTACCTGTGC
>NW_004624809.1:679414-691294 GCF_000247695.1 Heterocephalus glaber
TATGTTCATTAGGGAGATTGGCTTGTAGTTCTCTTTTTGGGTTGGGTCTTTCCCTGGTTTTGGAATCAAAGTCACACTTGCTTCCAGGAATGAATCTGGAAGTATTGCTTCCCTTTCAATTTCCTTGATAAGTTTAAAGAGTAATGGCGTTAGTTCTTCTTTAAATGTCTTGTAAAATTCAGCAGTGAAGCCATCCAGACCTGCGCTTTTCTTTTTTGGTAAATATTTTATTACATTTTCAATTTCAAGAGTTCTCTCATTTTAAGATTCAATTACTTTAAAATACCATTGTCTTTGGATTGCTCTGAACTTCATTATATTTTCTGAGTTGGTTTGAATTATAAGAATGCATAGAGATCTAATGAATAACAGGAGGACTATAGATTTAAAAATTGTAATGTATTTGGGGTTCATGCTAAGTGAGTTTTTAACTGCTCTTGCCACAAAAATTTTTTAAAAATTGGGTATCTGGGAGATGGATGGATATGTTAATTTGCTTTTTTACTATGTCTGTATATCCCACAACATCATGTTGTATATCTTAAACATGCACAATATTTATTAAAATAAAAATGAATTGTGATTTCCTTACTAGACATAGAAAGGATAAAATGTAAAGTAAATTCATCTTTTGCTCTGTTGGTTCTAGGAACTGCATGCTGCTTCTCTTGAACAGCATCTTCTAGATCAAATTCGAATAGTTTTTCCAAAAGCCATTTTCCCTGTTTGGGTTGATCAACAAACTTACATATTTATCCAGATTGGTAAGTGCTCTTGTAAAAATGACTGTCATACTCTATACTGTAGCACTGAGTCCCCAGTAGAGGTGACCCTGCACTGATGGTCTCTGTTTTCTACACAGTTGCACTAATGCCAGCTGTTATGTATGGAAGGCTGGAAGCTGATACCAGGCTCCTTATTCAGCCAAAGACACGCCAGGCCAAAGCAGATGATGCATGTGGAAAATTTCATAGTTATGGAAGAGACCCAAAAGAAACGATAAAAGAATTTCAAACCAAGCAACTGGAATCAAATACTGTGGCAGTCACTGGGTCTAATGAGACAGACTCAGTTAACTTATCATCGATACCAAGCTTATGGACTATGCTAGTAAGCATTTTTTCTTTTGGATCTGAGAAGAAACAAGAGACATCCTGGGGTTCAACTGAAATCAGCGCTTTCAAAAATATGCAGTCAGAGGTTGTTCCTTTGGACAATATTTTCAGAGTATGCAAATCACAGCCTCCCAGTATACATAACACACCAGCGTCTTCTGTGTTTCATAAACACTGTGCTGTTCATGTATTTCCATGGGACCAGGAATATTTTGATGTGGAGCCCAGCTTTACTGTGACCTATGGAAAGCTAGTTAAGCTACTTTCTCCAAAACAACAGCAAAGTCAAACAAAGCAGAATGTCCTCTCTCCAGAAAAAGAGAAGCACATAACAGAACCACTAGATCAAAAACAGATTAGCACAGATCATAGCCAAGAAATTGAAAAGGCTTGTGTGCTAAAGGTAGTCTGGAATGGACTTGAGGAATTGAAGAATGCTGTAACATACACCAAAAATCTAGAAGCTCTCCATCTTGGGAAAGTTTGGGTCAGTATGAGTTTTATAATTTGGGAGGAAACTTATGCTGCTTACCCTTCCCTAATTTTGAATTAGAATGATATTTTATACATAAATTGAAAACTAACGTAATACAGTGTTTTAAGTTGAAAAGGGGAACACATTTCTGCTTGCACTGTATCTTTTGGTAAAGATTGTATATTTACCAGAGCAAATAAGTTTTGTATGTATAGACCCAGAAAGGTCAAGATTACTTACCTGAGGTTCCGTAACTAGTTATGAGTAGTACTGGGATTCTAGTCCAGGCAGACTGGCTCTAGGGTTCCTGCTCAGTTTGGAGTACCCTACAGAGCCTTGCATCTTTAATACCCACAGGAGGTTTGTTCTTAAGGTCTTGAGACCAAAGGAAGGACTTTTTGTGAATTGGGGAAAATACTTAGGAGAGGAAGAGAACCTTTTGTTTCCCGTGATGGTACCTGGATTGGAACCCATCCTGAAGCTTACCCTGCAAGCTTCTTGCCCTGCTGGTAGCTGCTGTTTTAACTTGTATATGACAGGGAGAAGAAATTTATATGACATGAGTCCCCACCCCTTTATTTCAGCCTAATTTTGAACCACTCTAAATTGAGACTTCATAATGATGAAAGGAACCTATTAGGATGGGGATGAAAAACAGAAAGGGAAGGTTGTCTCCTTTGTGGAGTTCATTTACTCTTATGATTTTACCTATAACTAATGCAAGTAATTTAAAAATTTCTGTGTATTCCATTGTTTTCTAAAGCCCCAGACTGTTGTTTCTGTTAGCTTTAAATCATCAGTTTATGAGAGTCTACTGCATTTCAAATTCAAATTGTCTAATAATGAGGTTATGATTTAGTTGTTTCTGCCATAGACAAGAATATCCTTCCCAATGATAAGTGTCATCATATGGTATATATAATATGTACCAATAAACTTAATGCATTTTTAAAAAAAGAATATCCTTTTCCTTCCTTGAAGTCATATAGTGAAGAAGAGCTGATGGTGAAGACCTGGGGACTAGATAGCAGTAAGGAGCCTGGGCTTCTGGCCTTGCTTTAAAGGTTGAAGAGTAATAGGCAGTGAGAAGTGACAGTAGTTGCCATCAGGTACTCCAGCAGGCTTGACTTGAGAGATCAAAATTGATCACTTATGAATAGACCTAACAATGTTGAGTTTAACATTTCTTACACTGTGAGTACATTGTTTTTCTGCTGTGGTGGTTTTTGTTTTAGAAAACTTGATTGTTAAATTCATTCATTTTTTTTAAAATTGTTAAAAATCTTAAACTGGCACATGATATTGTGTATATTTCTGGGATACCATGTGATGTTTTGATGTGTGTAGACATTGTCTAATGTTTAAAATTTATTAGTCTTTAAGTCAGGATATCCACCTTAGAGTTTTATGCCTCTGTCTACTGTTAATGTCTGCACCTATTCTATTACATAGATAGTAGAGCAAGATTAAAGTCTTTTTTTTTGAGACAGGGTTTTGTTTGTTTGGTACTGGGGATTGAACTCGGGACCTTGCGCTTGCAGGGTAGGTTTGGGAACCACTGAGCTAAATCCCCAGTAAGACAGGGTTTTGCTATATAGTTCAGGCTGGCCTTTGAATTGACTATATAGCCCAAGCTGGCCTCAAACTCATGGCAGTCCTCCTGCCCCAGCCTCCCAAGTACTGGGAAATGCACCACCTCACCTGGCAAGATTAAAGTTGTCTTTCCGAGTTTGATCCCCAGTACAAAAAAAAAGATTAAAGTCTTCTTTATGTCTTTCAGTGCTTCCCAGTCTTTGGGAAATGAGAACATTTTTTAACATCTCTGTTGAGATAAAATTTAAAGTGTGAAGTTTTTTGTTTTTAGTACAATGGTTGTGAAACTGTCACCACAATCTTAAGTTTAGGATATATTCATCAGTGTGGGTGAGAAATTTTACCCTTTGCCTTTTAGATTGAGTTTCTTCCTCAGTTCATTTGTGCAGATTATCTGTGATTAGTTTTGACCACTCCAGCTTTTTTGTTTATTCTCAATTTGCATAGATGAAAACTACTAAGAGATTCCAAGTAAAATTTAATCAAATGCAATTATGCCATACTTTAGGATATTTAGATTGAGACTTATTTAGATTTAGACTTTCTTTTCAAGTTTCATCCCTTTTTGTGTGTGTATCAGGACTTCATTTCTTTTTTTGGCTGGATAATGTTCTGTTATCTATGTATGCATTACTTTTTTTTTTTCCCCCGGTACAGGGGATCGAACTTGGGACCTTGAACTTGTTAGGCAGGCTGCGGAACCATTGAGCTAAATCCCCAGCCTTGTATCACTTTTTTATCCAAATATATCTACTTAAAGTTCTAATTCTGAACAATAAGTAAAGAAAAAGAAATACTGGGGAAGGAATTGAAATATTTGTGGTCTAACAATACCTATACTTCCACCTAGTTTTACTCTTGCTATAGCCTGAACATTTGTGTCCTCCTGAAACTCATGTTGAAGTCCTATCCCCAAGGTAATGATATTAGGAGGTAAGACTTTGGGAGGTGGTTAGGTCATGAGGATGAAGCCTCCATGGATGGAATTAGTGCCTTTATGAAAGAAGCCCTTTTATGCAAAAGGCTAATTTACCCCTTCCACCATGTGAAGAGACAGCCAGAAGGACATCTTCACAGAAAGGACTTTGAAGAGAACCCTAACACACCAAATCTGCCAGGGCCCCAATCTTAGACTCTTTGGTCTTTAGAACCATGAGAAGGACATTTCTGTTATTTGTAAGCTGCAGAGTTTATGGTATTTTGTTACAGCAGCCCGAACACAATAAGAAAACTGTGAGTCATTACGAAAGCTTCTGTAATTTCACCTCATTGCTAGAGATGGATATCAATATTTATGCTATAAGATGTCTTTTAATCAGGCTTTGAACATAATTCATATTTGAATTTTTGTTTATTTTTAATTTCAGATTCCAGATGACCTGAGAAAGAGACTAAATATAGAAATGCATGCAGTAGTCAAAATAACTCCAGTGGAAATTACTCCTAAAATTCCAAGATCTCTAAAATTACAACCTAGAGAGAACCTAGTGAGTGCAAAAAAAAAAAAAAATATATATATATATATATATAAAATATCAAAATTCTTTTACATGTATTGTAAGATTACCAGTTCTTAACTAACAATGTTGTACTCTTTTTGTTAGTAAGGACAAAGAAGTCTTTTTTGACATAGGGCCAGGGATTGAGCTCAGTGACATCATGCCTGCCTTGCAGGTACCGCAAAAAAAAAAAAAAAAAAAAAAAACATAAATATGTCATTTAAACCTACTTTTAAGTGAAGAAATAATTCAGTGGCATTTATTACACTCATGATGTTGTACAACCCACCACTACTTTCAAATTTCCATCCCTGCAGACAGAAGCTCTGCACCCATTAAGCAATGACTCACCATTCCTTCTCCACCCACCCTTCTAATCATTACTGTGTCTCTAAGAATTTACTCCCACTAGCTACCTCATCGTATAAGTGGACTCAGAACGTTTGTACTATGTATTTGACTTGATTCACTTCCATAGTCTTTTTAAGTTTCATCCCTTTTTGTGTGCGTATCAGGACTTCATTTCTTTTTTTTAGGACTTCATTTCTTTGTTTTCGGCTGGATAATGTTCTGTTATCTATGTATGCATCACTTTTTTTTTTTGGTACCAGGGATCAAACTTGGGACCTTGCGCTTGCGAAGCAGGTTGTGGAACCACTGAGCTAAATCCCCGGCCATTTTTTTTTATCCATTCATCTGTTGGTGGACATTTGGGTTGTTTCAACGTTTTTGGCTATTATGAATAATGCTGCAGTGAACAGTGATGTTCAAGTATCTGCTTGAGTTCCTATTTTCAAGTTTTGGGGGTCTGTACCTAGGAGTGAAATTGCTGGATCATATGGCTATTAAGTGTTTAATTTTTTGAGAAGCCAGGAAGTCTTTAATAAACAGTATGCATATGATGTAAATAGTGTCTACAAATACGGATAATTTTGTCTTTAAGATTGCTATTTTTGTAGTGTCCGTGTAATTTTAAAAATTTTATGCCATGTTGCTTTATTTTTTTTAAGGTACAAACATCAGTTTATTAAACTTTAAAGAAAAGTGTGAAGTTACAGAAAAAATGAAATTTTCATAATGTCTGAAATTTGAATTAAGCAAGAAATGAAACCTAACACATAGACAAAAACAAATCACAGTTTTCAAAGTACATAATCAAGCTAAATTAGTTGGAAAAATCTTATATAACAGGTTAAATGATCTACTTCTGGAAGTTCAGTAGCACACAATGGGTACCAGGAGGTGGACTTCTAGAAATAGGGAAGAAGATGAGGAGAGAAAAGACACGGGAGAGTCTAATGGGACTGAAATTGATTGATATATTAGATACATGTGCCCACTTCTCAAACCTTACCATCACATAACAATGACATGTACTAATAAAATTTAATAATATTTGAAGAACTGGCTAAAAATGGTTTGGTGCCCTAATACATTCTACCTTGCTGTGTTGCTGTTGTACAAAAGAAGGGGGATAATTTTTATTATTGCCAATAAAACATTAACTGGCAGCAGCTGGCTTAGAAAAGTAGAGGCCATCAAGAACAAGACAAGTGAAAAAATGTTTTCTTGGAGTTCATACCAAAACTATTTCTAAGACAACCACTTCCTTCTTCGTTGAAGAAGGATTGTTTTAATAACACAGTGGGAGATGAATATTAACAAAAAGTGTATTTTAACAAACTGGTATTGCTTTTCTATTAATCTTGCAGCGCAAAAGAGTGTTATACTCTTTACTTTTTCCCCCATGGTACAGGAGAGTGAAGCCAGAGCCCTTGTACTGAGCTACATTCCTAGCCTGTCCTGTTTCTTATTTTAAGACAGGGTCTCACTAAGTTTCTGAGTTCCCTGGGTTGGGCCTGAATTTAGGATCCTCCTGCCTATGCCCCGCCAGAGTGCTGAGATTATAGGCACGCACCACCACACCTGACGTCTCTTACTTTACTGCCCAGTCAATTCTTTGGAAAGTGGTATGGTTAGGAAATGAGATATTTAAGTTAATTTAAAAGTATTTCCTATGTACCAGTTCTCAGTTATAATACAGAAAAGTTACTATTGAATTATATGTTCAAGAAACTCCAAACATAACTGAATCTTTCTCTGATAATTCAGATGAAACTTTTGGAATTTTAGGATTATGATGGTTATGTTATAAGTGAACCGATTTAACAGAACCTTTTTAGTTGATGGAACACCAGATAATTTATATTATCTACTTTGGAAACCAGAAAATAGGATAAATGCTATTTTCATAACAGTATGTAGCTGAGCATTTACCACATTGGTTAAATAGTACATAGGGTTTTTAAGTTTTTAGCTATTGATATTGGTATTTTTTAAGTGCTAGGTCCCTTGCGTAAGAAAATAATTAGCTACTGGTCATTAGAACTTTGTCTCAATGATAGAATATTACCACAACAATCATTTCCTATCTTGAGTTACATATTTTAGAGGAAACTTTATGACCTTTGGCAAGTCTCTGGGTTATGATTACAGCATATCTTGGAATATAAAGATGTTTCATTCTAAAGGAACTATGAGTTACTTTCTGTTCCCAAAATTCCTGATTTTAAGTAGCTCTCAGCATCATTTTATGACTTTAAGTGTTTAGTTACATTGGCCAATCATATTCCAAGAAGTAACTATTTCTCTGAATTTTAAGAATGAGGAAATTACACCTTTTCTTAGCCTACTTTTAGTAGTGGTCAAGTTCTGAACTGCACTTAATCAGCAGATTTAAGCTTGCCTCTGGATGAAATAGACCAGAAATAGACCAGTTTGAGAAATGGTGGGAATAGAGGTTTATTTAGGGGAACAAATATTGATAATCTTTTCTGTATGAATTTTTGTTATCCTCATTCCTTATTTGAAATAGGTTATAAAAACTTAAACGCTTTTAAATTTAAATTAGCAGTGTTTTTTTAGAATGTTATACTTTTGAACAGTGTATTAACATTTTATTGAGTATAACTGGACTGGTCAGCTTAAAGGGAAACAGAAAAAAGAATAATAGCTTAAACGTATCAGAAATTTTTTTCTCATGTACAGGGAATTTGAAAGGCTCATGGGCAGTTAAACAGTGTATCTAAGGATCTAAGCTACATCAGTCTTTTTCTTCTGCCATCTTTAGCTTGTGATTTTCCTTCTGTAAAATGCATATGTATGTTGTACTAATAAGCATCTTGTCTGCATTCCAGGAAGCAAAAGGAAAGGCACAAGGCAAAATCTCTCCTTGCACAGTTTCTTTACTTTGATAAAGAAGAGCAGCCTTCCTGATTGCTGACTGCATGCCATTGGCCACATTGAAGTCACACACACACGCACGCACGCACACACACACACACACACACACACGGGGCTCCAAGCTGGCAATGGAGGATTGCTTTCCTGTTTTGGTGACAGGAGACAAGGGAGAATGAGGTTGGAATGTATTGGTTACTGAGAGAATCAAATTCTAATATTTATATTGCTGAACATGGAGAAAAAGAGCATTTAAAACTTTGCCAATTATATAAATGTTTCTTTGGGCTATGCTATATTCATCATACTAACTAATGTCAAATCCCAAACCTGTGTTTATAGAATATGAACATCCTATGTTGGTTTTGTTTGGTAAGGTTTACATTTTATTAGGAAGAAAAAATTTTAAAATAAAGGTGTTAACATTGTCAGATATTAGAATAATTAATTACTATTTTTTTTTTCTGGTAGCCTAAAGATGTTTGTGAAGAAGACATAAAAGCGACCTTCTGTTCGTGGCTACAGGAATCTGCTACCACTGTGCTTCCTTTGTTAGTACCAGAAGAAGAATTTATTAAGTTGGAAATTAAAGATGGTAAATTTGTTATTTGAGTATTTTTCCCACTGAGATAATTGTGGCATTTTAAATTGTTTTTTCCAACCTGTGTCATATGTAAAACACTGATAATTGAACACATTTTGCATATTGAAGAATGTCTTTAATTTAAATATATTTGATAGTTAAAATCTAAAAAGTTTTTCATCTTAGTTTCAGCCCGAATTCTCCATTTATTACTTTCTCTTTATAGAATTGAAAGAGTTTTCTCTGAGTATAGTTCATTGTGAAAAAGAAAACCAAAAAGAAAAAAATATTTTTCTGTTGAGCACCAATCTGCTGCAGAAGACCACTGTGCAAGTAACTATACACTATTGAATTTATTGAATATTTAATAAAATAATATTTGTCACATGTGATAATAAAGTGGGAATGTCATTACAAGAACTTGCATCATGAAGTGTGTTAGAAACTCATATGCTAAGAATAAGGAATAACTTGATTTAAAATATTTTATTCTATAATCTCTTACTTATATAAATTATTGATTTATTCTAAATTTAAAAATCAGTGTCTTCGCACAATTAATTTTCAAGAATAAAGTTGATTGTTAACTACCAAATGAATCATGATTTAAAACTTTGTTTTTGAAGCCAATGAAAACACTTTTAGGGATTTGATTTTTAAAATTTATATTTTTATGTGCAATTTTGTTATTTTGACAATTTAAATTTGCAACTCTTCACAAATACTTTCTTCCTGAAGTACTGTATGAATGTTCTTTTTAGAATATTATATTTTAGTGAGGATGCTTGCTCTTCTCTTTATAGAAATGAAGATTCACTAGTTATTTAAAATTTTCAGTGATTTTAAGTAGATACCATTTCTTTTTAAATATAATTGAAAGAGTACCATTCAGAGGAGACACATTCAGAATTGTGAAAAAAGTAAATATGACACAAGTTAAAATTGCAGATAAAGTCTGTAAAATGTATTAAGGAGATGATACTCTTTTTGCTCATTGACTATAAATATTTGTTCTGTGGATGAGTAAATTGTTGTCAGGGGTATTTTAAGTAATAATCTTGCATGCACAATTTATCAATGCTCAGTGGTATAATAGAATCAGCAGTTCAGTTTTCTCAGACCCAAGAAAAACAGGCAAAAGACATAACTTTGAATTGTAAAATTAATTTTTCCTTGCTACTGTAGGTCCTTCTAGATCCTATGGTAAAAGAAGAAAACAGTGAGGAAATTGACTTTATTCTTCCTTTTTTAAAGCTGAACTCTTTGGGGTAAGAAGTTATAGCCAAACTAGCATGTTTAGAGATATGCTTGACATTATCTCTGGCAGGATTTCTATGTGTGAAGATTAAATTAGGGGTGAAAGTCAGCAAATAATTTGCTAATGCATTAGATTTTTTGAAAGGATTGCCTCTTTTTTACAGGTCGAATAGAAATTTCCCTGTCATCTTAGATAACTAGAGGTGTGAAACTTGTTAGAAACTTTACTTTGAGAATTGGTTTGTGAGAAGAAAGCAAGGAGATAGCAGCTGGATCATCTACACATGAATAAAACAATAATTCTTAGAACAAATATTTAAAAGTTAAATATTAGTTGAATGTTTAAAAATATTTCAAATTAAGTTATTCCTTCACTATTTCATTATTATAATAATTGGGATTGTGTTTTCTCAACTTTTCAGACAAATGTAAAAACCTCTCTTAAATTCTTTATACAAGAAGAGAATCTTGTATATATAATTAGTCCTTAAAATTCTTCAAAGAGGTTTTTAGTAAGTGTAGTGATTTCATTTCCTGTAATAGTATAGTCTGTAAATATTTTAGTAAAAGATTATACCATTAAATGTAACATAATATGCATTAATATAGAACAAAATCTCTTTGGATTCTAATATTAGGAATTATTTCTATCAAAGTTGTAGTCAAAAGAAGGTTAAAGTTCAATAATGTGCAGATTGAAACTAGATTTCAGAGGTGATGTTTAAGAGGAAATAAGTCTTCAATTATCCTAAGCACTTCACTTATGATTAAAGTGATTACCAAATTAAAAATTCTTTGAGGGTAGGGGAATGTGTATGTGTCAAGGCAGATCCCTTGAATAATCCCATTAGGGCAAACTGTTAGTCACTGCACATGTTTTAATGTAATAAAACTAATTTTAAAAGCTGTGAATCAGATACAGCATTAGTCAATATACCTTATCTCAAATAAAGAATAAAAATTTTACTCTATTCATTAAGTAGATCCAGAAAGAAAGTTTCAGCATTTTATAGTGAGACTTTATCCTACTTCAGTCTTTTACCACATAACAATTTATATATTTTCAGAGGCGTGAATTCTGTAGGCAGATCTTGCATGGAGCACGTCACACATAGCCTTCTAGGACGCCCTTTGTCTCGGCAGTTCATGTCCCTTGTTGCAGGACTTAGGAATGGAGCCCTTTTACTCACTGGAGGAAAGGTATATAGTTGAAATTGCTCTTTTCACTAATTAACAACTTTTAGTTCTTCTCTCTTGGATTCTGATGATCTGTTTATACGGGGTTGTTAACACAAGATAGAGAAAGCACTTATTTATTCATTAATATTTTCATGTGCCTGCTCTTAGGTATGGGGAAGTGAATAAGCCTGATGTTCTTGCTCTTTTTCTGTGACAGTTGATAAAATTTTCTCTTTTAGACTATTGATAGGGTGCTGACAGGGCTGATTTTCAATGTTGAATTAGTCTTGCACACTGACAAATCCTGCTTGGATAGGGTATATTGTTCTTTATACATTGCTGAGTTCTGTTTGCCAGTGTTCTGGTGAAATTGTTTTGTATCTAAGTTTATGAGCAATATTAGTCTGTGGTTTTCTGTTTTTGTATTGTCTCTGCTTTTACTAGTAGGGTAATAATTGGTCTCATGAAATGATTTGGAAAATGTTCCCTTTCTTTCCCTTCTTCTTTGTAAGATACTGTATAAACTTGGTATTTATTCTTTAAACATTTGGTAAAATTTCCATTGAAACCATCCAAGCCTGAAGATTCCTTTATCATTAGCTTGATTAAAAATTCAGTCCTTAATGTTTCTAGGATTACTCAGGTAATCTGTTTCGTCTTGTCTGACAAGTACTTGGTGGCTTTCAAGGATTTGGTCCAAATCTTCAAGTGTCAAATTTATGAGCATGTCAAATTAAAGTTGTTTTATCAGCCTTAAATCCCTGCAAATCAGGATCCCGTGAGATCATGTCTCCCGACATTGAAGATTTGCTTTTCTGTTATTGTTGCTGTGTTGGGAATCAAACTCAGGGCCTCCTGTGTGCTAGATAGGCAGTTTGCCACTGAGCTGCACCCTCAGTCCATTTTCTTTCTTTCTTTTTATTTTTTCTTTTTTTTTTT
>NW_004624809.1:691394-718799 GCF_000247695.1 Heterocephalus glaber
TTTTTTTTTCATTTTCTTTCTTTTTAATCTCTGACTGTCTCGCTTGAGGTTCTTGACCTTTTAAAGAGGCATACTGTGTTATTCTCTACCAGTACCGTATTGTTTTTAAGGATAAGTATGGTTTTTGTCTTTGTGCTTTTTTAATTCAAGAGTTTAATCCAAAAATGTAAATATGTGATTATTCACTTATTTTAATAATTTTTTCCTGTAACTAGCCCAGTTACTTTCTCCTAATTGCTTAAAACATAGCCACTACTTTCTGGTTTCAGTTGTCTTAGTTATTTTCCTTGTCACTGGGACAAAATACCCAACAGCTGAAACTTACAGAAGGAGAGTTTTATTTTCGCTCACATTTCTAAAGTTTCAGTCTATGTTTGCCAGGCTTAAACGCAGAAATGACATGGCACAAGGGCCTGGGCAGAGGAAAGCTGCTCACGTCAGTGGGGGTCAGGAAGCAGTGAAGAAAACAGGAGCCACGGAGGGTGAGACACCCTTCCAGATCACTCCCCCATCAGACCTTGTCTCCTAATGGCAAGTCAGCTATAGCGCTGCCATGGTTCAGTCCTCTTGCAGAAGCCCAGCCTGTGAGTGTATGAGGCTCTTGGGGACATGTAGAGATAAACCATAATTTTAATTATCCATGTCAAGTTTTAGAATGAATCATGGTGAACTTTAAAAAATTTTTTTATTAGAGCAAGTTTGCAATACAGAATAATGAGGTTCATTTTGATACATACATATAACGTATCTGATCATTTTTATCCTTTTAACCCATTCTTTCTTTCTCTCTCCCCCATCCCCTTCCCCATCACCAAGAGTGTACCTTCCAGTTTCCTATTATCTCTCCTATTCATTTATTTATACTTTAGGTTTCTCATGTAAGTGGAAACATGCAATATTTATCTTTCTGAGTCTGGCTTGTTTCACTTAGCATGGCAGTCTGGGAGTATCTGTTTTTTCTTTTTCTTTTTTTTGGTCTCGCTATGTGTAGTTCAGGCCAGCCTTGAACCCACTGTGTAGCCCAGGCTGGCCTGGAACTCATAGCAGTCATCTTGCCTCAGCCTCCTGAGTACTGGGATGACAGGTGTACACCACCACACTCAGCAGTTTTTAAAAGGTAATATCCCACTGACTAAGGTGCCAGGCTTCCAGAGTAGCAAGGTGAATAGGAAGAGCAAGCAGAAGAACCAAGTTTGAGTCTCACCTCTCTCATGTATTTACTGATTGTAGTTGAAGTGGTTAAGTTTTAGTGGCTCATCTGTGTTCATGGGATTAATTGCATTTAAGGAAGAAAGGCTGTGTAAACTGAAAAGTGCCATCCAATGTGAATTACTGTTGAGTTAGCACAGAGCCCCTCAGACTAGGCAGATGATGATGACATGTGGGACCTATACCCCAGCAGCCCTAACCCTAACCTAAATACGCCCATTAATTTAAATATGGCGTTTATGTAATAATACAAAACATAATAATGGTGGTATGTATTCGTTGAATGCTTCAAGAATTTCAGGCTTCGTATATCAAGCTTGGCTGTTTCTCTACTCTAGTAATCAGAACAAGATATTAGAACCGATGCTGGGCTGTTGGAGCTAAACAAATGACAATGGTAAGAAGTAATAGTAGATTGAGAGAAGAAATTGATAAGAAAAGAATTAAAAATACCTACCAGATTCGATCTTGTTAAGGAACACTATAGCAGTGTTTAGCAGAATTTAAATATGGATACTTTTTGATGTCACAATTCCACTTCTAGAAATTTATTCTAAGGCTGTAACCTGACAAATTAGTAAACTTATATGTATGTGGATATTTGTCTTGACTGTATAATAGTTAAAAATTGGAACTAATACACACACAAACCAGAAGGAACTTGAGCAACACACTGGTTCAGTATGGCCCTTGTTAAATGTAGTCTGGTTTGCTGGGGATTTAGCTCAGTGGTTCTGCTGCCTGCCTTGTAAGCACAAGGTCCCAAGTTCAATCCCCAGTACCAAAAAAAAAAAAATGTATGGTTCAGCATATATGCAGTGGTGCTGTACTAGGGAGCCAGTGTGGTTCTGTGTTTCTTGACATGGGAAGAAGACAATGATTTACTGTTAAGTAAAATAAATTACAAGACTTGTTGTTTTAGTCTTTTTTTATACATTTACATAAAAAAGGAATGTCAGTGATTATAAACATCAGAAGAATTGACAGTAGTTACTTCTGTAGGGAAGATGTTTATAGATTTTTTTTTAACCTTTCTTGTGTTATACAATTATTTTACATACTATTTTATAATCAGAGAAAACTAAGCTTTTACTTAAAAAAAAGTGAGCATTGGATTAAAACCGTAATAAGGTTTAAAAAGTTTTGTACACTAATTGATGCTCATAATAATGACCATATCAATATGTGCTATTTAAAATTAATGTAAGGCAATAGAGAAATGAATAAGTTTTTGCCACTGAAAACTTTGAAATTAAATGGGAAAATGTTTCATTTACCTAGAAAAATTATTTAATGTATATATTATTCCCTTCTAGTAACAGTAAGCATTACTTATTTTTAAAGATTTTAAGTATTAATGGCTAAATTCCTTATTGAAGATGAGGTACAAAAATCCTCAGTAAGATACTTGGCAGACAGAATGTAGCAAATCATTAAAAAAAAATCATGTATCATGACAAAGTCAGCTTCATCCCAGACGTGTAAGAATTATATAAATCAGTAAATGTAATATACAACATAAATAGAACTGAGTATAGAAATCACATATCATCTCAGAAGCCTTTAAAATCCAAGATCCATTCATGATTTTTAAAAACTAATGAAAATAGGTATAGAAAAACCTTACCTAAAAGCCATTTATGAGAAAACCCACTGCCAACTTCATACTAAATGGAGAAACACTGAAAGCTTTCCAAGACTGGACAAGGATGTCTGCTATCACTTCCATTCAATGTAGTACTTGACACTTTAGCCAGGGCAATTAAGTAAGAGGGAAAAATAAAGGGTTACTAACAAGAAAGGAAGAAGTCAGACTGTCCTTACATGGGGATAACAGGATCCTTGAAATAGAAACCCAAAACTCTTAACAGAAGACTTAGAACTAATAAATTCAGCAAAGTGGCAGGATACAAATCAACACACAAATATCAGTAACATTCCTTTACACCAACAGTGAACTCACAGAGAAAGAAATCAAGAAAATAACTAAATTCACAGTAGCTTCAGAAAATTAAATACCTCAGAATTACCCTAACCAAGGAAGTAAAAGACATTTATAACAAAAGCTATAGCACTATGGGGAAAAAAAGATTGAAGAAGACATTAGAAAATAGACATTTCCTGTTCCTGGATAGGCAGAATCAATATTGTCAAAATGGCCAGCTTACCAAAAATGATATATAGATGTAATGCAATTCCAATCAAAATACCAGCCACATTCTTCACAAAATGAAAAACAAAAATCCTAAGATTTATATAGAATAAGGAAAGACCCAGACTAGCCAAAGTAGTCTTGACCAAAAAGAGCAAAAAAAAAAGGAATTACAATAACAGGTTTCACATTTCTTCAGATTTTCATATTTCTTTATACTAGAGCCACAGTAATTAAAACACCATGATACTGACCAAAAAAAGACATGTTAACCAATGAAATGGAATTGAGGATGCAGAGACAACCCTATGTACCTTCAGCCACCTTTGACAAAGGGAAAGGGGTCAAAAATGTGTTGCAGAAAAAGCCTCTTTAACAAGTGGTGCTGAAAAATCTGGTAATCCATGTGCAGAAGAATGAATCTAGACCTGTATCTCTTGCCTTGTACTAAAATCAAATTAAAATACGTTTTTTAAAAACCTAGATATAATAACAAACACTGACTTTTGAAAGATAAAATAGGTAACACTCCTGAAGACTAGGCATAGGCAAGGACGTTCTAAACAGAACCCTCATTGCACAAGAAACACCAAGAATCAACAGATAGGATTATATCAAACGAAAAGCTTCTGCATAGAAAAGGAAACAGCAATGAAGATACAATCTACAGAATTAAAAAAAAAAATCTTTGCCAGCTACTGTTTTTCTCAGAACTAATATCTAGAATGGTGGTAAACCTATGGGATGTGTGTCATTGTATTTTTCCTTTAAGACAAAAATTGTTAATGTAGAGTTGTTTTTCTAAGCTAAAACTTCAGTATTCAGGTTTAATGGCAGTGCTGGCACTTTGTGATAAATAAATGGCTTTTGGGTTGCAGTTTGGTGCTCGGTCTCTGAAAGGTTCACCATCACTGATCTAGAGACTTTGGAAATGGGAAGGGGATCCAGGGTAGTGAGGAGAGTAACAGTGGGGGGAAGGGAGTAAAAATGATGAAAATGTGCTACATGTATGTACCAATTTCCCAAAACAAATATAATTGTTATGTATTACAAGAATATATTAATGGAAGTTAAAAATAAATATTAGTGGCTGTTTTAACTAGCAAGTTGTAAAAAGTAAATATTTATTTTTGATCCGTGCACTATATCAAGCATAGGATATAGTCCACTCTTAGCACATCAGCAACTTAAAGGAAAAGGGCCGAGTTTCAGAAACAGAATCAATCCCACGTGGCAACAGATTGGCATATACTTCCTGATGAATGAGGCTTGCTGGGTGCTACAGTGATAAAAGCTGTTTCTATGATTGAGTGTACCAAGATCTCTGATGAAGCATTTATTTTGTAGGGAAGTGGAAAGTCCACTTTAGCCAAAGCAGTCTGTAAAGAAGCCTGTGACACACTGGATGCCCATGTGGAAATAGTTAACTGTAAAGCTTTGAAAGGTATGAATATGGAAAACCTTACAGAAACCCCTTTCTGGTAGACAGGAATATCATTAATGCTGTTAGTCTAATAAATACAGATGTCATTTCGTCTTTAGCTTTCTGTGTATCAGTCTGAAAATCCCTAGAAGTTTTAAGTCTGGCTTTCAGTGTTCTTGGTAGAATTTCTAAAACTTCTCTAATAGTTGATGGAGACCTATTTTTCTCCTAGCCAAAACTCTTTAAGGACTGTATCCCTGGAAAGGTCAGTGTATTTGCTCCGAGAGCATTAGTATTTGGGTTATATGTTGCTGGGTGTACATGATCTCTGAATTGTGGTTGCCTCCGGGGAGGGTGAGTGAGTAGCTGTGGACAGCAAAGAGGAGAATCACTCTTTTTCATAGAACACCTTTGTGCATTTTAAAGTGCATAATATTTATATTGTTATCTGTTCAATTACAGCAAGAGTTTGAGAAGATCATACTTTGAGCAGTTATTTTTCCCTCAGCTACCACTACCAAATAGTCATTATATCTCAGTTTTTAATCTAGTACATAATAAGAAACTAAGAAATAGTTTCTGAAAACCCATCACTTCATTGGTGATAAAGGAGGTTCTGGAAGCACTCTTTATCTCTCAGAGTCTTACTTAAGGCCTCATGAGAAAATTTTAATTTTGAGACATATAACAGTTTTTACATTTGCTTATGAATTTGTATGCTTTCTGTTCTTTGAAATTTAAAACTTTGTAACTCTCTAGCAAATTTGGCTTCAAATTTTTATTCAGATAGAGCAACTCTACGATCTCTAGGTGGCCACATTTGTGTTTGATTTTCCCTGAATCTTGATCCTTGATTCTTGTCTTATGTTTTCCTGTGTACTATTCTTACTTTGCTATCTTATATAGGCCATCTGAAATTCTCTACAAAATGAAACCGAGTACATATAGAAATCATAGCAGTTATAAAATTTGGCACTTCATGGACTCCACTGAGGCTGTAGTAGTTAAACTACGTCAGCAATTAACAAGTTTCCGAGACTGGTATATTAATAAGATATGGATTAAATGTTTATACAGTACCATGATCTTCAAATGCTTTCTAAAGGGTAGCATGAACTTTTCCAACACTGAAATAACACTGAAATCATGTTTTCTGCATTAAGGAAAAAGGCCCGAACACATCGAGAGAGCTCTGCAGGCAGCCCTCTCAGAGGCTGTGTGGAGGCAGCCCTCTGTGGTTCTGCTGGATGACCTGGACCTTGTTGCTGGACTGCCCACCACCCCGGAACAGGAGCACAGCCCTGAGGCAGTGCAGACCCAGCGGCTCGCACATGGTAACTTGTCCTCCACTGGCCGAAGGCCTTCTCCTCTTAGCATTTTTAGTCTTGATGTTAAATCTGCTCTCCTCAGAGAATGATAAATGTGCTCTGCTGTTTTGTTTTGAGCCCTCTGGCAGCAATTGCAGCTTCTGTATTAGTAAAATTGGTAGAGAATGAACAATGTGAAAAAACCATAATCCCATGGTTAGACTTTAGCGGCCTGTTCATTTTTCTTTACTACTTAGAAGTTGCTTACAGATTTACTCTTGCTTTTGTTCATTTGATACATATTTATCAAATGCCTAAGTGTACTCAAAGGCAAGGGGGAGAAAAGAAAGTAAACAGACAATTTTAGTACAGACTTGTATAACAATGACAGCTGCCATGTATTTTGTGCCCTTTCTGGGGTGTAGGAGTTGTCTTGTACCCTATGTACAGGTATTCTCCTGGTTTTCAGGTCAGTCAGTGGGACTGTGAGAGCTTAAATAATGGACCAGGATGACGGACTAGCAGTTGGTAGGATGTACTGTACTTGAAGTGTACTTTCAGAGTGTATAAACTAAATTGGAGGTGAGTTAGCAAGGAAGGCGTTTTGGGGGAGTTGATATCTGAGCTGAGTTGTGGTGGAGGAATAGAAAGTAGCATGAAGCAGTGTCATGCTAATGAAGAGGAAAAAGAGGTACAGTCCACAAGGAAGGGTACAGAGGTACAAGGGTTCATGGTATGTTGGGGAATATGCCATTGACACAAGGAGAGGACTAGTGGGGCAGTGAGGCTGGAGGGCTTGGCACGCGCTAAGCTGCCTCATGCTTCTTGAAAGCTGAAATAGATACAGAACGTAACTGGAGTGGCTTGGGTTATTATTAACTAGTGTTAATCTCAAATTTTGAATTCTGCAGCACATTCCTGTCAGAAACACTGGTTGTTAGTTCAGTGCTTAAAGGAGCACTTTGAATTCACATACTATTCCACATTATTGATGCCTGTTTCAGTTCCAGCCTTTTCATTCCAAACCTTTTAAGAACTCAGGAATTCAGAGATAGGAGCTGTATTTTGCTCAATAAACAGAACACAATCCAGAAATGTACTGCCTTTCTGGAGTATTCATTCCAGATGTGTTTTTTTGTATTCACTTAATGCCTTATAAGGTCCAGGAGTCAGGCAACTCACTAGACATGGTTCTGAGTACACAGTCTGAGTTTACAGGAGCTTCTGTACCTACATCAGATGGAGTGGAGCTTGGTTCTCCATGCCTAAATGAATGAATTAACTTGTTAGAGGCACAAAGGAGCTGCCCCATCTTGAAGCTCAGTGTTAGGTCATCATTATTTTAATAAATATATGATTTAAATTTTCATGATTCTTTATCCTGAGCTTTCGCACTATATTGCTTAATTCCAGCTGTGAGTGCTATGATCAAAGAGTGCATTTCCATGGGAAGTCTGGTCGCACTAATCGCTACAAGCCAGCCTCAGCATTCTCTGCATCCTTCACTTGTGTCTGCTCAGGGAACTCACATGTTTCAGTGTGTCCAACACATCCAGCCTCCTGATCAGGTGATGCACTACTTACAGATTATTGCAATGTTTCCCCTTTGCAGAAATTATGTTTTAATTTTATTAATGATTTATAGCTGTAAACTTAATGTTTCTAAGTGATCTTAAGAACATGAAAGCAATATTTGGGACATATTGTACTTGGTGCATGAATTGTAATTTATAACCATCTGAAATGTTATCATGTATTTTCTAAGAAAATGACTCCTGAAAACAGTATTTCTTCTGAATGAGAAAAAACAGGGAGAAATGTGGACAGATGACTTTTTTTCTTTTCTTTTTGTTACCAGGGAATCGAACTTGGGACCTTGTGCTTGTGAGGCAGGCACCAGAACCACTGAGCTAAATCCCCGGCCCCTATAGATGACTTTTAAAAATGCACATATGGGCCGGGGTTTTAGCTCAGTGGTTCCACCAACTGCCTTGCAAGCGCAAGGTCCTGAGTTCAATCTCCGGTACCAAAAATTAAATTAAATTAAAAAATAAAAACACACATATGACCTGTAGACACCCAGGCTCGTAAGGGTTTTATGGCAGTGAGCTGAAAGAAGTGTTACAACACTGGCAAACGTATTTTAAGTTCTTGCTTAAAATTCTCACTTATATTCTACCTCAGATATTCAGAACTTGCTCTGTTATTGATGAGCCAGAGTATTTTATCTGTATTTTAAATGTAACAGAATGGCAGTGATACTGGGCATTGAATATGTCCTTAGAAATGTATTTTATTGGAACAAAAAACACTTCTAAAAAAGCCATATATTACTGAAATTGCTTTTTTCTTGGAGAAAAGAAATTGAAATCAGTGTGACTTTTTTTTTTTTTTTACAATTTCACTGAGGTATAATAGAAGTACAACAAACTCACATAAAGTGTACAGCTTAAGTAGTTTTAACATATGTATATATAGGAAAACATATCCATTTATCCCACAATTTTATAGTGCCTTTTGCAATCCATCCCTTCTTGATGTTAGCGCCAGACAACCGCTGATCAGCTCTGTCACTATAAATTCTATGAGCCTGACTTTCCTTCGGTAGTCATGTGCCCCATAATGATCAACAAAGGACCACATACATGATGGTTTCAGTGCGACTGGGATGGAGAAGAATGATTCCTGTACCCTGGAGACTTCATGGCTGTCACCATCATAATAACCCAACACAACACATCACCCTCGTGTCTTAGTGGTACTGGTGTGAGCAAATCTCTGCTGCCAGTCCTATCAGAGTAAGGCACAGCCAGGCCCAGTGGAGCATCCCTGTAATCTCCACTATTTGGGAGGGTGAGACAGGATTGCACATTTGAGGCCTACTTGGGTAACTTAGTGAGACCCTGTCTCAAAAATAAAAAAGACTGGAGATGTAACTTAGTGATAGAATACCCCTGGGGTCTGATATCTAGTAACCTCAAATAAAACTGTACAAGAGCCGGGGATTTAGCTCAGTGGTTTCGCCGCCTGCTGCGCAAGCGCAAGGACCCGAGTTCGATCCCCGGTACCAAAAAAAACCAAAACTGTACATACAATTATGTATAGGACATAATACCGGAAAGTGATAACAAATAACTTAGTGTTTTGTATTTACTATGCTGTTCTTTTCATCATTATTTTAGAGTGTACCTCTCCTGCTTGTTAAAAAAAAAAAGCATACTGTAAATCAGCATACCTCATAACTCTTGTGTCTGCTGTGTCCCTTGACTGAATCATTTTCACTTCTTGATTTAATGTCATGTTATTTTGTTCATTGTGGCCCCTAAACATACAGACTTCACTGCTAATGTTGCCAGACAGAGGCCATCCAAGTGACTGGCCTGGAATCAAAATTAAAAGTGATGCAGGACTATGGAGGTAGAAAGTCAGTCGGGCATGTCCTAGTCCACTGTAGCTACAATCTAAACGAATAAGGACCACGTGACAGAAGTTGTTAAAGGATCTGCTTCACTGAAGGGCCACGGGACTAAAAAACATTTGAGGAGACCCTTTATCAGATCTGGAGAAAATTTAGTGACCTAGATTACAGCCCAGATGCAGAAGTATGTCCTGCTGAGAACCATGATGCAGCCAGAGCAAAGAGTTTATTGTGATATTGAAAGAAAAGGTGGGACCTATCCGTGCTGTTGAGTCTACTGTTAGCTCTGGTTTAAGCAATTCAAGAGGCTTCATTATTCATTCCATGATGTGAGACTGAAGGCTAAGTCTGTGAGTGCTGGCTTGAAGACAGGTGGATGTGTGGAAAATACACAAGCTGAATTGGAGGAGAAAATACTGCCAGAATACACCTGGCAAGAGCAGTCTGGCAGAATCAGTCCGGTGAAGCAGTAGGCCATACTGTGTAGCCAGGAGACTAGCCAGGTACTCGTCTGTACCATTGAGGTTTGTATAGATAGGTTTATGGTGTGTGCACACAGTGAAATTCCCTAATGAGGCATTTCTCAGAACATACCCCCATTGTTAAGCAAAACTTGACTATTACAATGTGCAATTGAATACAATTAATAATTTGAGTTTTTTGCTTTTATCTTAGGAACAAAGATATGAAATTTTGTATCATATAATAAAAAATAAATTGGGGTATGATATAAGCAAGTTCCCTGATCTTGACCTGAAGTGTGTAGCAAAAGAAACTGAAGGATTTATGGCTAGAGATTTTACAGTGCTCGTGGATCGAGCCATTCATTCCTGTCTCTCTCATCAGCACATATCTGCTAGGGAAGGTATGTTCTATGAAAATCTGAACTTGGAGTACACTTTCTATTCTGCAAAAATATAATTGTAGTGACACAAGAATTAAATATATTCCATGTAGTATTTGAATAACCCGTTACTTGAGTAGAAAATTAACATTTCAAGCTAAGATGATAGTGTATTTTGAAAATTCATTGATTGAAATATGACTACCAAAAGAAATTTTGATTATTTTTGAACAGAATTCGTTTTCACAACATTGGACTTCCAGAAGGCTCTCAAAGGATTCCTTCCTGCATCTCTGCGAAATGTCAACCTGCACAAACCTAGAGATCTCGGTTGGGATAAAATTGGTGGATTGCATGAAGTTCGGCAGATACTCATGGATACAATCCAGCTACCAGCCAAGGTACTTTAAAGAAAGGGAGGAAGTGGGGCCGGGGATTTAGCTTAGTGGTGCCACCACCTGTCTAGCAAGTGCAAGGTCCTGAGTTCGATCCCTGGTACCAAAAAAAAAAAAATGAGGGAAAGAGAGGGGAGGGAGAAAGAGAAGTTTGATTCAATTCAAATTCAATTCAATCTGAGTTTGATTGAACAAGTATTTACTAAATTTCCAAATAAATGTCCAGCACTATTTTGGGTACTTTAACAGATTTTTAGAGTATTTGATGTACTTCTTGTCAGAAACTTCTAAGGAAGAGCTCAATTGATATTTACAGTAAATACATTTTGATGTCAATTTCATCTTTCTGTTTTGATTGAATCATTCAGATTGTACTAAAGCAAAATGAATTAACTATCTGCTAGAATTTGAGCAGACACAGACAAGAATAATCTAGAAGGTGAAAGAGTCAGCTAGGTTCACAGGTCTGGTGGATTAAGTCACGATTCTAGACACTGAGTGTCTGTCCTGGAAAGGAGGAGTTGGCAGGGAGCATAAACAAGGTAGGTGGCAGAGTAAGAGGGCAGATGTAGATGATTCTGTTCAGAGGAGATGGTAGAGTCTAGGAGGTGGTGTGTTTGGATTCTGCGAGGTAAGGATAGTTGCATGAGAACAGGGGTCCAGGCAAGGAAGTAAAGAAATGAGTAAGGAGCTTGGGTCACATGTAACTGCATGGCCGCTCCTTGGAGTGGTTACTGTCTGGGCTGGGACACACCGAGTGCAGTCCAGGACTATGGGGTGAAACCTGTGTGAGAACATGGTGTGCAGTTGCCAGCCAGCACCTGCCTGACCCCAGATGCTGGGTCTGGGTGCTGGAAGTCAATGCTCAGATGTGTGGACACCTGCGCACAGCTGCTGGGTACGAGGCTCTTTCGGCTAAGAAGGCAGTGGAGGGATGACTGGAGTATTATCACCAGGGGGAGCTAAACAGGCATTCTCAAGAGGAGACTAGGACCCTGCTGACAGTGGTCTGATGTTTGGCTCATTTCACAAAGGACTTTTGCTCTCAGCACAGTCGATATAGAAGGTAGTTAACAAGCACTTGTTACTATTCCCCCTTGAGGTTCTTAGGAGATTTTACTGTCTGTAATCATTACACCTGCTTCTCTATTATGTCTTTGATTGAAAATATTTGGGGCCGGGGATTTAGCTCAGTGGTTTTGCCGCCTGCTGTGCAACCACAAGGACCTGAGGTTGATCCCCGGTACCAAAACAAAAAGAGAAGAAAATATTTGAACTTACACAAATGTCATATCTTGCTCCATGACCCATGCAAGTACAAGGCAGTACATTTGTTAAAAGATTGGTCTTTATTTTCTTAATGTAGCACTTTTATAATGTTTTTTAAAACAACAAGCCAGGTATGGTGGCACATGCCTATAATCCCAGCACTCTGGGAGGCCAAGAAGGATTATAAGTTTGAGCCCAGCCTGGGCAGCGAAGTGACTTGGGGCCTGGGAATGTAGTTCGGAGTGAAGGCCCTGTGTTCAATCCTCAACACTGCAAAAAAAGAAAGAAAGAGAGAAGTGGGAAGAATTCTGATGCAGTTAGGTACATTTATACAGCATATATTTCATAATCCCATTGAGAAAAATCTTGGTAGGTCCTTGGAGTTCATCGATTAGTAGGAATTTCATTTTCTACTATGTGCTATTAGCAAAGGCGGCAGTTATTATCATCTGAATGCTTTTTTGGGTTGATCTTCAGCTCCAACCTAGTCATTCTACTGAGACTTAAACCCTTTTTATATTTTTCAGTACCCAGAATTGTTTGCAAACTTGCCCATACGACAGAGAACAGGAATATTGTTGTATGGTCCTCCTGGAACAGGAAAAACCTTGCTAGCTGGGGTAGTTGCTCGGGAGAGTGGAATGAATTTTATTAGTGTCAAGGTATGTATGCATATTCCTTTTCCTTCTCTTTTTTAGTTGAGGTGATATTTATATAACATACAGTTAACCGTTTTAAGGTATACTCTTCATTGACATTTAGTGTATTTACAAAGTTATGCAACCACCACCTCTCTCTAGTACCAAAACTTTTCCAGCCCATTCCCTTTTCTACCCATTCCCTGGCCACTAGTAATCTATTTTCTGTCTCTGTGGATTTGTCTGTTCTGTGTATATCATATGAAGAAAATCAGGCAGTATGTGACCTTCTGTGTCGAGCTTCTTTCACTTAGTGTGATATTTTCATGCTTCATCCAAGTTGTATCATGTATCAATACTTCATTCCTTTTCGTGACTGAGTAATATTTCATTGCATACCAGTACCAGACTATGTTTATCCGTCTATAATCATTGGTAAACATTTGGGTTATTTCCACCATTTAGCTGTTCTGAATAATGTTGCTATAAACATTTGTGTACAAATTGCTGTATAGACCTATGTTTTCATTTCTCATGAGTACGTAATGGGTAGAATCATTGAGTCAGAGGATAATTCCCTGTTTTGCTGAGGAACCACCAAACTTTTTCACAGTACCTCTACCATTGCATTCTCCACCAGTGATGTATGAGCTTTCCTAGTTCTCTGTGTCCTTGCCAGTACTATTTATGTTTTGTAATTTGGAACGCTAATAGTCCTTTTATTAGCTAAAGCTATAAGAAATTGAGAATGAACCCACCTCTCTCTTGCATGGCTTCTTATGTTCTATCTTAAGGCAAATCCCCATGCATTGTGAGTAGATTTGTACATAGATATTCAAAGAAAAGTACAAACTAGACTTAAAGGAAGAAGAGCCCCAGAAGACCAGGAGCTGGGGTGGGGGGACAGGAGGGAGGACACTGAGCTGGTTAGGGCTCTGCTGCCTGTCGACTATCTGGCGTGCTTGGGTCACGCTTGATCTGGGATCTTCAGGGCCGAGTAAGCTGGTGCTGGAGCTGCAGACCATTTGGGTGGTGCCTCCCTGTCCACCATGGCTGTCACCAAGTTCTGGGGTTTCATAGCCTAGTGGTGCAGCTTCTGCTCCCCAGCGCTATTAGTTAACTATAGGATGGTCAGTTCCAAGGCAGAGGAATTGTACGTTCTGTCTTTATTCAGAGTTGATTATACACTAAAACTGTAATTTTATCTTCCTTTTCTTGAATTTGGAGATAACCATAACTATGACTGTACTTTTTTTTTTTTGAGACAGGGTCTCACTATGTAGTTCAGGTTGGCCTTGAACACACTGTGTAGCCCAAGCTGGCCTCGAACTCATGGATCCTCCAGCCTCAGCCTCCGGAGTACTGGAACTACAGAGGTGCACCGCCACGCCCAGTTCCATACTCTTCTTTTTATACTTGTCACCAGAATGCAGTTTCACTCTTTTTCAAACGAATGATTTTCAAGATTAATGCTTGTGAATGTTAGATTGCTCCACTAGGGAAGACTCTATCCTCCTTAGGAAATCATCAAAGGGGAGATGACAGAGGAAGCTGATTGTCTCAGGGTGGATTCTAGAGCCATCAGACATGAGGCCCTTCACTGACACTGTTATGTTGCCTTGTGTCCAATGCTTTGCCTCATTTTATTCTTGTCTCATTCCCTAATCCTGCAGTTCTCTGACTGTATTGAAGAAATGTTATTAAATAGTAGTTTGCTAGTAGATGTCTAAATGACTTGAGAGTTAGAAATTCTCTAACTTGGTTCCAAATCCTGATCAGTATTTGGTCTCTTGCAGGTAGTGATTTTTCACTAGAGATCACTGTAAGACCTACTCAGTTTTAAAAGAGATCCCAATTTAAGGAAAGATTATACTCCTTATTGATTTGCTTATACAGTGAAGTTTGTTTTGAAAGTTATTTCCGTTGACTTTTAGGGAAGACGATACATGCATCTCCTACGTGAATTGGTTTCAGTAATGGCGGGTGCTGATTAAGTGAGTTTTTCTCTCTTAATTTTTTCGAATCTACAAAGATTGGAGAGTGGTGGGACTTGCTTAACCCATTTACCACTTCTCTGGACAAGTGATTCACCAGCAGTTATGTGGCCCCACTCAAGTAATGGGAAGAAGCAATAAGAAGGTAGACATGTCCAGTCTAAAATCTACTGCCAGGGGGTGGTCAGGACCACACAGGCAGGAGAGCAGGCTCAGGGCCTGAAATAACAGATGGCATTTTCAGGCAAGATTTTTCCAAAGAGGTGGCACTTTGACAGAATACAAGCCATGAGAATATCTGGGACAGATGTAGGCAGAGGAGAGAACTTGTGGTATTAGAATTTTTTCTAGTACATATTTTTTAAAGGTGTTTAAGAGAAATCCATTTAAGCTGGGTGTAGTCCCAACACTTGGGAGGCTGAGGCAGGAGAGTTCCCCCAAGTTTGAAGCCAGCCTGAACTACATAATAAGAACCTGTCTCAAAAAACCAAACAAAATAAAACATGCTGTGCCTGCCTGGCAAGCTGAAGGTCCCAAGTTTGATCTCTGGTACCAAAAAAAAAAGAGAGACAGACATTCATTTAATCATGTTAAAAATCATCTATAATTCATTTAGACTCAGTTAATTCATTTAAACCACAGTAATATTTTGTTTTTAAGTAACTGGTATCTCTTATTTTTACCTAATAGGGGCCAGAGCTGCTCAGCAAATACATTGGAGCAAGTGAACAAGCTGTTCGAGATATTTTTATTAGGTTGGTTTCCTATGAATGTTTAAAAACCTTTACACAAATCAAACATGAGACTAAGTATTAGTATTCTAGAAGAATTTTGCCTGGCAGTCAAGGAGCAGATAGATAATTCCAGGATGGTTTTGTGGCCTCAGAAAATGTCATGTATTTAGTGTGATAGCTTTTATTTTTTTCAGGGGTGGGGATTTAGCTCAGTGGCACCGCACCTGCCTCACAAGCTTAAAGTCCTGAGTTCGATCCCCAGTACCAAAAACAAAACAAAACATGAGACCTTTTGTTTTTTTCAGTCAGCGTGACAGGCGTTTTGTGTTAGGGACTGTTTTTCAGACATTCCAGTCCTCCTTTTGCCAGAGATGGAATTAGTAAAGTAAAACTAAAACAAGATTAGTTAATAAATTAATATAATTAATATCAGTGCCTGGAGTGTAGCTCAGGGGTAGAGTTCATGCTTAACATGTGAGAGGCCCTGAGTTCAATCCCCAGTACCAAAAAAAGTCCAAATTGGAAAAATACATTTTTCAGAAGCCCTTTTGGGCGAAAGAAATGAATAGGCATTTCACGAAAGAGTAAAGGTGGTCAGTGAGCATATATAAAAATCGTTACTTTACTGACCAAGACTCAAGCATTAGTCCCTTATTTATCCACAAAGCCTGGGTCTTAGAGAAACACTTTGACCTCTCTTTATACCCAGTTTACAAAAACGAAGAATGAAGATAATCACATCCCTTTCCTTCTTTAGAGGTTTGTTGTAAAGATTAAATACACACACTCACTCACAAACACACTGGATTGCAAACTTGGAAGCTTTTTTCAAATGTGAAATGTTGTTTCTTTTTCCCAGAGCCCAAGCTGCAAAGCCCTGCATTCTTTTCTTTGATGAATTTGAGTCCCTTGCTCCTCGAAGAGGTCATGACAACACCGGAGTCACAGACCGCGTAGTAAACCAGCTCCTGACTCAGTTGGATGGTGTAGAAGACTTACAGGGTAATCATTTAAAATGGAGAAATACATAGTTGCAACAAAATTTCACCAGGTTTTAGTTTCTCATATGTTTTTCCTCCCCCACAGGTGTTTATGTATTGGCTGCTACTAGTCGCCCTGACTTGATTGACCCTGCCCTTCTTAGGCCTGGTCGACTAGATAAATGTGTATACTGTCCTCCTCCTGATCAGGTGACAATTTCATATTTAGAGTCCAAAACCCAACAAATGCTACACTCTTTCCTTATGAACTTTCCCTCTGCCAGGTAATAGCAATCGTCCTTAGAAGACCAGCTTTCTGTGGCAAAGGCTTTAGTCCAGTGATGGTGAACCTATTAGAGCTTTCAATGATAAAAACAGCCCACCAAAGTATGAGCGTCATAGGTTTGCCACCACTGCTGTAGTCCTTGCTTGTTCAAAGCATACAAAGATCAAGTTACATGCGAAGCCTGCCTGACCCAGCCATTTCTGTACATCTGAACACTTTTTATTCCTCCAGTGTGGGCAACTGTAGGACAAAGGCAAGAAACCTAGAATGTCTACATTCTGTGTTCAGAGAGCACATGCCCCATTCATTTTCTTGTCAAAGAAACTAATACAGAATCAGGCATATGAATAGTGAGCATGTAACTAGGTCACACAGAGATAGAATTTTTCAGCTGTTCCTAGTTATGTGCTGTGCCAGCTCTTGTGCTCAGCGCTAGAAATTAGTGAATGATATGGAGACATGAATAATCAGAGATATAAAATATCTGAATAGATGTCACATGCAGCCATTTAAATTATTGTAACTTTTGATTGGCACACTTGCTCAAATTCAGAAATCACAATCTGCAGAAGAAATTGTTTACACTAGATAGTTAAGAATGTTGATTTTCATACCTGTGTCCCTTCTGCTAGGGAAAATTTTCCAAGGAAGATAGGCCGTAGACTTGTAGTATATTTCTTAGTATACTTACAGAGCTTGTTAGATATGTAAAGTTAATTTATGAAAAAAAAGTCATAAGATACACAATTGAAGATAGTATTTAATTTTATTTTTATTTGTTACATCAATCATTTTCCTCCCCCAGGGGTCTCGTCTTGAGATCTTAAACGTGCTCAGTGACTCTCTGCCTCTGGCAGATGACGTGGACCTTCAGCATGTGGCCGCCATGACCGACTCCTTCACTGGAGCGGACCTGAAAGCGCTGCTGTACAACGCGCAGCTGGAGGCCTTGCACGCAAAGGTGCTCTCAAGCAGACTGCAGGTCAGTCTGCAGAAAGAGCATTCGGATACAGTCAGAGGGGAAGAGCAGCCAGTAGCCAGCTTTCAGCCTTGAAAAGTACTATTTTTAACAATTTTGCTAAAACTATAGACATTTAATTTTGGAATCATGAAGAATTTGATGTCTGTTTCTTTAACATTACCTTAATATTAGCAAAAATAGGTTGGTGTTTGGAAGGCTGTTATTTAAATTAGGATATCATGAATTAATATTAACAAAAATGATTGAGATTTTCAGTTTGTTTTGTATTTTAATTTTTAAACATAATCAGTTTAATTTATTTTAGTATATGTGCTGGCAAAGTGAGCACAGTTTTTATTTTGAAGATAAAATTATACCAGTCCTGCCAAGGAGACCCTCTTGTGAGTGACACCTGTGCCCTTATGATTATGTCCTCATTGTTCTTAGGTCCCTTTTTTTTTTTTTTTTTTTGGTACCAGGGATTGAACTCAGGACCTTGTACTTTCAAGGCAGGAGGCAGAACCACTGAGCTAAATCCCCGGCCCTTGGGTCACTTTCTTACTTCCCAATGCAAGGTGTTCTTAGTTTGTTACCCTTTCTGTATCCCAGCCCTAGAATCAGCCTTTCTCTAAGAATAGTGTTTTGATTTTTAATTATTGAAGTAAATTATTTGTTACTTCATGGACTTTACCATATTTTTTGTGTATGTTCTTGTCCCCCACATTTTATGAGAGATTTTTGCAAACCATAATGTTCCCAAATCAGGTACTCCTAAGGTTTTGCTATTTATTTTGGCAAGCCATTGAAAATTTTAAAACCTTCTTTCACTACTAAAAAAGTTGCATATTTGTAAAGTACTCTATCATAAGAAAGAAAGCACTTACACAACATGGTTGATTACAGGTGTGCCTTACCATGCCCAGCTTTCCAACTCGGAACCTTGTGCTTGTGAGGCAGGCGCCAGAACCACTGAGCTAAACCCCTGGCCCACTTTCCTTTTTTTTTTTAATAATTAAAATCTTGCTGCCTGTCTCACAACCACTGGAGAATTAATAAGGATGAGTTGGAAAATGCCTAGGTCTCCTCGTATCACTCTATTTGAATGTTTTCCATGTTTCGTGGATTATTTAGATGTTATAACAAGTTCTCCCTTTGTGTATCTCAGGACGGAAGTTCCAGCTCTGATAGCGACCTAAGTCTGTCCTCAATGGTCTTCCTTAACCACAGCAGTGGCTCTGACGACTCAGCTGGAGATGGAGAATGTGGCTTAGATCAATCTCTTGTTTCTCTAGAGATGTCAGAGATCCTTCCAGATGAGTCAAGATTTAATATGTACCGGCTCTATTTTGGAAGCTCTTACGAATCAGAACTTGGAAATGGAACCTCTTCTGATTTGGTACCTTGTGCCATTGTTTATACAGTTCTGAAATGTAAAGCTGTATGTTATGTTGGTGTAAAGGTAGACATTTATTATTCTCCTGAACAACCCCACATGCTTTTTTTTTTTTTTTTTTGCTGTCAGGGATCGAACTCAGGACCTTGTGCTTGCCAGGCAGGCGGCAGAACCACTGAGCTAAATCCCCAGCCCCCACATACTCTTAATGGTTGGTTGGCTCTTCAGTAACAAGGGTCTTGTTTTTCTCATTTACTCTAGTTAGTAATTTTCATTCCTTGTTAAGAACTTTAAAATGGTCTGAGAATAAGGGGAACCAGAGTAACTAGTGATTGTGATTTGGTTTCATTCAGGCTTACCTCTCTTAGTGGGTTTAAAACATTTTTAGTTAGCAAATCCCTTTTCATAGTGAACCTAAATTTTATTATCATAGAACAGTTGAGGATAATGAGAAATTTCGTATGATAATGTAAAAAATTTTTGACAATAATGTTTTGTGGAAAATATAAACACAGTGAAAAGTAATAATATATCAACAAGGAAAATACTTAGATTAGATATCATTGTTTCTTCTACTTAATTTTTATCATTCAATGTATATCCCTCCAAAATTAATAGTGGTCCACTGTTTTTTGGTACACATAACATTTTTACATATATTTAGTTATATTTTTTGTACATTTGCTTTATTCAGATTTCTAAAAATATAAAAGTTTTATTCCTAAGAATAAGGCATTGCTTTACTTCTAGTCTTTAATTCTCTTTCTTATTTCTTAACTTCTATCTAGAACTGTCCTAGAACCTTAGTAAAGTATTTGCAGAAGACTAAGAGTAGGACTCATTTGGAACCTGTCCTTGGCCATTAGTGTGGTGGATTTAAGTAACAAAGCATAAAAAGAAAACAAATCCCTTTGTTATAGCAGTTTTCGCTCTACAGAGTTCTGCAGCATGGGTATCCGTGAACCTTTATAGAATGCCAGCATATTTTAAACTTGCTTGGTTTTAGTAAATTAAAATGCAAACTTGATCTACGTTTAGTTTATTGCTTGCTTTAATTTTTATCTCTGATAAACAGGTTTTTTTGCTCCTCCTTCCCTGTTCTGCTCTTCCTTTAATCACATGCAGAGCTCGCAGTGTCTCTCTGCACCCAGCTCCATGACTCAAGATTTGCCTGGACTTCCTGGGAAAGATCAGCTGTTTTCCCAGCCTCCTGTGCTCAGGACCGCTTCCCAAGAAGGTTACCCTGAACTCACCCAAGAGCAGCGAGATCAGCTGAGGGTGGATGTCAGTGTCATCAAAGGCAGATACCAGAGCCAAAGTGGAGTATGGCTTTTCTCCTGTCTTTATCATTATTAAAACTTTCTGAAAGTTGTTTTTTCTTTTTTGATACATATTTCTGATTTGCAAATGAGCTATATTTATAAATAAGAATTGAAACACATGGACTCAGTCAAATACGTCCTCCTTGCTTTCAGTTATAAGGAAGGGAATGGATGTGTCATGAAAAATCAACAAAAATGTGAGCTAACATGTGAGCTGACTTTTTAATTTTTTTTTTATTTAAGGAGGATGAATCTCTTCACCAACCAGGACCAATCAAAACTAGTCTGGCTATTAGTCAGTCACATTTAATGACTGCCCTTGGTCACACGAGACCGTCCATTAGTGAAGATGACTGGAAGAATTTTGCTGACCTGTAAGTAACAGATGCTGATATGGAAATACAGATATCACAGAAGATATCATTATTTATTTAAACTTTTTGTCTTTTGAGGCCTTTTGTTTTGTGGGGTTTTGAGACAGAGTCTCATTACATAGTACAAACTGGCCTTGAACTCACTGTGTAGCCCAGGCTAACCTCAGACTCATGGTGATCCTCCTGCCTCAGCCTCCCAAGTGCTGGGATTACAGGCGTGCCACCACATCTAGTTTATTCATTGAAACTTTTGGGGGCCAGAGATTTAGCTCAGTGGTTCCGCCACCTGCCTCGCAAGCGGAAGGACCCAGGTTCTATCCCCGGTACCAAAAAAAAAAAACTTTTGAAGTTCCTGCTACTCAGGAGGCTGAGACAGGATATTTTGGCCCAGGAGTTTGAGGCCAGCCTATATTGACACTTTGTCTTAAAAAAGAAAAGACATATAGATATAGAGGAATAAATATAAGTAGATGTATGTATGTATATAATCCTGTTTTAAGCATCCTTCACCTTTTGTTACTATAAAATCAATATTTATTAAATATTATCTGTTTTATTTTTTAAGGTATGAAAGCTTTCAGAATCCAAAGAAGAAGAAAAGTCTGAGTGGAACAATGTTTCGACCTGGACAGAAAGTAACTTTAGCATAAAATAAACTTCTAAGGATTTTTTTTTCTTTTTTATTGGTGCCCCTATGTTGTAATAGTACAAAAAAATGGTATCTGGGCCGGGGATTTAGCTCAGTGGTTCCGCCACCTGCCTCGCAAGCGCTAGGTCCCAAGTTTGATCCCTGGTACCAAAAAAAAAATGGTATCTGTAACTTTCTTTTTAATTTAACAAGTTTGATTAATCTATAAAATCACAGGTTGGTAAATGGTGTAATATATAATGATCAGGATTACTTGAGATTAATGCTGTTGAATAAATTGTGATATTTATAACAGATTCTGTATTTTATTTCCCATAAATTATATTAAATCTTTAATGTCATAATTTTGACCAAGCAGTGATACACATTTCTCCTTTGAAGACAAAAGAGAATATAATTAAATAAATTTCTTGGAACTAACAGTTGCATACTCAAAATCTTTCTAGCATTTGATAAATATTACACTTAGCACTTTCTTGACTATTTATGAAAAATGCTTATTTTCTACTGATCCAAATATACGCAATTCACATAAATTAGCCCTGCAACAGGAAATGAGATCACATCCCCAAGATACACTATGTCCGGTGGAAAGTCTGGGATCTTTTTGAATGATGTCCATTCCTGGTGGCACCATGATTTTATCTTGATACTCTGTATTTTTTTGAGACAGGGTCTCTCTATGTAGTTTAGTCTGACCTTGAACTCACTGTGGAGCCCAGGCTCACCTCACACTTGCAGCAATCCCCCTGCCTCAGCCTCCGAAGTGCTGGGATTACAGGCATGCACCACCATACCTGCCCCTCAGTGTTCTCTTGATTTGTGAACTACATTATTAAATCAGCCACCATCAATACAAACTATGTATCTACTATCTAGTTATGTGGTAATTAGATAAGGGGGAAAGGAGAAAGATCATTAAAATATATAGATAAGCACACGGAACAGCAATGAAAGGTGTATAGATGGTAACCATTGCCCTTTCTTGAGCTAATCATGAGGGCAGAGCTGATGTTTTTTACTAATCTGTTCCATTATTTGCTCCTCTGACTTTAGCCGGCATGTCAGTAGATTAGACCTTTCCTAAGTGTGATGGCCTAAACATTTCCCCCTGAGCCATTTGTATGCTTTCCATCTAAAATGGCAGAAGTCTTCTATTAAATATTTTTATAGTCTTTTTAAGCTTCTATCTATATTTTTCTCATCCTCCATTGTGTAGTAGCAACTTTGTATTTTTTTTTTCCTGGTACTGGGGATTGAACTTGGGACCTTGCGCTTGCAAGGCAGGCAGCGGCACTACTGTGCTAAATCCCCAGCCCTGTATCCCTTCTTTGAATTAGTTCACTACTCACCGACATCAGAACCCTTTGCTCCCAAGCCAAGTGGAATCATTGCTGTTTCTATTGGGAAACTGGCCAGAGGAGTGACTGAGATGAGTGTAATAAGGAAGGGACCTTGGAAGGATAGTTGCCAGTGCTGTGGCTTGTATCTAGATGTCTACCCGAGGGCTCGTGCAGTCATAGGTAGGGCTTTTCAGAGGTGGTTGGATCTAGGGGTGTGATGTTGGGATTGATTCATGGTGCGATGCTAGGATTAAGGCTGCCCAACCTTAGGTGTGAGTGCTACCTGCCCTAAAGGTGGGTAGCCTGGAAGAAGATAAGGGGCAGAATTATTTGTCTCTGACTGCTTGCTGCCTTGCTGTTGTGCTCCCTCTGCCTTCTGCCTGCCAGGAATGGTTTCTCCTCAGTGATGCCCCTCTGCTATGCTATCCTGTTTTAGAGCCAGTCACCTATGGACTGAAACCTCTACAAACTGAGCTGAAATAAACCTTTCCTCTTATAAGTTCGGCTTCCAGAATGCATCGTTAAAGGTTAGAGCAGATCTGTAGGACAACAGCCAGCAGAATCAAAAGCAAGTCATCCTCAGTGATGTTTGCTCTGGCCCATTGTGTCCCTTCTGCCCCAGTAAGATTGCTTAAACTAGGTTGACATGTCACATAACAAACCATCCTGTTCCGTTCCTGTCCTGACCAAAACTCTTACATAAATGTAAATGCTTTTCTTCTACATCTTTGTTCTTATTCTTGAATTACAAATAAATGACCACAGACTTTGGATCAGGCCCTCTGGGCCTCTCGGTGGTATGACTAAATCTTGACTCTCATATTTTGTCTGCCACCATGGTCATACACTGTGACATTCCTTGGAAAAAGCATTCTTCCTCTGTTACCTCTAATCTAGCAAAGTCTACAATCAGTATAGCCACAACGATGTTGTGGGTCATTAGGTGCAGAATTGACAGGTTCTATTGTTTTAGGGCTGTGATCACTGGTTCACAACATATGCTAAATATATGGTGTCTTGTGGGGCAGTACTCTTAGAAATAATTGTTTCTCCAAAGGTCAGCTCTTTCAGTGTCATAATGGTTATGTTTAACCCAGTGAATTCCGTAGGTAGCCCACTGCCTTATTCTTTTAAATATAAAGTAAGTGACCTGATCAGAAGCAGTATCATATGGGATAGCACAACAACATAAATACATTTGGAGAACAAAGCAAGTGCAATTCCAATGTGTCTTCTCCAGAAAGGACAAATTGCTCCCTTCTGTGTGATAGGTGTAATGAGCCAGCTACCAGACTTGGGCTGGACTCCCCTGGAGTGGACTTGAAGGGCAATCACTGCTGTGGATGAGCGGGCTGTCTAGATAGAGGGGAGTCCACATTGTGAGGCTGTCCTAGGACTCCCAGCCCCGGCTGCTTTGGCCACTTTGTAACTCTATTAAATAAGCACTGGGTGGCTGGAAAAGGCTGGCGTCCATAATGAGGTCATCTTGGCTACCTGATTATTCGAAGTACTGAAGGCTTTTAGCTGAGCGTTCCGTTCGTTCACACAGGAAACATTCTCCGGGCCCATTCCAAGAATTCTGGCCATATCTTTCCCAGATCACTGTGCCCATTCCAAGGACTTCAGCTATAACTTTCCAGACCTTGTGGCCAATCAAGCTCTTTCCAAATTAACGACGATCTGGTTTTCAGTTACTACCTATATTCAACCAATTTATATCATAAGGAAATGAAACACTGCACCAGGAGTAATGTGGGATTCATCTTTAAACTAATGAGTGAACAAAAATTTTAAATGTTTTAGATTATTTATTTATTTATTTATTTTGATACTGGGGATCAAACTGGGGCTTGTGAGGCAGGCAGCAGAACCACTGAGCTAAAGCCCCAGCCACAGCATAGATTTTTACATCAGACATTTTACTCTTGACAAAATTAAGGAGATAGGTTGCTCAAAAATTCTGCTCCCAGCTGGGCATGATGGCACATGCTTATAATCCTAGCTCTCTGGGAGGCTGAGGCAGGGGGACTAAAAGTTCAAGGCCAGCATGGGCATTTTAGCAAGACCCTGTTTCAAAAAAATAAAAGCTGGGAATGTAGCTCAGTGGTAGAGCATTTGCCTCAAATGTGTGAGGCCCTGGGCTCAATCTCCAGTACTAAAAAAAAGCATACTCCCGTTGGAGAAGGAAGTTCTATTGTGCTATTACACAGTAAGACTGTAGATAATAATAATGTACAAAAGGCAAGAAGCTAGAAAAAAAAGGATTTTAAAGTTTTTATCGTAAAGAACGATAAATGAAAAGGTATACTTAATCTTGCTTGAACACTACACAATGCACAGGTGTACTGAAACAACACATTACCCCATTAATATGTACAATTTGTATGTAGCAGTTAAATACATTTAAATTTTTAAAATTCTCCCTTGGGAGATTTCCACTCTTGTCAGGGCTGCCCCTCAATGTAGAAGTAATGTGTTCACTCTGATACATGGGTCACAGTGGGCTTCTGTGTCTCCAGGAATGAAAGTCAGTGCAGACCCTGCCTTCCTGACAATCTCTAGAATGTATAGTTACTTCCCAGGGGCCCTGGGAAATGGCTGGAGACTGGCCCTGGATCCTCTGGGAAAGGTGTGGAGGAAAGAAGATTCAGAGAAAGTATTTGTGATATTACTGCAGTGCCCTTTCCCTGGATCCCTCAACTCTTCGTTCGTGGTTTGCCCTAGGCCTAAGAATTGGCTGAGGAGCCATGACCATACTGGGATGACTCAACCAGGTCATTGTTTATTAATGAGATTGATGGTGATGGTGACTGATGATGAAGAAAGACTAGGATCTCTGCCCATGTAGTTTTGTCTTAAGGACAATGCAATTAGGCAGCACCAAAGCTCCCTGCAGTCAGACTAGTATAGTTAACATACTGGCTTTGCCGATGATGATAATCACATCTACCTGGCCTGTCATATTGCACCTACCTGACCTCTGCTGCTCATAATCTGCCCACTTCCACTAAAGTAAACCCGTTTCCACTGCAGCATCTCTCACTTGCATCCTAATGCTGCCAATGATAGATTCACTCATTCAACATCCTCTCCCTTGCCTTCCTGTGCCCTCTGGAATGTGAATTACTGAGTCACGTGATCTCCATAGCAGCTTTGCATGGACATGTGACAGTTCTGGACACAGTACAGACAAAAGTCACTGGGGCCAGCCTCTTTTCTGGAATAAGGACACGATGTTTGGGGATACACCAACTATCTTGCAAGCATGAGGGTGAAATACCACAGACCACTGAAGTCAGAGAAAGAAAACAGAATCCGGTTCCCTAATGGCAATCATGGAGCTGATCAGTCCTGGATGTCCTACCCCAGGGCAGCCAAAGCTTAAGACAGACTGAACCCCTTGTTTATCTCTCCTGAGTAGGGCTCTGGTGATAACCAAACTCAGTCCCCACCTGGGATGACATCACTTGGATCATACATTTCAGTCTCCATCCCCAGCCTCCCAGCTTCTCCAAGTCCCCATATAAGATCAGCATTCTGCACCACCTAGGGAGCCTGGGCCTGACCAGAATAGTTTGCCATTTACTATGATAAAAAAGGATTAAATTCAGCTTTATAGTTTCATTTCAGGATATACAGTGGTGGGCTCATCACTCTTTAATACTTCCCTAATCACTATTAATAATTTCTAACCTGAAATCTGTTAAGAGCCTGACAAAACATTCAAGGGAGGGAACAGAGTCTACTCTGAATCTAAAAAAATTTTTTTTGCCATATTCAAATGTCTCTCTGATATAAACTCCACAGTGCTGGGTTCTTGTCTGCTTTGCTCACTGCAGTAACCTAGAACACTAGAGAATTCATGCTGAATCACTCAATGAATTACATGTATTTGTGAATCATCTTTATTTCTCAAATGAAATTGGGATAATAATCCTTCTTGGAATAAAGATGAATAGGGATGTTAAAGAAAAAACTTAAAATAGAAGCCACAGTTCAAATATTCCCCAAGGTGAACCATGTAATAGCAAGTTATCCTGATTTCTCAGGAATCCTCACTGTCAAGTAACACAGAATGGGGCCTGCAATTTGGCTTAGTGGTTCCACTGCCTGCTTCACAAGCGCAAGGACCTGAGTTCAATCCCTGGTACCAAAAAAAAAAGAAAGAAAGAAAAAAAAAGAATGTAAATTTTATGACCTTGTCAGCACTATTAATTAAACCAACTGGCTATAAACCAAATCAGTTTCAACAGCTCTGCTTGCCTTAATGTTAATGTATAACAGTCAATCATGAAAAAGATCAAAGTCCTTCCTCCTCTATCCTTTATAAACCTGCTGCAGATGCTTTAATGCAAGTTCTTACCACTTTGAGGGCTCTCAGTTCTTGGACTGCACAATAAACTTTTCTAACTTTATCTGGTGTGTGTGTGTGTGTGTGTGTGTGTGTGTGTGTGTGTATCTGAAGGCTGAACCCAAGGCCCTAAGCATGTTAGCTAAGCACATGATCTACCAATGAACTAAGCCCCCAGCCCTGATTTATTTTTGACAGGGAGAAATGAATAAAACAATATTTTATGGAAACTGGTCAAGTACAGTACTAGATATTAGATTCTTAAAATAAGCATTGGGCCGAGGATTTAGCTCATTGGTTTCGCCGCCTGCTATGCAAGCACAAGGACCTGAGTTTGATCCCTGGCACAAAAAAAAAAAAAAA
>NW_004624809.1:742256-809973 GCF_000247695.1 Heterocephalus glaber
CAGCTTCTGCAATAAACGAGACTTGATCAGAAACCTGTCTTGTCTCCATCTCTCATGTCCCCTGTCCCCTTTCATCCTCGCTCCCCCTCTAGGGTCTTCGTTGACTTACCCGCGGGCCGGGACAACCTAGTACCCAGAAATAAGATCTTCACCATTAATGACATGGAAAAGCTTTGGAACTGCTTAATGTTGAACATTTTAAAAGTTTAGAGGAGCAGAATTAAAAAAATTCTAGTATACACTAAGTGGAGCTTGATAGGCCAGTCTAGTGAGGACTCAGAAGAGCAAAATATCTACAGGAATGCACAGAAAGCAGAAACTATAATGTAGACTTCAAAAATAGAAGAAGTGCAAGGAACACTGGTGTCTAACAAAGGAATTTGAAAGCACTAGGCAAAATTTGTCTAAGAGAGAGACCATCTAGGCTGCAGCCAGCAAGGATATAAGGGAGGGCATCTAAACATCTTGGGAGCCTTTACGTACCCTAACACAATTTGTTCCGGATGCTACCCATAGACCCACAGAATTTAATATTTGCCTTATTGGGTTTCCATTTTACTTCAGACTAATGTTTTTTATATGTTCCTGTTCCTTTTTTTTGAATGTGAATGTTTACCCTGTATCTGTCATACCATTTCATTTTGGATGCATATAACTTGGAATTTAGTTTTTCACAGGAGCACACAACTCTAAATTTTCATTGAGTCTCAGTGAAGACTTCAAAATTGTACTTTGAGCCACACTGGAAAGGATCAGACTTTGGGACTCCTGAAAATTGCCTGAATATAGTTTGAATTGCAAAGTGGACATGAATTTTTTGGGTATAGAGGTACTGTACTAAATTTGGATCTGGAAATTCCATAAAAGGCTTATGTATTAAAGTTTTGATCTGTAGTTTGACACTGTAGAGAGGTGGTGGAACTTTTAAGACTTAGGGCCGACAGGAACATCATTAGATCATAGGTACTTACCCTTTAAGAGGATTATAAAAATGCACTTTCTTCCTCTTTTTTTATACCCTGACCATGAAGTAAGTGATTATGCCCATTTTCTGCTTCACCACAATCCCCACGAAAGAGGCCAAATGATTCTAGACTGAATGATCCAAAACATTAAGCCAAAATAAACTTTCTTTACTTATTAGTTTTTATCATGTATTTTTTAACAGCAATGAAAACCTAAATAACACAACTGGGAATCAATGATCAAGCTCATTCTGATTAATATTTTTAAGTACGTGTGAGTTTTTAATTTGTGGATAAGTGAAAAAAAGTACATCATCTCAATAGATGCAGAGGCAACATCAGATTCAAATTCAAAATATTAATGGTCAAATTATTATTAGCAAACAAAGAACATAAGGAATTTGTTTCATCACATAAAAAAACTTCAAGAAAATGTACCATTGGCATCATATTTAATGATTAGATATTAGACTTTCTTATATATTTTGGTTTCTAATAAAATTATACAAGTTCTTATTCCATGAGTTGGCAATTCAAAAAACACTAAATATCTTCAGAACCCCCCATTGATAACACCAAATCATTGTCTTATCAACAAATAAAAACATATGTGTTGGGCCGGGGATTTAGCTCAGTGGTTTCGCCGCCTGCCTTGCAAGAGCAAGGACCCGAGTTCAATCCCCGGCACCAAAAAAAAAAAAAAAAAAAAGAATAGCAGACATTTAGATTAAGCATATTATATACCACAGGCTCAATTCTTCACAGACGCTTACCTTGTAGAAGATAGATTCTGCAGTGATGATGGTAGAAACAGACTCGGGAGCTTTGATGGGCTATGAAAAAAAAATGAGTAAAACATTAGCACATTCATGGAATGCATGCACCTATAGTGTAAATAGGCATTTTTCCAGCCAGATATGAAACCTGGATAATTTGAGAAATTCTAAATTTTGTTTGGAGACAAGAATCACAATGAAAGGATGAATAATTTTCTGTGTTGTGGCAAAGCATAGTCTAAGTATTTCCATTATTATGCTACAATTAGCTTAAAAATTGCTGAGAAACAGGGGACAAGCTTCTGATCATGCTGCTGAGATCTACACAAAGTTCTCTCAGAGCTCCATTAGACATCATCATTCCAATTATAAAAATTTCTGCCTCTAATGGACTAAGCACGACACAACAGAAGTAATAAAAAATTCATAGGTGAATACTGTACAAAGTGAAAAAATGTCTCCTTGAAGACATGGTCCATCTCAGCATTGGAGCCTGCCAGGTTACTCATCAATTTTGTAGCAAGCCTGAACTGAGGCTTTAGAAACATTCCTGGGAGTCTTTAGTAATCTGCCACATTCCAACCATCACTGAAATACCTTCTCAAGCTGCAATATACACTCCAATGCTACAACATTAAAAGCAAGCCTCTCCCATCTGTCTTGGTTACAGTCTTTGAAGGGGCTGCAGAGATACTGATAGTGAAATAACTGAAGAGAACAGTTTGTAGTACAAAAAGGAAAACATGCCAAGGATATAAATATATGAACTTATGTTTTGCCTAGTCAACAAATGCCTCATTTTATGAAAATTAAATTATAAAAATCTTAAATTAGGAGCAGTTATTCTCATTAAGAATTCACAATCTGCATAAGAATCTACCACCGGACCCTCTGTGTTTCATAAATGAAAATACCCAACTTCAGAAATGCCTCTATTGGTGAATGAAATGAGTATTATGCTGAAGGTTCTTTTTTTTAAGTCTATAATGCATTTCCCATTGTGCCCTTGTGTTTACAAAAAATAAAACTTACTGCAACAATAATGCACTTGTGACTACCTCCAGCCTCTCCTCCATTTTGTATAGCAGAAGAGGAAATAAATGTTTAGGAATAATTCTCATTCATCATTATGCATCAACTTCATCACTATAAATCAAAAGATAAATTTCCTGGGGCTATAATAACAGATATGAAAATGAGTTTAATTATTATTTACTTGAATCTTTAAAGGACAAAGAAAAAGTTTTCCTAGGGTATCTGGGCATATCAAAATCATAATCTTTCTCTTCCTTTACACAGACTAATCTGATAAAATGTGTTCAAGGTTGATGTTTCTCTTAGACTTTTATTTTCCCAAAGGAAAAAAATACAGTAAAAAAGGAAAAAATGTATTAATAGTATAGTGCAGTCATGTTCGACGGTGAAAAACAAAGGCAGTGGAGGACACAAAAATACCCACATTACAGCACAACACTGGCCACAATCATCTTACATTTTTCAGTTTAAAAATATGTCTTCTTCCTTTTCCTTTGGTGGAGACTTTCTTTTCAGCAGCTGGAGCAGATTTGTATTTAGTGTTTCTGAGCCGTGCAGACCGCCTGTGAATTTCCTGCTTACTCTGTTACGTAAACAATTAGAGAACAAAAAGAAAAACTGTAGATAGGTTGCTGTCCCGATACAGCCATTTTACAAGGCTCCCACGGTGTACACTTTGGAAGGATATTTAAAATTTAAAAGCTAAGACAAGCCAGGCAAGAACCTAGGAAAGCATCTCCGAGCCTCAAAGGAGTGTAAGCTGCTTACAGTACAGAAGAGGACAGGAAGACATGTAGGCCAAGGTGGGAACTACGGATTTATTGCATTTGTCACTGAGAAAAAAACGTAACTTCGGGTTACAGCACCTCCTACGATGGAATATTTATGCCATTTTAAATGACATAATTATTTAACATATAATAAAACATAACGGGGAAGGTGTGTAAGTACAACATATGTGGCAGGACCCCAAAACAAGGGTATAAGCGGACATCCAGCTGCCACTGAAAATACTGTTACAGCGTGTAGATTTCTAAAGGGCCTTTTCGGGTTTCTGTACCCTTTGAATTTCCCATGCTGGAAAAGATGCTTGGGGACGTGGCCCCGGCCCCGATCCCTCGGGGTGGGCAGGGCAACCAGGCCCAGGGGGTACCGAGACCGTCCGCGCGCCAAGCTCACCTGCTTGCCTCCCCCGCCCCCGTTGCTCTGCGCAGGCGCGGCCGAGGTGCTGGCAAAGGTCGCCGCGCTGAAGCTGCCTCCGCTGCCGCTGCCCCCTGTCCCACCGGCCGCCCCCGAGCCGCCGCCCACGCCGCCCCGGCCAGTGCAGTGGTGGCAGAGGATCTCGCCCTGCGGGCCTTTCTTCCACATGGAAGATGACGTGGTCTTGCAACCGCTGCAGGTGGGCTTCAGGCCCAGCGGCATGGTGGCCGGCTCGGGCAGCCCGCGTGGGCGCAGCGATACGGGAATGGCGGCCGCCTGTCCCGGCCGCCCGCTGGTCGGCCCGCCACCCCGGCTAACAGAAGAGCGGAAAGGCCGAGGGCAAGGATGGGGGGCCGTCCGCCAGGCACCAGGCCACGCCGCTGCCTCCTGGAGGCGGAAGCAGGTTCCACTGGCCCGGGCCCAGCACCAGGGCCGGACGGCCCGCAGGGTGCGGACGATGCCGGGCACCGAGCGAGCGAGCTAGCGGAGCAGCCCAGCCGAGGACACTTCCGGTGATGGGCGGGCCCTGCGCCCGCAGCCCCACCGCCTGACCGGAAGTGCCCCCGAGCCACCTAGCGCTCGCTGCAGTTCAGCTGGCTGTCGCCTGAGGGAGCGGGTCTCATACTTTCTGGCCTCCAAGCCCTCGACTTGGCCGGGTGAAGTACGCGACGTCAGGTGAAATACTTGAATGCCACATTACAATGAATAATTTTTTAGTATGAGTGTAACCCTCGTGATAATCGCTTATCTGAAATCCATGTTTAACTGTGTATCTTGTGTATTTATTTGCTAAATCTGGCAGACCTACTCAGGACCCTTTTCGCTCTTAAAAATTCGAGTTTGGAACCCTCTGCCCAATACTTTTGTTCATGAGGGCTGTGCCCGAGGCTGTTCATGCATTAGAAGTTAAAACGGCCTAAGCTCTCAGGCACGCATTCATGAGCCACAGGGTGATGAGCCAGGGTGTGTCTTGTGGCCTCTGAATGCACACTGAGGGTGGCAGTGTAAAGGCAAATGCTAGACTTAGAGTCCTCGGGAAATGAATGGTTCTGATGCCGAGGATCCCCTAGAGGGTCTCGAGCTCCTGAAGTCACAGAACTGCACCAGAAGCAGACAAGCAGCCTAGTCCACGCCAGTGTGAGGAGCCAGGGGCTGCTATTAAGGGAGTACTAGCCGGTACTACCCCTGTCAGAGAAAGGTGTCTGCCTCTCTCATCTCACCAGCAGGAGCAGCTTTGCACACCCTTCTGATGATCTCGGATTTCCCAGATTTCCCAGCTTTGGCGACCTTGGAGAGATCTGGATGACTTTGTGGGGGAAGAAGAGACCTGTATTAAACGCCTATGATGTCACAAAGTCTCATTTAATGTTTATGGCAAACTTGGAACACAGTATCATCCATATTTTAACTGGCGGTTGAGATTTGGACTGGATGTCCTCATGGCCACTGCTCTGGGCACTACTTCTAGGCAGGGCACAGCTTTGGCACACAAAGCGCTGTGGCTCTATGGCCTCGAGTCTGAGTTTCTCAACAGTAAAATAAAGTAACTTTCCAGGAATGTTACAAAGATTAAGGCAAACTAGAAAAGTGGTTGAGGAGCAAGGGTAAAGCACAGGCCTCTAATCTCAACACTCTGGGAGGCTGAGGCAAGAGGATTACAAAGTTCCAGCCTAGCCTGGGAAATTTAGCCACTTAGCAGAGACCCTGTCCAAAAAAAAAAAAAAAAGCTGGGGATTTAGCTCAGTGGTTTTGCCACCTGATCCGCAAGCACAAGGACCGGAGTTCAATCCCCAGTACCAAAAAAAATCATTGCCTCACTTGGAACAGTACTGAAGAGTTTTAGAGCAACCTGTGCAAAGATATAGATTTCTTTAAGCTGAGGACAACAGAGCAAAAACAGATGCAGGAAAGTTCCTGAAGCAGGCTTTCTACCTGCTTCATAGGACATGAAACTTGTGCAGATGCCTCCCTGGGCCAGGAAGACAGCATGTATTCCTATTACCAGAAAGAGTTGATGCAAAGATGAAGCTGCAAAGAAAGTCTTACTAAAACTTGTAACCCTTACCTTCCATTAATATCCTCCATATATTTCTGAGTCACTCCCCCACAAATGCCTAGTCCTAGCCCATACCCTTGTCACATCTGCACAATTTGTTGTGCTGTGTTTAAAGGGGTACATAAGCTGTGAGGCCTGATAGCTTCCACTGGTCTTCATTTTTCCTTTCTGTCTCTTTTTTACTGTATGTATGTATGTATGTATGTATGTATGTATGTACTGCAATATTGGGGCTTGAACAAGGACCTTGCTCATGCTAGTAGGCAAGTATTCTACCCCTGAGCTATACTCCCACTCCATTTTTTTTTTTTAGAAATAGCTCCTGTATGTGTAAAACAATAGTAATAAAACAATAAATAATATTTATGTGCTTTTTTGTGTTTAATTCTCAGGCCCAACCACCAAACCTAAGGGAGTAGAGGGAAATTTTTCTCCCCCTAAGATCCACTGTCTGAGGGAATCTAGGCACTAAATCCCTTGTTTCCTGGTGTATCCCTCATCTGACTGTACCTTAGCTCCAACTTATTCCCTCTCATTCAGTGAAAACTTTGGCCTCTGGTTCACCAGCTTCCTACTCACAAGATACCATCTTGGGTTAGGCACATAACCACCTAGGTAATTACTCAACACCCTGCTTCTCAATTCTTTCTCTTCCCACTCACATACCTGTATGCCCTTTCCTGTACCCTCTACCCTTCTGAGATATATCAGGAAGATATACATATGTTACAAGTTTTTTACAGCCTTTAGAAATGGAGTATGTACTGTAAACTAGCCAACTCGTATGTGTACAGTTCAACTATCACAAAGTGACCACACTCAGAAAACCAAATCTAGAAATAAAGGTAACTTTTGCAAAAAGTGACACCATCACTATACTGACCCCTAATGATTTTGTAAATTCCTTTTATCGGGTAAAGGACATTCCTTTCATCTGTATATCTATCATCATAAATGAGTACAGTTTTATCAAGTGTTTTTCTCTGTGAGAGCATCATAATACTTTTTCTTCTTTATTAATGTATGTTTGTGTGTTACTTTTCCCTCAATGCTGAGACAAAAAACCTGACACCCAAAGTTAAAGGGAACAAAGGTTTATTTGGCTTACAGTTGTAGAAGTTTCAGTCCATAATCGGCTGGCTCCAAAGCAGAGTGGCACATAACAGAGGGGCATCACAGAGGTGAGACAGTTCATGGCCCCCACATGGTAGCAAAAGCAACAAGGGACCTTAACAGTGTCTTTCATCTTATTTAGACTACTGAAATTAGGGCAGTGCCAATCCAATTTCTCACATGTAGTGGTTTAGTAATCACATATCCTTAATCCCTGCGTCACACATTCCAGATTCAGCCACCTCACCTGCATGAGGCTTTGTGGGTACATCTAGGTGGGCACAAGCCACAACAATGTTACATAGATTTTTGAATATTAAATGAACATTGCAACTCTTGGAATGAACCCAAGTTGGTTGTGATATATAACCCTTTTGTACATATTATTGTGTTTGGGTTACTAATACTTTGACTGAGATTTTTAGTATCAGGATATGGCAGCCAAAGTAAGGACATTGGATTTAATTTTGAGACTGTTGGAGGTTCTTATATGTGCTGATAAGAAAAAAAAACTCAGGTGTTATTAAGAGAGAAGCAGTCTATAGAATAGTAAGTAGCATGAGATCACTTTGTGTAAATTAAGAGCTTCTATGTGTTGTACACTTTTTTTAGTCATTAGAACTATGAAAACAGTTGACAAACTGATACCAATGTGGTAGTTGGTGGGGGGACTGTTTTGCACCCTTTTGTAGTGGTGACTTTTTTTCACCATATGCATGCATTACCGTTATTTAAAACTAAAAAGAAGAGAAAGTATCAAATGTAGAAGGAGGACGTTTGATCCTCAAAATTCCTATCATAACAGGAGACAGGATACAGAGTGGGGAATTCCTGTTTCAGGAACGGGCAGTGGTCCTCTTCTCTGAAGCTCAGTTCCTCCTCTGAAAAGCAGGGCTGCCTCAGGGCCATGTGGAGTGTCATCCCTTTCTGTGCTTGGGTGTGGCTCTAATCCAACAAATGAGGCTATGCCAAGCAGCAGTGGTTATGTTGTCCGGTAGTTCCTTTAGAAATGGCTTGCCAATTAAAAGTATTCTAGGTCCTTCTTGCCTCGAAGAATTAGATGGGACAAGCAAAAAGCAGTGGCAAAAGTTTATTTGAAAAGTGAGGAATGAAGGGGTTAAAAACTGGCTCTGCAGAGCGAATTTAGGCCAAACAAAGGAAAGGATAAAAGCAAAAGTAAAAGTACACTCTGAAAACACAGAGCAGGCTATCATGAAGAGTCACCATAGTGGCCTCCTCACGGCATCTTTTCCTTATATGCAGCCCACATCTCGTGAGAATCCAAGAGAAGTTCTACATATGGGATCCTGGGGATTATTTGACACTGTCCTGAGATCTTGTAATTGATAGGTCCCACTTATTTCCACAGCCAGCTTTGCTACACCCTACCTCCTATATCAGTTATAGTACCACAGAACTCTCATGTAGATTTTAGAATGTAATATAGCCCTGTGCTGTTGGGACAATAGGAGTGACCAGGCTGAGAAGGTGACTAGGGGGGTCAAGTTGAGAGGTGAGGGAAATGGGTAGAACTCAAGAAGGCACCATCAATAAAGGCTCCTACCTAATGCCTCCTCCCTCAGCTGGTGCCTCAGGAACAGCATGAGCCACAGTGGCCAGGCCATGGCTCCCTGCGGTGCCAGCGAAGGCATCACAGACTGACACAATGTCTTAGTCTATTTGTGGTTTTATAACAGATTACTTGAGACTAGGTAATTTATAAGGAACAGAACTTTTTTTTTGGGTTTTTGGGGGTTTTTTGTTTTTTTGAGATGGTCTCACTGTGTAACCGGACTGGCCTTGAACTCGTGGTGATCCTTCTGCCTCAGCCTCCTGAATGCTGGTATTACAGGCATGCACCACCATGCCTGCCACAGAAATAAGGTGCCAGCAAGTACCTCATGGATGGCTGTGTTGGTGTCCTCACCTGGTGGGAGGGCCGAAGCTCAAGATAGTTTCTTCAGCCCTTTTATAGGGTAGCTAATCCTATTCACTAGGGTTTCACACTCATGACTAAACAAGCTTCTAGACACCCTCTCTTAGTACTGTCACATTGGTGATTAAGTTTCAACACAAGAGTTTGGAGAACATATTCAGGCACAGTAAGAGATACACAGCCTGGAGCCAGAGGTAGAGTTCTTTGGAACACATAGAAATGTTATGAAACCTATGGGCTGTCTGAGAAAATCGTGGTGGTGTGTGTAAGCTGTGAGTGCAGACACTGATACCTCCTGTCTTAGTTATTCTCATTGCTGAGACAAAATACATGACACCCAAATTTAAAGGAGGAAATGTTTATTTAGCTCACAGTTTGTAGAGGTCTCAGTTCATAGTTGGCTGACTCCAAGTCAGGATGGCATAGAAGAGGGACATCACAGAGAAGAAAAAGTCCATGGCAAAGTAGGGCAGGGCAGACAGAAGGCAGCAAGCAGCAAGTGACAAGCAACGACACTCTGTCCCTTATATTTTATCCAGGCTACATGCCCTTAGGGCAGGATGGGGCACCCTTAGTCCTGCCTAGAACTATGCCTAGAACTATACCAGTCAGTAGACTAATTTAGTAATCACACACCCTTGATCCTAGCATCACACACTCTAGATCCAGCCGCCCTGAAAAGCCCCACCTGTGACAGCATAAGGCTTTGGGGGAACATTTAGACACAAGCCATAACACTTCCCAAGGTCATAAAAATTTACACTAAGGCACAGGAATAAGCAGCTAAATGCCCCAGGGGATGGTCAGTGTCAACATATAGTCTCATTTGCATGATTTAAATGTTGCATGTCATATGTATTAAAACTCTCAAGATTTTAAAAAAAGACCATGTGCATAAAATATAGGCATATTCAAAGAGATAAGTTCACTGCACTTCATTTCCTGATGTGTATAAGAAGATAGAGGACTCCTTGACCACTCACACTCCTGCCTTGTGTCTCTCAGGAAATACTGCCATGGGCTCTCTGTTCAGTTTACTCACCTGTCCAATGAGGTAACCAAAGAACACACCTCATAGGGGTAATGTGAGGATTCAGTGAGTTAGTACATGTGAGGCTGTAAGGTCTTTTACATCTAATAAGTGCCTGATTCATGTGGACTAAGAGGCTGACAAGAAAGAGAGAAGAGGAAGACGTATTTCTTTTGATCAAACAGGCCAAGTCATCAGTTATACCCCTGATGTGTACTCATGGAAATCATGTTAACTATACTTCAGGGGAAAATATAATTAACTAGTGAGAAAGACTGAGGTCTGGACAGAGAGAGATTGAGAGCCACTAAACTATGAGAAGGTTCAAGGAAGAGAGTCAAGGCAGGTATTCTTCCCAGCCTTTTTCTTTTTCATCCTCAAGATCAGTGTGACCTCTCTGTCTCCCACTCTGGGCCTGTCTTCTGCACCTTCTATGTTAGAACCTAATGGGACAAATCTGTGATAGTTAATTGTGGTGCTAACTTGAATAAGAAATGCCTAGCAGATTAGGTTAGCACAGTTCCGTGTGTGTCTGGAGATTGCTTTACTGAAGAGGGAAGACTGTAAGACCCAGGTGAGACTTAGCACAAGTAACGCCATCTTGTTACAGGCCCTCCATCTTGTCCCTGTGGGTTTCGGGTTCACTAAAGGACACAGAGTTCCTGGAATGTACTTGTTTATCTGTTAAGACACCCTGGAATGTACCATTGTTTCTGTGTAAAGAACATCCTGTTAGATAAGTAAAGAACATCTGCAAACTCCCCTAACTGCAAAAATTCCACTTCTGTAGTTCTGCTTGCTAAGCTCCCCTGCAGCCCCTATAAAACCTTCCAACCCCGTGAGCTCAGGGCCTCTCTAAGCTTGTTGCTTAGAGGGTGCCATCTGGCTAGACTAATAAAGGTCTGTTTTTTTACCATCTCAATTCTGTCCGGTGTGTTTCCTCCCGGGTGATCTTCTCTGTAGTCAGCTCCTTGGAGCATTTGGTAAGGCCCTCGGTCTTACAAGACCCACTCTGGATCTGGGTGGCACCAACTAATAGGTTTGTAGCCTGGATGGAGTAAAAAGGGAAGGAAGGAAGTCTTGCTTTGCTTCTTCAGAAGAGCTCCAGTCTTCACCATCACCTTTGGACACCTGTCTCCAGATTTCCAGAGCAGATTTTAATCTTCCAATGTAGACATTTCAGTTCCCCATACAGACTCACACGGTATTGTAGTGAGCTCCAGGTCTTCGAGTTTTGACTGAATCCTCTGGCTGTCCAGCACACAGATGGCCAGATGGCCCTTGTACAGTCTTTCACCTCTGACTCTGCAGGCAGCTGATGTAAGCCTACTCTGTAAATTATATATATATGTAAAATCTGTCCCTCTAGTGAACCTTAACTGACACATCCCCCTTGTGCCTTTGCTCAGGTGTTCTCTTTGCCTAATTAGCAGTTTAATGAGTGGGTTAACAATCAGCTTTGTCTTAGCAGCTACTTCCATTTAGGACAGGTTTCCACTCCCATTCCCCTCCTAATCTCCCATCCTCCTAGGGAGGAGGGACTCTTGCTGGCTGCTCCCTACCTAGTTGCCTGACTTCTCTCTGGCAGCCTGAATTGGGCCCCTCCACAGCTCCTCGATGATCTGCAGCCTGCAGGCAGGATCTCCCTGTACCCTAAGGAGTACATCATCATTTCCACCAGAAAGTCAACGCCTACTTTATCATGGGCAAATCTTACTTGTAGGAAATAATTATGCAGAATCGTGGGAGGCTGTCTTCTACGAAGTCCCATGAGTATCTTATTCTTGCTGGAAAGAAAGCGATGACATGGCTGGGGCGACACCACTTGAAAGTGGACAGTCTCTCTCCCTTTGACATGGAATTGGTTTGAAGGCTTAGATGTCGGCTTCTCTGAGACCCAACACAGAGTGCACTGGTCTTGGTAGACTCAGCTGGACTTTAGAGCCTCCAGCCTAGGGCACAGGAGCCCCTCCCCACCCCGTGCTCCAACTGCCACTCCTCTGTCACCGGACTTTGCCTCTCACCTCCAGTACCTGCCTGTCCTTTGGATGACTGCTGGCTCAGCACAGCTTTTTTGAGGTGAAAACCTCATTTTGTGGTTTAGGCACTAGACAGATGTAGTTTTGTGCAGAAAAATCAACTACCTTTAGGTTTTGCTTATTGGGTATTGCTTATTGTTTTTAAATGCATTAAAAAATCTTGCTGCCTCTCCCTCTTCTATTTTGCAGGGCACTGGGGAGGAAATCCACATGAGTATCTGAAGACCTTTTGGTTCTGCTCAGCTTTGTATGAGGGCTGCTTTCTCAGAGGTGCTCTAGATGTCATAAAAAGGAGAAGTACTTCTTTTTCTCTTCCAAATATAAATATATTTATTATCATTTTAAAAAATTTTCATTGTAACAATCCATACAGTTCAGAATGTGTCCCCCCGCTCTGCTGTGTCACAGATCATCCTAATGATATTTTGTAGCATATCTTTCAGTCTCCAGAAGTGTATGTATGCTCCTGTGTGTAAAATGTAAACATAACTTTGCTAAATAATTTCTGTATTCGTTGTAAATTCAGAGTTATCACAGTGAACTTTCCACAGTGATATAGCTATATATCTGTGTCTGTGTCTGTCTATATCTATATCTATACATATTTATGTATCTGCTTTTTTCTGTGCCAAAATTAATTTTTTCCCCCACTGATAGATATTAGCTATAAATAATGAATGATGTAATGAACTTCCTTTTTTATGCATCTTTGCTTATTTGTGTATATTTATGGGATAAATTCCTAAAAACAGAAATATTGGTTCTAAAGTAATGCATTCCAGAAATGCTATTAAACTATCAGTTTACACCACTGTTAGGCACCCCTGGGCTGCCTTATCCCTAGGCTCGGGAGGCTTAGTGTCTGGGACCTAAATTGTTTTGTGGGCCATGAAAATATTTTCATTGTTTAAAATTTGGAGAAAAAAAATCAATATAATAATATCTAAAATATAGTGAATCCAGACTAAAATATCCATACTTATAGAAGTGCAATCAAAAGAGATAATTTCAAAAATAAAATATTGAATTTTTATAATTTGAATATATTTGCTATAATTATTTGTATTACAGTGTACTTAATTTTTTCTGTAGGAGAAATCCATGAGGGCAAATATGTGTGGGCCCTATGCAAGTCATATTGTGGCCCTGGATTTTCTATTTCTTTATATTCTTGTAACTGTGAGAATTAGCTTTATAATCTTTGCTAGTCTTTAAAAAATGACATTTCACTGTTGTTTTTAATCCATAGTTCTTTGGTCATCTGTGAGGTATCATATCCTAAGATTTACATTTTCTTTGTGAATTTTCTATTTATGTTCTTATCATTTACTGGGCTGTCCATAGTTTCCCCGTTAAAGTCCTTTTTATAGTTTAGTAAACATTGCAAATGTTTTTATCATTTTGTATTTCAGATTTATTTGTAGTTTTTGTAATGGTATCTAAAGTGTACTTGTACACCAGATTTGCTCACGTTTCTTTTATATCATTCCTACAAGGGCTTACATAAGTATTTCTTGTAGAATATTTATAGTTATTATTATATATGATAATATTTTAAATCCATCTGGGCTATATTTTTATATAACATATGAAATAGCTTTTAAACTTAGTTTTCCAAGGTGAATAGCTAATTGTTCCAATACCATGTAATAATAATTTGAAATTCTACCTGTAGCAAATTTTAAATTCTCATATATACATCTTTTTTTTAATCTCTTCCACTCCATTGATCTACTTCCATGATAGACTATAGTTTTAATTATATAGCTTTATGATATTTTGATTCTGATAAAGTAAATCACTACTCTTTCTCCCACAATCTTTCTTTTTCAATTTTTTGTCTTCGCTTTTTCAATATTTTTGACATTTACTCTTTCTCATGAACTTTAGAATTACAGTTTCAAGAAATGAAAAAAACCCTAATGGATCTTGTAAAATTTAGATACTACTTTGAGAAGGAAAATGTTTACCAAACACACCTTCTTCTCCAAGAGCCTGGTGTTTTGTTCAGACCTCCCATTGATGCCATTCTCACTTGGCCTTCAAGTGTCTGAGCCTTTACCCTCTCCCCAGTTTTCTTTTTTCTTTTTTCTTTTTTTTGGTACCAGGGATCGAACTCGGGACCTTGGACTTACAAGACAGGCCGCGGAACCACTGAGCTAAATCCCCGGCCCTCCCCAGTTTTCTTTTCATCCTCCCCCATTGGCTCTCTTTGTGGACAAGAAGCTGCAAGAAAGGGTGTGCCTCAGTCTACATGTTTCCCATGAGATGAAGGGAAGACTTTTCCTTTGCCATTTTTGTCCGTCTTGTAGAGGTTTTCTAACAACTGTGTTCTGGTTACAAAGTATGGCAAAGTATGGCAGGGCCTACCCTCCGCACTCATCTGCACTTCTTGTCTCTTGGCTTCCACTCAGTTTTACTCTGGTCCATTTTTACAGGAGACCTAGAGTGATCTTTCTAGTTAGAGCCCCATGGTCCCCTGCTTGAAAACTTTCAGTGATTGCCCATTGGATTAGTTTCCTGTTGCTGCTTTTACAAATCATCATACACTTAATGTCATAAAATGATACAAATTTATTATCTTTATTTTTGGTATGGGGGATTGAACTCAGGACCTTGCGCTTGTGAGGCAGGCAGTGGAACCACTAAGCTAAATCCCCAGCCCACAAATTTATTATCTTAATTAGTTTCACTGGGCTAAAATCAAGGTGCCAGCAGGACTGCATTCATTTCTGAAGGCTCTAGGAGGAAATTGATTTCCTTGCCTTTTCTACTCCTAGATGCCATTTACATTCCTTGGTTCATGGTCCCTACCTCCATCTTCAAGGACAACTCTTTTATCACTCTGATCTCCTTCTCTGACTTAGTCCCTCTTGTCTCCCTCTTACAAGTATGATCATAAGAACCTTTGTGATTCAGTTGGATCCCAAATCATCTCCCCATCTCAAAGCCTTTAATTGTTTCTTCAATTTTATTTTGGACATGCAAGGTAGTGTTCACAGGTTCCAAGGATTAGGGTATGGACATCATCAGGGGGCCATTATTCTGCCTTTAACACCCATGGCTTTCAGGATGAAGTCCAGACTCCTTAAGGTGGGTTGCCCACCCCATGTGATGTGCTCCTGGTGCCCCCTTTTAACCTCAGTACCCTCTTGAAGTCCCTACTCCCGCCTCTTTCACTTTTTGAAACCCCAGTTTCTTTCAGTTTCTTCCCCCAGTTCTGGTCCAGGCTAATTCCTCTGCCTGGGAATACCTTTCGCCACCTCTGCATCTGACCAGCTCCTAACTCAACTTCCAGCCTTGGTTTAAATCCCACCTTTTCTGGGAGCTCTTATACACCTTGCCTGCCAGACTTTGTGAAGGGCTGGCATATCATCCTCCCATGTTCCTGATCTGCTTATATTGCCTTTCAGGTTACTGGTCATCTGCTTATCTTCTTTTCCAAAATGTAAGCTCTTTAGAGGGCAGAGACAATGGTGGAATTTCCATACTTGGGGTTCCTTGACTCCTTGCTGAATGAATTTATAAAAATATTAATTCTATAATAGAATATAAATTATGTGACTCTTTGGCCTCATCTTAAAAATATTTGTTCAAATTCATTTGATAATTATTTATTAAGCACCAACTTGGTAAGCACTGACAGTTAAAATTAGAAAACCAAGACAGTTAAAATTAGAAAACTTGTTGCCTAAATGTTATGAGGATGCTAGAGTTGTATAGGTCTGATCATAAGGACATGAAAAGAGTTTTTTCCCCTCCAGGAAAATGGACTTGGAGGTCATTGTGCCAATTGACCTCAGTTCTGGAGATCATCAGCACCTAGTTCAGAAAGCAGTAGATGAAGATGCATCCCAACCTGGTTGGCCCTCCACATCTTTACCTGCAAAGATGTCAAAGGAAGCTAAAGGAAATCCAAACCCAAAGGCTGACAAGCCAGTGAATACCTAGGTGATACAAATTTCAGATGATACAACCCCAAATGATAACAGTGTAACTATACACAGTCCATTCTCAGACAGATCTGTCGGCCAAGATGAGAAGAAAGAAATTACCTACTTTACAGGTATTACCTGCAAAATTACCTAAATTACGGGTATGGTTCCACATATATGTAATATTAACACTCTGGGAGGCTAAAGCTGGAAGTTCAAGCCCAGCCTGGGCAACTTAGTGACCTAGTGACACTCTGGTTTAAAATTTAAAAAAGAGGGGAGTGGAGGGGAGCTCAGTGCAAAGGCCCTGAGTTCAACCCCCCAGTACTGCAAAAAGAAAAACAAAACTTATAAGAGAAGATGTTGTCTTAAAATGTTTCCACAATGTAGAGTATCAGAAAGATGTAATGTTGTGTTTAGCTTTTCTTATTCATGTTTTATCATGAAACATGACATAATCATACTCCCAAATTGTCCAGAAGATTTAGGAATTCTTGTTTATCTTTGAAATTTTGGGGCTTCCCTGGATAAACTCTAAGGTCTCCAGCTGATCTATATGCCCATTCTTGTTTTTTCTTTTTTGTGTTTTTGGTACCAGGGATTGCACTCGGGTCCTTGCGCTTTCAGGGCAGGCGGCGGCACCACTGAGCTAAATCCCCAGGCCTATATGCCCATTCTTATGAAGCTGGATGGACCACATTTAATATTTAATCCCACACAGTTGTTGCTGCACATCAGATGCCAAAATAATGTTAGCTAAATGAGTATTTTCATGCAGGCAGCATACATTTGAGTACATATGTTCTGGTATGTGGATTAGGAAAGCTCAGTCCCTCAGTCCCACTCTTTTATTTTACTTCCTTTGCATAGAAATGGTCCAGCAAAAGGACAGAGCTGACCATCTTACAAGTTAACTTTAAGCAGCATTATTTCATTTCTTTTTCCTTTTAAAATTGGGATAAAGCCACCCAAAAAAGGAAGAAAAGAAGACAGTTGTCACTGCCAGCTCCATAGTCAGAGGGCCTCAGGAAAACCCATGTGGTAGAAAATAAACAAAAGGAGAGGCCAGCATGTATGTGTGCACTATGTTTGGCAAGTCACCCACTTGGAGCTCTTTGGTCTAGCTCACAACTCTCCAGGTTGACTATTTTCTGCCTCTGTCAGTAGGAGGGAGAAAGTTGCTGAGGGCAGGTAGGCTGAAGACAGAAAAGGCTGAAAATCTGTGCAAACTCTTTGCAGCCCAAGGCCATCTCCCGAGCAGGAAACATCTGCGTGAGTGTGCAGCTGGATTCTTAGTGCTGGCCTGGCCACATCCTGAGATTTCAGATCATTTTTGGTCCTCAGGAGAATGAGGTGTACATCATAAGGAATTAAGTCCCTGAATTTGTCTTTGAAATTTTGGGGTTTCCAATAAGACACCTTTAACAATTGAATTGAATATTCTTTTGTTTGCTTGTTTGTTTGTTCTTGAGACAGGATTTCTCCTCTGTTGCCCAGACTGGTCTCAAATTTCTGGGCTCGAACAATTTTCCCGCGTTGGCTATTCCATAGCTGCTCACCACTCTGAGTGGCTTTGGTGGAATAGTCTTTAATTCTGCAGAGCTATACTTTTGCTGTTTTTCCATTTGCTGACTGTGAACTAGCCTACCCTTTCCAATCCTCAAAAAAAGAAAAAAATCATGGGGAAAATATCTTTCATTAAGTATCCAAAGTAGGTAATTACATTTATATTTTTAATTTTGATAATTGTATCATTAAAATAGTGTTTCTATCTCCTCAGCTTTCATTGCAAAAGTGTTCCTCCTCCTGTCAGCTCAGTTGTTAATCACTGCCATAATTGTGGGCACATTTGTTTTCTGGTAAGTCTTTATTACTGATGTAGAATTAGATGTTAAGTTATTCACATTAATTCTCATGAATCAGCTTGTTTTAGCATTCATTATTTAAAAAATATCTTTTTTCTCTCTTAGTCATTACTAGAAGGTAGTATTTCTACAGGTTTGTTTTCTGAACCAACTCCCAGACCCAAGTGATGGTAGATTTCTAGAATTTTATGTTAACTTCCTAAGCCAATAACTTTTTTTTTAGCTCTTATTTTGGGGACTATATTCTTTTTTATTTTTTCTGAGCTCTTTTTGGAGTTAAACTGGATAAAAGGATAAAGCAAGATTATGGAGACATTAGAGGCTGAAACTGTCTAATTCAGAAATTATTCAAGGGACTGATCCTTCACTGATTAAGTGTATCCCATGCAAAATCTGTATTTATGAAACAAATATATGAGTTGATTTCTTTTTCTTTTCTTTTTTTTTTAGTTGATTTCTTTTTCCTTTGTACACATATCAATCTTGGTATTTTTTAAAATGAAGAACTTCACTAGGTGTTTGCATTTATTTACATTTGATTTACAACTTATGAAAATATCTTCTTGTGTAGATCTTTTTGTTCTTGGTGCTGGGAATTTGAACCCGGGGCCTCATGGAGGCTAGGCAGGTACTCTCTACCACTAAGCTACATCCCCAGCCTGACCTATTTATCTTTGAAGCGGAAGAATGTTTTATTGTTTCATCTCCATTTGTCATTACTAATCATTTAGTTTTCTCCATTCTCCTCATGATATTTTTTTACTTCTACTTAACTATTAAATTAGTTAACAAAATATGCTATCTTATTGTATAAAACTACATTTAATTTTTTTTTTCAAACAGGAATGCTTTAGGAGTGTGGGTAGTTACACACCCCTTGTTCATATGTGCACTCTTGTAAGTATCATTGACTTTAATAAAACATGGTTTTTCTACTAGCTAGTCACTGAGATTTTATTATTATTAAATAGGTAAAGGTAAAAGGTAAAAGTATAATATTCTTTTTTTTTTTTTTGGTACCGGGGATCAAACTTGGGTCCTTGCGCTTGCGAGGCAGGTAGTGGAACTACTGAGCTAAATCCCCTGCCCAAAAGTATGATATTTTTAAAATAACAAAATTATGGAGAAGAAATTAATGGTTGCTTGGAGTTAGGGTTGAATATGTGTGAGGGTGTGTTACCATAAAGGGGTAGCACCAGAGAGGTCTTCACTGATGTGTGGCCGATGGCATAGTTTTAAATTCAAATTGTGGTGGTGGTTGTATGTATCTACATGTGGATTCATATTATAGTTTTAAGAACTATCTATATGTGTTAAACCAATATCAAATTACTGGGTTTGATGATATAATATATAAAAATTGTAATCAGTGGATGTTAGCAATGTGGATAGCAATGAAAAAAGTTATCAGATATCCTATAATGATAAATATCTGTATCTATATACATCATATGATATAACCACTGGAAGCAAATAACAGATACTTTTATATATCCTGCAGTCCAGCATTTTTTGTGATATTTATTGTACTTGCTTGCTGTGGGACTATCCACCGGGAGGTGCCTGCAAATTACATTCTCCTGGGATTGTTTGTAAGTAAACCTTGTCAGCCCCTGTTTTAACTTACCTCGAAATATGTGGCTGTCACCTTATTAAAGTCATTCCTTTTGTGGTGGAAACTCTTCCCATGGAGTAATGCAGATAGGAATTATTTGTGAAACACTCTCTTGAGGGAATTCCGGTTGTGAGGAAATAGTAAACTGACCCATGAGATAATATCCATGCCCTTTTACTAAGTTTGAGAATTGGGGATCCCAGCCTACTTCACGCTGGTAAATTCGCCTCTGACGAGGCCACACAGGAAACCCACCCCCAAGTCAGGGCTGTTTCAAGAGCATTTAATCTAACTGCCACTGGGCTTCTGTCAGGCATGACACACACATTTTGATAGGGAGCATGGATTCCACATCTGTTCTACAAACTTAGGAACAAGAAATGTAATTTTATTTTTGTAAAGTATATTTTATTCCTATTTCCTGCCCGTTGGGAACAAAAGGCGTCTCTGGGCTCAGGTTCTTCCCTAGTTCCACAACTTTCTTCTCAGTTCTAGAGGGCTTTTCTAGTTTCTGAGAGGGTCCTTGGCTTTTGTCACTGATCCAATCTGGTTCCTGGGTCCCCAGGGCCTCATTTCAAGGGTGTATTTCCTGCACACCACATCATCATGCCTGCCCTTTTCTATCATTCAGTGCCAATTTCTTTTTGTCCTGCCCATGGGGACCTTGGGGTCTTGGCAGCTCTCATCAGGTACCTGAGCTAAATCTGAACAGAATCTGAAATTACCAACCCAAGTTTCAGCTCACCCGAAGGTCCCAGGGTCATCCTCAGGGACTCAGCATCAGCTACTAGTCATTCCTCCAGCCCTGTCTTCCACTTCACAGTCAGACCAAACTTCTCAATGCCTGGAGGCCTTGGCCTCTCAGAAGCTACTGATAGCAGTTGCTAGGGTGTTTTGCTCCTCTTGGGAAAATCTATACCCATCCCAGTCATCCCAGTGGGATTCAAGATAGTGCCAGCAAATGATGGGGGTGGGGTTTGCATCTCTTTCCATGCAGTAGAGCGCTCTTTTATTTGAAGGTTTATTTACCAGTTGATTTATTCCAAATCAGATTTGAGGTCACTTATGGAAACATCTGTAATATAAGAAGATAAACTGATAGAGAAATCCGAAAGAAAGAAAAATAGGGTAGGAAAACAAACATAGTAAGTAGATTAGTATCAAAACATATTAAGGCCTTTGTGCTTGAGTGCCGTGATCCTAGATTTTGCTCCTACCCCCTGGTGTTGAAGCAAGCAAGAACACAGGACCAGTGGTATGAGTCTGAGCATCCCTACCAGCAGTGTCTACTGTGATTTATTAAATGTTATGGGGAATAGCTTCCCCCAAGGCTGGAGAAGGCTGCCTGTCTGCTGTCCAGAGCTGGGTACTTCCTTGGTTGTCAGAGAGCTGGGGAGCCTTTCTTAGCTGACATGGATCCCCTCCTTCTTGCCCAGACCAGCAAGTGCGGGGGGGTTCCCAGTTACTTCCCTGACAACACAGAGTACACTCAGGAGGGAATGGGGCCACAGCCAGATATAGGAAGGTACTGAGGAACCCTGAGCCAGAGTCAGTGGGGCAGGTCTGTTTTCTTAGAAATGTTTGAAGGGCGGGGATTTAGCTCAGTGGTTTCGCTGCCTGCTGCGCAAGCACAAGGACCCGAGTTTGATCCCCGGTACCAAAAATAAAAAAACAAACAACAAAAAAAGAAATGTTTGAATTCTTCATTTTAAAATTTGAAATGATCTTAAGGTTTACTATAAAAAGAGATGTAAGTTATTGCTGTCCAAAGAAGCTTTTATCAACTGAGGTTTTGCTCCTTTATCTCAAGGCAAATGACAGCTTAAGAAATGATATATTGAAGAATTAATTAATTGTATTTTCTAGACTCAGTGTCTCACCCATGTGTTAGAAAATATATGGGAAAAACCATTTTAGAAGAGGAGTTGAGGGAAAGCACAAGAACACACTCATTGCAGACAGCTTTTGTCCCTTGGAGTTGTGACTCTTGGAACCTGTGTTGACCAGGCAGGAAAGAGCACCTGGTAAGTTTGACTTAGACAGAATCTTCCAGCCAGGAACCATTCCAGCTTTCTTCCTGTTCCCTGTTCTCCTGTTTCTCCTAACTACACACACACACACACACACACACACACACACACACCCTTGTGATGTGCTGAAGCAAATGAAGTAGGAGAACAGGAAAAAAAATACCTCATGAGGAAGGTTGGAAGTGAGCATATTGTTAGAATGTCATGGGCACTTGAAATAGATGCACCCTTTGTTTCCATAAGGGAGAGAAAGACAGCCTGTTTTGGTAAGTCTAACAAAGCAGAGACTCAGGTCACCCACTGGGTCTGGAAAATCCAGAACTTTCTAGTTCCAGCTCTTTTCTCACCTCTGATCCTGCTTCAGTGCAGCTGGCTGGAGAAGTTCAAAGCCAACCTCTAGTTCCAGCGCTTTGGTAAGGATGTGCCTTCCTTTCTATTCTCTGAGACTGGAGGATTCTTTCTTGGGTCTTTTCATGGACAGGCAATCCTGAGTACTTGAGTCCTTGAGTCCTCTGAGTCCTTGGATTTCCTCCAGCACAGCTCTCTGTGAGCTAAGGAACATCCCCGCCCCGTAGCCTCTGCTGGTGTCCTTACACGACAGTTTCAAGGTCCTGAGCCTGACCACGGGCTGGACAGCTCTTCTTTGTCTCACGTCTGCCCTGACTGCACACCAGCTTTCAGCCCCTGCTTTTCTCCCATGCTGTCCCCCCAAGCCATGCGGGCTCCATCTGGGTGGCAGGTGTCCTGCAATGAAGTCCTCCTGCAGCCTTTTCCCCCTCGTCGGCACCTACAGGTGCAGCTCCATTCCCTGGTGGCAACTGCCCTTCAGCCCCATCTCCTGGCACTGAAGATGTCCCATTCTCACTCAGGCCGGGGGTTTGAGGAAATATTTTATGCTCATCAGGTACTATGGAACGTGGCAGTACCCAAACCAGGGTGAAGCGTTCATAGACACAATGTATCCTGTCCTGATAAAATGTTAGGACACTGTGTGAGTGGCCTCATTTGATCAAGGATGACGTAGTCCACAAATGAACCTTTTCTACTTTCACATTTAATTCCCTGAAGATGTCAAAGTTCCTGTTGTGTTCTAATAAGGTTTTCCTAATAAAATAATTTTGTCAGTCCTAGGAAGAATGTTATGGACATGACTCATTTCCATACCCGCCATGGCTGTGTGTACTGGGGTTGGACACATTCCCACTTGGTCCCTAGACCTGTCCCGAAGGCACACACCTTACACCACCTCTTTTGGATGCTGGGTCTCAGCTTCATTCCTCGAAAAGCAAGCTTCTGATTTATTGTAAATTTTGTTTTTAGACGGTTCTTGAAGGTCTGCTGCTAGGAACTATATCGGTGTAAGTCTGATACACATTTATTTTTTATTGTGTGTGCTTTTCTTGAATGTGTATGAACAATAACTGCACTCTCTGATTTTAGTTTCAACAGTGCCGAGGAAGTGTTGTGGGCAACAGCAGCAACCACTCTGGTGACATTAGCGCTCACTATATTTGCTCTACAAACAAAAGTATGTATTATTGAGGCAGATTTTTGTCTTAAGGGTGTGTGCATATGTCCCTCTGTCCCTTCTGACCCATGTGCACACCCTGGCTGTGCTCTGCTGTCCTGCAGGGCTCTGGACCACCCCTTTGCATTTGGCTTTTTGTGGCCTTGAGTCAGTGCAAGCCCCAGTTGGAGATGAGAAAGGGAGGGAGGAGAAAGAGAGAGTCTTGCTCCCATGGCTTCCTCCACCACAGATTCCTCTTCGGCTAGCTATGGTCCTTAGAAAAATTCACTGCCTGTCTCAGTGTGCCCAACCTGACTCAGCCTTCTGGGCTCCCTGTCCTCTTCCATTTTGCCAGTGTAGACTCATTCATGCGCTTCCCCTGGAGACACTTGTACATGGTTCTCATACAAACATGTACTCCCCCAGCCACACTATTTGAGTGTGCCATCTGTTCCTTGCTGGGACCCTGCTTGACAGGGAGTTTAAATATCAGAAAGCTGTACAGTTCACCCAGCTGAAAGATGCCAAGATTGCCCAGAGAGTACCTCAGAGCTCGGGGCTGTTCCTGTTTAACTGTGACATCAGAATCTCCTGCCCATGTGCTCCCTGATATTTGGTGAGGTACTCTCAGCAGTCCTTTCTTTTTGTTCTAACCACTTTTTTTTTGGTAACTGATGGACTCATCAGCAGAAGAGAGTGAAGTTTCCAAATGTTTTGGTACATGTCTCAGGGAAGGTCTTACACTTGTGCAGAGTTTTATCATTTCCTGGTGGAAAAAGGAAGAAGGGACAGAGAAGCAGAAGGGTCTGCTAGATGGTTAAATGTTACCAATTTTATCAAAATTTAGGGATTCAACTTTAATTCATCACCAGATAATCATTTCTGCCTCAAAGCTGGTCATTTGTAAAACCCACCTATTTGTAGAGATTTGCCTCTCTGCAGTGAGTGGGGAAGGCCACAGCTGAATGCAGAAATTCATTTCACCATTTAAAATTCTCTGAAATGCCAGAGTATCTTTTAAAAAGCTTATTTGCATGGATGACTTTAAAAGGTGCAGAACTATTCAGCTAAGCATTTTTTCTGATTAAGTTGTGTGATGGAGGGTTTGCAACATTCACTCATCACAGTACACAGGCTGCAGAGAAAATGAAGCCAAAAAATGTGTCTGAATTTTCTCATGACCCCCACCTGCCCACTTGGCAGGGGAGAAATAAAATGTGCGTTTGGCTTAAATTTAATCTAATCCCATCCTTGAAACAGCTCCTTTGGGCTGGGTAATAGGATCACATGGATACACAATGCTCAGCCTCCTGATGTGCCTGCTTTTTTCATAAACATGGGGTGAGCATGTGTGAGCTTTTGGCACTGGTTCACAGGACAGCCAGGAGGCTATGCTGTGAGCCACAGATCCTGAATGAGTTCCCTGGGACCCTGGAGTCACTGCGTGCTCTGTGAATCTCTGAGGCTGAGAGCAGCCACTGGTGTGACTCAGAACCTGATGACGTTGGGTCCAGTCCAGCCTTTCAGAGCTCTGCACCTGAACTAACCTCACCCCTTCTTTCTGCCAACATGGAGCAAGCCTTAGGTTTCACTGTCATAGCCAAATTTACTGCTCTCTAGACCTGGGCTGTCCAAGACTAGCATAATGTGAGCCATACATCAAAGTCATACACTTAATTTTAAATGTGCTAAGCCAGGCATGGTGGCACATGCCTGTAATCCCAGCATGCAGGAGGCTGAGTCAGGAGGATCACTGTAAGTTTGAGGGCAACTTGGGCTATGTAGTGAGTTTAAGGCCGGCTTGAGGCCAGCTTGCTCACTCACTACAGAGTGAGACCTTGGCTCAAAAATACAATAAGATAAATTAGATAATAATTCTAAAAATAAAAAGATGATATTAAGTTTAATAGCATACTTTAACCCCATACATATTTAATGTTATTATTTCAACATGTAACAAAGATACAAATATTTTACATTCTACTTTTTATCCAAAATTCAGAATTAGTGTGTATTTTATACTTAAAACACATCTCAGTCAGGACTAGCCACATTTCAAGTGCTGTATAGTAGCTACCTGTAGCTGGCAGCCACTGTGCTGAAAACGTAGCTCTAGACAGTCTGGTGCATCAGAATCCCTGGAGGGCCTGGGCCCCAACCTGGAGTTGTGAAACATCAGGTCCAGGATGGGGCCTGCAGACTGCCTTTCCCAGGGGTGCTGACAGATGCTGCAGGTCTGAGATCTGGTGCCTGGATGACTCTCCCTGTGTGTTAAGGGGAGGCAACAGGGGAAATACAAGAAAATATCTTGGGTATCTTGGATATCATGGCCCCTATTTTGCTGCATAATACAATGTTTGTTGGCCCAGAAGATAAATATCCCTTTTCTTAAAAAAAGCCCCTAATCTTCCAAGATGATTTAGGTCACACATTTATGTAAGCAAAACCAAACATCACATGAATAAATTTTGAAATTGCAAGAGAATAATTAACAGTATTTTTGAAAGCTTAATATATATATATATATATTTTATTAAATATATACATATTTATGTATGTAAAGATACCCATTTAACATCTTGGTATGTTTCAGTAATCTTTTCTTTCTTTTTTTTTTTTAGTACCGAGGATTGAACTCTGGTCCTTGAGCAGTAGAACCACTGAGCTAAATCCCTGGCCCTCAGTAATGTTTTCTATGTATATGTTCTTAAAATTATGAGTCATTATGATCATACAAATTTACATCTTAATGTACTTTTTTTTAGAGGATACTTTGTATAAATACAAAAATAGAATAGCATAATAAATCTTCATACACTCATTACCCAGTTTCAAAAATTATCAACTTGTGGCTCCTACTTTTTTCCTCCTCCTGAAGCAAATTTCTGTCAGTATAGCACTTTTTATGTAGCACTTTTCAGTGGTTGGGGCTACTGAATATCTGTGGTTCTCTGAATCGGTGGGGGGAAATTGCTAGCAGTGGTCCAGTCTCTGGGGAATAAAACTCATTTCTAGACATCCTGAAGTTCCTTCTAGGTGTTGACTGATTTGCTGTGTACTGCTTATGTTTCCTCAGTGGGATTTTACCTGGCTAAATGCAATGCTGTTTGTTTTCCTCTGCGTACTTTTCATCTATGGAAATTTGATGCTCTTCGTATGATCACATGTAAGTGGATTTTCATGTCGAACCCTCAGAGAACTGCTAAAAGTATAAGTAAAGTGATGGCTGTGTTAGTCTAGGTCCTCTGAGAAGCAGACATGGAATTGGGACTAAGCATGGAAGGATTTTTTTTTTTTTTTTTTTTTTTAGCATGGAAGGATTTTAAAAGGAGACATGTTGTTATGGCTTGTGTCTAGATGTCCCTCCAAAGCCTCATGCAGTCATAGGTGGGGCTTTTTCAGAGGTGGCTGAATCTAGAGTGGGTGATTGACTCATGGTGCAGTGCTAGGATTAAGGGTGAGTGATTACTAAATCAGTCCACTGGTTGGTTTGGCACTGCTGTAATCCCAATAGCCTGAATGCAATATAAGGGAAACAGGCTTGTCAGGTCCCTTGTTCCCTTGCTTGTTTTTGCTGTCTTCTGCCTGCCATGATCCCCTCTGCCAAACCACCCTGCCTTGGAACCAGCCAATTATGGACTGAAACCTCTACAAACTGTGAGCTAAATAAACCTTTCCCCCTTTTAACTTTGCATGTTGGGTATTTTGTCTCAGCAACGAGAGTAAAGTAACTAAGACACATGGCCATGAGAGGAAAGGGGGAGCGAGCTGGTGCAGGCTTGGGAGAGCTCTCAGACCAGGACAGCTTACCTGACCCCAACTGAAGGAAGGTTAGACCAGGGAGTATTCAGGACATGATGTGGCCTCAGTGAGGTCCCCTGCCTCCCAGGAAGGGCCCTGCTGCTTCTGGCCAATGATGGGCAAGTGCCTAAGGCCAGCTGCTATGAGTTCCACAGCCCAGCAGCTGGGATTCTTGGTCATTAACTCCCCTCCTCGTAGCTGAAGGCCTGTGAAATCCATCCTAGGGACACAGGTGTCATCGGAACATGCCATCCACAGGGGGATCCAGGGGATGAATATTGAGCTCCAAATATAGACTACACTGTCCTTCCCCAATGGGTCCTTGGGGGGACCTACTTGCAGGGATGGGCCTGGTTCCTCCTGTATGTGAGTGCTACTTGTTTGAAGAAATAGACATTTTCCAATAGCAGCCTAAAGGTTCCTTGTCCAATCCCAGGTGTTTTTGGGGTTTTTTTTTGAGACAGGGTCTTGCTAGGTAGTTTAGGCCAGCCTTGAACTCACTATGTAACCCAAGCTGGCCTTGAACTTGTGGTGATCCTTTTGCCTCAATTTCCTGAGTGATGTGATTATGGGCATGTGTCACCAATTTTGGTTTTTTAAAAAAATTATTGAATATATTCATTGAGTTCTTACTTGATATCGGGCAGGGACCTATGTGTTTTCACATAGGCATTACATGGAACTCTCACAACATTCCTGAAAAGTACATATCTCCTCTATTTATGGGTAACAAAAGGGCCTCAGAGAAATTAAATAATTTAGATTTCCCCCAAGATAAGGGGCAGAGATGGCCCAGAGACACTAGCACCCAAGATCTTTGCTGTCATCGCACTGTCCGTGTGCTGACTCTGGAGCAGGTGTGGGGACAGGGCTTTTGGCCTACCCCTGTGGTTCCTGTCTCTGAGTGCCGCCTTTGTGGAGACCTTGTTGAAGGAAGGTCAGCTGACCTGGGGCCTGAGACCCAAGATCAATTGGGTCCAAATGCTAAACTAAAGAATTTCTTTGACAACAAATGGGCTTGTTACACTATCTTCCAACGTATAACCAAAAGTCAACCCGTCTAGGTTGACTTAACTTTATGATGACCACATATCTCATAGGGAGGAAGGTGGCCTCTATATTTTGGGGACAAGTGCAAAAGCATCACAAATATGTGACTTAAAAGGCCACATCTCTCTATTATTACTGGTAGTAGCAGAGATAATGGTAATAATACTAGAAACATTTACTAGGTGGATTCTATAGGTGTTTATAGTATCAATTATATGGTTAAGAGACTGTATCTCTTACTATAGACTGACTTGATTCCCAATCTAAATTTCCTTTTACAAATATCTACAACCTATAATATTACACACATGTTTAAGTGGGAGAAGACTGTGGTGGAGTCTTGTCCTAAGTTATGTCATGGTTGCCTTGGACAATTCTGAATCCTCTTGACTTCAGGTGCCAGGTGTTTCCTGACTGAGCTTATTCTGGAACTACTGCCCACCCCATAGCCCATCCCCTAGTTACTGATTCCTAATCTTATTTACCAAGAAACTTTCCTGGCTAGCAGAATGCTCTGTCCGAACCTCTCAGGAGCAGCTTTCTCCCCCTGAAGAATTCGTGCCATATTTTTCTCAGATGTTGTATACTCTTCCCTATCCTCTTTCCATGTGAGTCAAACCCTTGGGCATTTAGATTAGTCCTGTATTCTGCTCAGGGATGTTTTGGTTTCCAGGAACAGATCACACTCTGACAGGGGAGGTAAAGGCCCAGAACCTCTCTATGGTGGGAAGAACTGGGCTCCTCCAGGGTTTACTGGCTAGCTCTACTTGTGCAGTAAGAGCTCTGGCACTGGCCAATGACAATAACTTCTTCTACTTGGCTCCCTTGATCCTGAAAATTGATTTCCGACTGCCTGGCACATTTGTTGAAACCGTCACAGAGCTCAATTTCTGATCAGTCAGATTCCGCTATTTTCTACCTCTCATCACATCCTCCAGCTAGGGCGCGTGAGGTCACTGTACTTCCAAGGATGCCTGTTCCTTGACCTAAGGGAGGGCACATTCTTCAGAAAGGCTATCTAGATGGGGCAAAAAGTCCAGAGTGTCTAATAGATTCTTGCTCAATCACACCAGACGTGAAGCACTTCCACTTCATGAATAGTTTTTGGTGAGCATAATGTTAGCTTTCCTTTGGTCATTTACTGGAATTGAGTGTTCAAGAAAAGGTTAATTTCCCCACAGGTTTGACTTTCTTAATATTGGGTCCTTATTTGTCCCCAGTGACCTACATAAGCCTTTTTGTTACTCTAGATCTCCTTCTTAAGCTACAACTGTTTTCTTTCTGCAGTGGCTGAACCTATTGTATGCTGGAATCGGAGCCCTAGTGTTCTCCTTGGTAAGTCCATTTCTCCCTCCCTGATAAGGAAGGTGGGCTAGCAACCTGCAGTCAGTAATTCACTAGAAACCCTCCGGCAATGTGCTGCCTCTTAAGACCATCACCCCCAAGAAAGCTGAATGATCTTCCCAGCCCATGGAACACTGCTTTTCTTGAAAGAGTCAATATTTAAGAGAATAGAAGATTATTCATAAACCAGAAAGCTTACTACAGCAGGCTGCAGTTTCATATGTCCTATGCAGACTAGTGTCTCAATAGGACCTTCTAGGGAAATAGCACTACTGATGCATCTAGGAACCACTTTCCTTCTTTTTAGTCTCATATCTTGCTGTCATATCTTTACAGTTATTTTAAAGAATATTTTGTTTAAGAAGTAATAATGCACATCTTAAAATTCAGATGACATAGAAGATTGTAAAATGAACATAAAAATCTCCCTCTTATTGACCTTCCTCGGAAGAAACCACTGTTAGCAGTGTTAGGAATCCTTCCAGGATTTCTTTACACATATGCACCTGTTGCTCTGGCACTAAGGTATTCCTACTATATGTAATATTCTGTCTTGGCCTTTACTCTTAAGAAGTTATAGTCATCATATATTAGCAGACCTGGGTCTAACTCACTCTGTTTAAGGGCTATGGTATCCCATTTTGCACATTCATCAGGCTCTTTTAGAGTTTTTGTTGTGTATTTATTTACTTATTTGTCAGTGTTTGGGATTGAACCCAGGGCCTTGAGCATGCCAAGCACTCACCTACACTCCTATCCCCTGTGGTTTTTAAAGAAAAAAATTAATTTGAAGATTTTCAAACATACACCCAGAAATAGAGAGAATGGTATAAAAAGCCCCAGATATTACCATCAAGCATTAAAACCATCTATGTTTTGCTATACTGTATTCCTTTGTGGTGTTTTTGGAATTGTGTTGTGTCTTTTAGATGCTGGAAAAATTTATACCAAGAGATTAAGGTTAACATTTTGCTTTTCTCGTTTCAAGCATTTTAAAAGGGCCTGATTTGTTTTCTTCTTGCTTTACTGCTGTGGAGCCTTTGTGTGTTGCTGCTGCATCCCTTGTGGCCTGTTTCAGGCACAGTCTATTTCTATGCTGTATGTTAATGTTCTGTTCCGTATGCAGGCAGAGAAAAAAACTCTCTTTTTTGGTACCGGGGATCAAACTCAGGACCTTGTGCTTTAGAGGCAGGTGGTGGAACCACTGAGCTAAATCCCTGGCCCAGATAAAACTCTATTATAGACTCAGGCAGATCACTCAACATCGAGTAACAGGCAGAGGAAAGTGAATGGATGGGTGCATTTTAACTACCAGAGTTGTGAAGGGGGCAAGGCAGAGCGTACTACACTTCCAAAGGCTCCTGGCAGCAGTGCTTCCCTGTGGGTGGGCAGTCTTGGATGATGCTCATCCTTCTCTCCTACTGTCTGTCTGCTCTCAAACATGCTAACCTCTCCTGATAAGCCACATTCTTAACCACCCAGGCCACGTTTAGGAAATGATTAAGAAGAGAGAAAAGCTCTTCTTCACAGAAGTCAGGACGTAAGGGTGATGGACGGAACAAAGTGGAATGCTCCGCCCCCCAGGGACATTTTGGGTGACAAATTCCCCAACCAAAGGGTTTTTGAGGTCCCAGAAATCAGAATGGTTGCTCACCCTAGCTGTTGATCCTTCCAAAGGTGCTAGGGTGAGACCTAGGGAGAAAAGTGGGGAAGGAACTTAGGAACTCAGACGAGGCCCCTGCTTTAGCAGACTCCAGACTCATGTTTGATGTCCTTCCCCGTTGCTACTGCTGTCCTTCCTTCTCCGAGGTTCATTTTAATCTAGCCCGTCCCAACTGGGTTATTCCCACAATACATGAGAGCCCCCGAGATGAGACTGCCCAGGATGTGTTCCATAACTTTCATCCTGTTCCTTCCCTCCCATCATCCTCATTCTTATAAGACCACATGGGAATGAGGAGTCAGAGAGAGCAAATACGTGAGTCCCTGGAGATAAGTTTCACTGAAGTAGTTAATAGTCTAAAGTGGATTTCAGAAAAATCTCTCCAACCCCAAGAGTACTCTGCAATGCCACTGTTGCTTTGTCTGAGGGATTCTGCCTCACAGCACTGGAGTCTTAGTCTAGCTTCTGGATACAGGTGACCACGCCGGATTGTTTCTCTCTCTCTCTGGTGTACTCAAGCTGCCCAGGTCTGCTGGTTTTGCAATGAATGCAAGGATGAGAGAGGCCCCTCTATTTTGTTTTTTTTTTGTTTTTTATTTTGGTACCGGAGATCGAACTCGGGTCTTTGCGCTTGTGCAGCAGGTGGCGAAACCACTGAGCTAAATCCCCAGCCCTAGGCACCTCTGTTTTAATCTTGATATTTTAGGGCTGCACAGTTTTACCTACTTCAGCAGAGTTAAAGTGTTTCTTTGGGGGATTATTCAACCACATAGGAGGCCCTTCTCATTCTATTTTGGATATACAGAAATCATGACAAAGCTATCCCAAATGGCAAGATTTGCTATCAATTCAGAATTATTAATCTATGTGAATCTAAGTGGCCAGAACCATATTTATTTTGATCCTTTATTTAACAAGAACATGGACAAAAATTACAAACATAGGCATTTTATAGTTTGTCCATCTGGTCCATATCATTGACTAAAGATACAAAGGTGTTTTGAATTTGGAAAGGAAAGGGAAGCTCAGATTTGGTCCCACAGATTTTAGGAGGATGAGGAACTTCCTTTTAAAGAGTACAAACTTGAGGACTTCATGAAATTGAGGCTGTAAGAGTAACACATTCAGCCAAAAACTATTTTCTACATTTTTCTTAATGCAAAAACAAAATTTCCAGATCATTTAGATACTTACTTGATAATTCTTGTTTTTCTTCAACTACCTGGTGATGGATGTGCAGCTCATGGTAGGAGGGTACCAGTATGACATGGACCCTGAAGAGTAAGTTTTTGCTGCCCTGGGGATTTACTTGGACATCATCAACCTTTTCCTTTTCATTCTGCAACTGATTGGACAAGCACGGTAGTTATATGGCCAGTGTCAGCTTCGGATGAGAACAGAGGAAGGAGCACTTATGAATTGATATGTGGCTCAGACATGAACTTCATAATCCCTTTTATTTAAAAAAATATTAAGAACACTTTTTTCTTTCTTTACAAAAGAAACTATGCATTCAGTAGATGATAGCTGTTGTTGTAATCCTTTTAATTCCATTGTCACATAGCAAAACTTGCTGGGAATATTTCTAATTTTTATAAATTTAAAAGATGACTATCATAATTACACATTTACAAATATTTGTAAGATACCTATTGCTTCATTGAAGTTTTCCAGGTACTATAAAAACCTGTAAACATCTCTCTACATGAATAAAACTGATTACAGAAATTTAAATTTACTTCTTTTTTTCTCTCTTAGTTTGGATATTCTGTGGGAATATTCTAGCATCTGATTTTTTTTTTCCTTGTACCGGGGATCAAACTCAGGACCTTGTGTTTGCAAGGCAGGTGTGGCACCACTGAGCCAAATCCCCAGCCCTGGGATCTGATTTTTAAGAATAACACGAAGCAATAGATTCTTCCTTTCTCTTGTATTGCAGAGTCAGACTAGAGAGAATACTACTACTCCCAGATAGGACTGAGGGAGGATTAACCAAGTTAATCTACATGAAAGGCTTAGGACAGAATTAACTGCTCTTGTCCCATCATAATTGTATTGGTGTGCTTGACTCAGAGACCACCTCTTCTGATTGTCTGGGACAACTGAAGTCCTATATTTTAAATTTAAATTTAATTATTGTAAAATGTGCATAAAATATATCGTCATAACAATTTTAAGTGTTCAGTTCCTTAATGTTTAATATATGTATATTATTGTGCAACCTATCTCTAGAACTTTCATCTTGCAAAACTCATGTTCTATATCCATTAAACAAGAAGTCCCATAACATTTTGATTGAATTATATACTTATAAAATCTTATACCACCAATTTGATGATTCCCTTGAAAATCGTAGGTTGTACAGATCTATATAACTTTCCTAGAGTTTCACAGCTTCTTGGGATGATAGTTGATACAAAAAAAATTTTACTCAGATGTAAAAGCTCACATGTTCAAATCTATCCAAATGAACCCATGTCTGCCTCCCTGCTTCACGTATTTCTAATTTCAAGTTCTGGGCCAGCCAGTCTTTGGTGCTTTCCCCAGCAGGAAAAGTATGTAATGGCAGTAGTATAAACAAAGGCACCAAACAGGTCCACTCATGATGGGCTTCAGGTGGTCTGGGGAAGGAATTAGAGAGAAAAGTTTATGTAGAGGGATGGTTGCACCAGATGAAGGACTTAAATAATCCTGAAAGGCTCGGGACTTCAGACTTTATCTTGTAGGTATAAGGTTTTTAAAAATTTAATTACGTTTATTGGTACATTTTAGGCATACATAGTGATCACATTCATCATAGGGAATTTGTACTTGTACATTATATATCTTGGTTCTTATTTTTTCCCATCCCTCTTCCTTCCTTTATACCCTCCACCCCTCCTTATTTACAAAAGGTTTGTTTCCATTGGCATAAGGTTTTGATTGCTGAATTATGGTGAAGGCAGGCTTTAGGAGAGTTTTCTGGCCATAGTGGGTGGGTTAGGATAGAGGAGATATTGGGGAGAGGAAGGTAGTGTATGAGCTAACATATAGGCTTAAGACCCTAAAGGACTAGGTGCTAAATGGGGTAGAATGAGCTAATCATACATGATCAAGATAATGGACAAAAACATTGATGTCTAATTGGAGGATTTCTAGAGCTGGAGAAATTAGGGATGCCCCAGGTTTTACTATGGGCAACTGTTCCTAAAATAAGGCAATCTTAAGAAAGGGGGAAATGGTATGGAGAGTTGTGAGGCAACGTGATAAATGTAGGTTCCAGTTTTTTCAATATGTAAAAACACAGGAAATGTTAAATATGCTGAGATTTTGCAGCTGAAGTTCAGGGCTAGAGATACGGAATTGGGGACCATCACAGTTTGTAGGGAACTGAGGCTGTGAGAACAGACTCATTTGCTAGGAATAAGGGAGAAGGAAGGAGATCCCAAAGAATGAACTCTGCAAACATCCATAATTGAGAGATGGAAAGAAGAAAAAGGGTGTCAGTCATCAAAATATGAGATTGGTGAGACCATCAAATCATGGACACCAGCCAAGGCTTTCAAAGTGCTGTGCAGTGGAGCCACAGTTCATTTACAGTTATGACATTCAAGGTCCTTTAAAATACCTAAGGGTTTTAAAAAAAATTATCAAAAGGTCAAGGCACAATCACTAAGAAAGTCAGTGAACTTGACAATAACCAGATGGCTGACTCTGAGGGGCAGGGAAGAGTGAGTCCAGACCTCAGGGAAGCATAGTTGCTGCGGAATGAGGAGACAGAGACTGAGAGAGATCTGCCAGGTTCACCTGCAGGAAGAAGAGGAGCAGAAGGCCAGATAAAGGCTTTACCTTTGCATCTTGCTTTTCCAGGATAGGGAAAAAATCAAAGCAAAGAGGGATAGGTGATGGTGTTGGACATGAGAAGGGTATGACCGACAGTCACCTGTGGTAGCCTCTTTTTTGGGGGCGGGGGGCAGGAAGACATTGAACAGAGGAAGGAGGGAGGAAGGAGTTCTGTGAGCTTATCCAGGGGGGTTAGGGCTTAGAGGACACTAGAGGTTTGATCCAGCTTCCCTGGGTTGTACAAGAAAGGCAACCAGAGAGGAGTATGATAATGCCTTTCTCCTTTACCAAGAGTGCTAAAGGAAATAAGGCTGAGATTTAACTGAATTTACCAATCTCAAGTAAGACCTTTGAATGTAGGTACACACAGCACCAGACACCTGAGTTTTTGATTACCTGCTATTTCAGATTCACCCCAACTACTGTTTTCTGGTTATAGTAACTCTCAGAAGGGGACCCTATTTAGCAGTTTCATATTGTGTTTGTACTCCCTTATTACTACCAGAAAACTCCTGGAATGTGGGATCCAAATCCGAAACATGAGTTGAGTAGAAGCAATGACTTTAAAGCTACTCAGCAAAGAATCTTTGATGGCCCTCCAAAGCTCATAGATCTGAATGTCTAAGCCAACATCACTGTGTATGTAGCTGTCAAAGGCTTTGGTATCAATGTCACAGAAAATCCATTCAAGGAAGCAAATGCCACTGGAAATCTTGAGGTTTTGCATATTCTCCTGGGCCTCAAGAAAACCTTCATGCACATGACAGGCTGATCGCTTTCTCGAGCTTTTTCTGTCTCAGCACAGCAGCAGGCATTTCCTCTGTCTCTGCAGTGTTCCTCTTTAGATGTACACTATTGTGGGAGATTAAACAGGGGTATTGTGCCACCAAACAGGGGTAGTGAATTGATTAAAAGAAGTTTTGATGCTTCTAGGACAATCTTTTGATTTGTGCATTAAGTACAGGCCCTGAGCAAGATACACCTATTAGGGCCAGTCCACCAAATGGGTAGATTGATTTGTTCTCAATATTAGAAATCTGTGACTTCTGGGAAAATGGCCGAGTGGAAAGTAACAACAACTCAGCCTCTCATATTCGGAATCCAGACACTGGAAAATAACTTGGGGGAGGAAACAAGAAGTAGATCCCTGGGAAACAGGAAAGATCTGACAGGAAAATTAAAACCTAGAGAAATTGAAGAGACAAAATACAACATGGAAAAGGAAAGGAACAATCTACAGTTTCTTCCCAGCTCCAGGCTCCTGGCTCCCAGGAAAGGGAGACTGAATCTGTGAGACCCAGTGAAAGCTGGGGACTTCAGAGGGCTGCAGGGAGAAATACAGTGGTGGGATGGATCAGCCAGGTGCTGTGAGCCTCAGGAACAGTGTGGGGTTCTGCTCCCACATGAATCCTTTGATGGGCAGCAGCTGGGAGAGTGAGTCCAGTCCAAGAGCCCAGCAAAGCCCTGGAGAGTGTGCTTGGTCAGATGCCATTCCAAGGAAGGGATGATTGTTTGAACCCAGGACTCAGAGCACCCACGGGACAGCTTCACTTCAGGCTTCCCAGTATCACGTTTTCACAGTGACTGGGTGATAGACAGTCACAGGAGATGGCCAGGGTTGGGCTGGAAAGAGACCTGCCAAGGGGTGTGAGCTAAAGGACAAAGGCCCTGCCCCCAGGGCCAGAGGCTGGCTCGGCCCGGCCAGAATTGCTGGGATTTGAAAGTTGCAGTCCTGGTGCCCAGGTCCCAGTCCTCCTGTCTTCTGAGCCTGCATAAAGCACAGGTCTGGGGTCTGCCTGCGTTCTTTATCTACGAGTGTGACTTGGGGTTGGCCCAGAATTGTAGAGACTGGAAGGAAACCACACATTCAAAACCAGAGAAGTTTCTTTCTTTTTTTGTGTGTGAGTGTGTTTAGTTTTGGGTGTGTGTTTTCTTTTTTCTTCTTTCCTCCTTTCTTCTTTGCCATTTTATTGGGATTTGGGTAATTTTTTGTCTTATCTTTTTTTTCCTTTTTCTTTTAAATTTTTCTGCATTTTTCTCTTATTTTTACTTCCTACATAATGTTTTTCTCCCTCTTTTGCTTTTATCTTCTATTTCTTGTCAGTTTTTTTCTTACCTTGACCTAATTCAATAAATATCCTATTCTCCAATAAGAATCTTTGTACCATGTGTTTCTCCTCATATCATATAGTTTAAGGTTTCAAATTTTTACTCTTGCATTCCCCTCTTCCCAAATCCTTTATCTTTAGTAGTATAATCATACAGCTTTATTAGTCCTTGGATAGTTAACTCTATACAATTACTGTTGAATTCTTTTATACTATTAGTGGAGATATAGCTGTCACATTTAGAATATATTAGCATTAAGTCAATACCTGGGTCGTCTTAATGTTTACACCATAATTGTGGATTTCTTCTCTAGGGTTAAATTGGCTCTTATGTTAATACCCACTCTATCTTGAATGATACCACTAGCTCATCTGCTTGATATTACCATAATTGTTGCTATTCTTTGTAAGCCAACACTCAAATTAACTTTGTGACATTAACAGTACAAGAGTACATTCCCAGAGAGCTAGATGCTGGGCTAATTACATTGCATCCTCCCCTCCTAAATTAACCAAAGTGATTGGATCTTGGGGCTGAGGCAAAGGACTATAGTTAGCCATGCCCAAAGTACATCACTGAAAAGCAACTAAAGAAATCTCTATACTAGCAACAAAGTCTTCACACTATAAGCATTCATGAACCTCAGCACAAAACAAACAAACACAACAGAAGCACAAGAAGACAAGGCAACAAGTCCCCAAACACCCTACTCCCCTGAGGCAAATCTGGGGCGCATCAAGTGGGGAAAATAGCATAAGCCACATACCCAAATTACTGAAATTCAGGATAACAGTGGAGGTTAGAAAACAGATTAAAGTGGTACTCAACAAGATGACAGACTACACAGCTAAACAGGTAACAGAATAACCAAAATGACCCAGAAGTTTTCAGAAGATACTATTAAAAAGCTAGATGAACTAAATAAAATGATACAAAACATGAATGACCAGTTAATAAAGATTTAGAGTCCATTGGGCCGAGGATTTAGCTCAGTGGTTTCGCCGCCTGCTGAGCAAGCACAAAGACCCAAGTTCGATCCCTGGTACCAAAAAAAAAAAAAAAAGATTTAGAGTCCATGAAAAGGTTTTAATCAGAAATCCAGATTAAAAATTATATTGTTATTAGGATCCATACATGGTATATTGTCTATTAAAAAATTATACTGAAAGTATAGGCAGAAGTGACCAATGTGAGGATAGAATTTCAGAAGTAAAAGACAATGATGACAACTAAAGACACCATGAAAACAACAAGAGAACATGCAAAATGCATCTAACAGCTGCTAGATGGATGACGCATAAAAAGACTAAGAGTAACTGGAATAGTTGGATGCAGTAGCACACACCTGTAATCCCCAGCACTCAGGAGGCTGGGGAAGGACTGTCATGCGTTTGAGGCCAAGCTAGGCTACATAGTGAGCTAAAGGACAGCTTGAACATAGCAACAACCTGTCATAAATACAAAAAATAGTAATTGAAATAAATGAAAAATCAGAAGATAACACAAATAGCATAAAAACCTGTTCACAGAAATGGCAGAAAACTTCCCAAATATAAGGAAAGAAATAAACATACAGAAAAGTGAGACATATAGAATCCCAAATAACCATGGCCAAAGGAGAATTTATTTGTGCCACATTACACTCAAAGTACCAGAAGTCCATCACAGGGTCAAAATCTTCAAAGCTGCTAGAGAAAGGCAATGAATCAAAAATGTTATATAAATAAAGAATGTGACTTTTTTTGAGATTGGCTTTTTTTCACTTAGCATAATGCCTTTGAGATCCATACAAGTTTCTGTATTAGTTTCTTCCTTTTTTTGCTGAGTATTATTCCATTGCACAGATGTAGTGAAATTAATCATTCATCTACTAGAAAATATTTTGGTGGATTCCAATTTTGTCTTATGAATAAAGGCACTATGAACAATTGTGTGCAGGTTTTTGTTTTTTTTTTGGTACTGGAGATCGAACTCGGGACCTTGCGCTTGCAAGGCAGGTGCCAGAACCACTGAGCTAAATCCCCAGCCCTGTGTGCAGGTTTTGAGTGGACATAAAAGTTCATTTTCCAGTGATGAAAGGCCACAAAGCAAATAGAAGTGTTGACTCATGTGGTATGTCCTTAGTTTTAAAAGAAACTGTCATACAGGTATACTCATGTTTATATCAGCACAATTCATAATAGCCAAATCTTGGAAGCAGCCTATATGTCCATCAACACATGAATGGATAAAGAAAATATGGTACTGTATTTACACAGAAGGTACTACTCTGCTATAAAGGAGGATAAACTTAAGTCATTTGTAAGAAAATGGATGTACCAGAGACCATAATGTTAAGTAAAATAGAAACCAGACACACAAGCTTAAGTATTACATGGCTTCTCCTATATGAGAAATCCAAATTATAAATAAAGAGCAAAATAAATTATAACAGGAAGCAGGGAGATAGATCTTTCTCACATAGGAAGAGCATCAAGAGATGGAGTGAGGGGATGGAAAACAAGAGAAAGGGCATGGAAAAAGGAATTAAGCTATGTACATGCACCAACTCCACACAAGAAATGTAAACATTATCTGCAAACATGTAGTAATTAAAAAAAAATAGAAAAAGAAACTATTATTTTCCAAGGTGGCTGTGCCCTTTTATGTTCCCATCAGCAGTATATGAAAAACTTGGTTTCTCTGTGTCCTTGCCAGCACTTGCTGCTGACACTAATATGTGTCATCCTCACAGGTTAATGTTGTGTCTTGCTGTTTTAAATTTGTATTTCCCAGGCAGATAGTGCTGTGTATCTTTTCATGTGTTACTCATTTACCTTCTGTGGTGAAATGCCCCTTCCTATCTGTTGTCCATCAAATAGGGGATTGTTTTGTCATTTTATATCCTAGGTGAGTTGTTAGATCTGTGGTTTGTAAGTATTTTTCTCCCAGGCTGTGTAGTTTCATTTTCTTTATTCGGTCTCTCATGGAGTAAATGTTTTACATTTTAGTGAAGATCAATTTACTAATATTTTTTCGTTTAAGGATTACGCTCTTGGAATCAAGTCTAAAAATTCTTTGCTACACTAGATTCTAAGGTTTATTTTTTCTAAAAGTCTTACAATTTAAATTTAAGTCTAGGATGCATTTTGTTTTATTTGAGGTATGAGGTTTAAGCAGAGGTTCGTAGTTTTGTCTGTTCCAGCATCATTTGTTGAAATAACAGCATTTTCTCCTTTTGTACCTGTCAGAATCAGTTAAGAGTATTTGTGTAGGGCTATTTCAGTTCTCTATTCCATTCCATTGATATGAGTCTACCCCCACCCCCACCAGTATCAGATAGTCTTGACATTGGATAGAATGACTCTTTCTACTTTTTTTTTTAATATTTTATTTAAAATTTTATTTTTGGTACTGGGGATTGAACTCGGGCCCTTGAGCTTTCAAGGCAAGCGGCAGAACCACTGAGCTAAATCTCCAGTTAAAATTTTATTTTTATTAGTACATATTTGCCACACACAACAATCACATTCATCATAGGGAATTTGTACTTGTACATAATATGTCTTCTTTTTCTCGTTCCCCTCCCCTCCCTTCTACCCTTCTTTTCTCCTCCCCATTTACAAAAGCTTTGTTTCCATTTTTTCTTTTCCATTCTCTTTTAAATCCCTCCTCCTCTTGTTCTTCTTCCCATTTGAAGATGTTCTTCCTACCTCCCAGTATCTGTTCTCCATTTTGCTCCTTATTTTCCCTTTGGGTTTTTCACACAAGAGAAACAATGGGATATTTACACTTTGTGTGTCTGATTTAATTTCTTTAACATTATGGTCTTGAGGTGCATCTATTTATCTAAAAATTACTCGTTTATCCTTTATGGCAGTGTAGTACTCCATTGTATATAAATACATTTTCTTTATCCATTCATCTGTTGATGGGTATATGTGCTATTTCCAAGATTGAGCTATTATAAATTGTGCTGCTATAAGAGAATGGAAGGAAAAAAATGGAAACAAAGCTTTTGTAAATGTAGGGCAAGAAGGTGTAAAGGGAGGGGAATGGGAAAAAAAGAATTATTATGTACAGGTTTAAATATTATGTACATATATTACGTACAGGTACAAATTCCCTACAATGTGATCAATATGTATGAAAAATATGTCCTGATAAAAAATTTAGGGAAGTGAAAAAAGATATTGTATTGCTATAACAAGGAAATGTATTTAACACTGTGGTATGATGTTTTAACTCTTTCAGGAAGATACTTAGAAAGGGTACAGCTGGGTCAAATGGAAGCTCTAGTTTTAGTTTTTTGAGGAATCTCCCCACTGATTTCCATAGTTGTCATACCAATTTACACTTCCACCAACTATGGAGAAGTATTCTTTTTCCCCCACAGCCTAGCCAGCATGTTATTTTTGATTTTTTGATGATACCTGTTCTTTCTGGAAAGAGAATCTGTGTTGTTTTAATTTGCATTTCTTGAATATCCAGTAATGTTGAACATTTTTTCATATATTTACTTGCTGTTTGCACTTATTCATCTGACAAGTGTCTATTCATTTCAGGTGCCCATATTTGGATTGGGTCTTTAAATGTGGGGAGTCTGATTTAAAAAAAAATTCTTTATATATCCTAGATGCTAGTCCTTTGTCTAAGGAATAGCTGGTAAAAAATATTTTTTTTCTCATTTTGTGAGCTGTCTCTTTACTCTCTTGTTGGTTTCTTTCACTGTGCAAAAGGCTTTTGATATGATCCCTGTTGTTGATTCTTTGTAATATTTCCTGTGTGATCGGGAAGTCTTTGCCTACACCTGTGTCTTTAAGATTTTTACCTATTGTGTTTTTCAGCAGATTGTTTGATTTTATACTTAAATCTCTGATCCATTTCAATTTTATTTTAGTGCATAGTGAGAGATATGGGTTAAGTTCAGTCCTCGGCAAGTGGAAAGCCAGTTTCTCCAGCATCATTTATTAAAGAGACTATCTTTCTTCTAGTGAAGGTGTTTGGCCCCATTGTCAAAGGTAAGGTAGCCAAGTGTGCTTGGAGTTGTTTTTGCATCTTCTATTTTGTTCCATTGATCTTCAGATCTGTTTCTTTGCCAGTACCATGCCGTTTTTCTCACTGTAGCTTTGTAGTATAATTTCAAGTCAGGAATTGTGATGCTCCCTGCCTTGCCTTTGCTGTCCAGAATTGCTTTTGCTATTGTAGGACTCTTCTGATTCTGTATGAATTTTAAGATTGTTTCCTCTGGTTCAGTGAGATATGCTATTGATATTTTGATTGGGATTACATTAAATTTGTATAACAATTTTGGAAGTATGGCCATTTTCACTATATTGGTTCTGCCTCTCCAAGAACAGGGGATATTTTTCCATTGTCTGATTATACTCTTTGATCTCCTTTTTCAGAGTACTGTAGTTTTCAATGTAAAGTTCTTTCACTTCGTTAGACTGATTCCTAAGTATTTCATTTTTCTTGATGCTACTGTGAAAGGTGTGGTTCCCGATTTCTCTCTCAGTGAGTTTGTTTTTTGTGTACAGGAATGCTACTGATTTTCGAGGGTTAGCTTTGTATCTTGCTATGCTAACTTTGGTTTTATTTTTCAAAATTGTTTTAGCTATTCCTGTTTCTTTGTTTCCCTATATCAGTTTTAGAATCATCTGTAGCTACAAAAAAAAAAAAATCTAACTGGGATTTGGTAGAAATTGCTGCCAAGCAACTCAACTCAGCCCAGTCATTCTGTGAACTGAGATCCACACCAAACTACTAGCTGTGCTCCAGACAGTGGAGTTGGGAACAAAATATCCCCAAATGGAGCAAGTGTAATTCTTCAGGTAAGAATGAGATACTGGCAAGGCCAGGCTACCTGGATTCTCAATTATGTCATTTCTACTTGACAAGCAAGGCCTGTTGGACTCTTTCCAACTTATTTAATCCTCTAATTTAAATAGACCTACCCAGAGTCAAGATGTCAGGCCAGCAAATTACAAGGCTTGCATGGGTAAGACATTCAATTTCAAGAGCTTGGTAGGTAAATAGCTGCCTTTTTGTAAAATGGTTGTATTTGATGGCTGTGGCAGAAGTGATGATGTTGTCTGGGAAAAGGCCTGAGAGCTCTGGCTGTGCCAGTAAGTCTTTATAAGCAGTGATTTTCTTTCCTCCTCTCCTGGGATTCTATATTATTTTTGCCAGGGAGAGGACAAGAAGACCTGTTGAGGAGCAACTTACATGGCCCATTATCACTTTTCTCTATGTGACCTCTCCTGAAACAGAGAATTCCACTGAAAATAATGACACAGGTTAAGTGTACATGACGTATCAATTCCGTAATATATGCAGATATGGAAGCCACATTATGTGGACCTGCCCAAAGGACCACACCTACAAGGCCTCATTAGCTTCCTTTTCCCACCAGGGAGCATATCCAAAACCCATTTCCATGACAGAAAGACCCTGAGGGGCTGAGAATATGTGTGAGCTCCATGTGGCAGGAGTTAAAATGCCAGATGGGATGTCCCCCAATGAGGAAGCTGGGGTGCCCCGGGTGACAGAAGAGTTAGCTGTGGGGAAGAAACTCCTCAGCTTGTTTTCTTTTGTAGCCCTTGCTCCAGGTCAAGGCCTGAACACTTGACAGCTTTCAGCAACCAGAGAGAACCCAAGGCTTCAAAGCTTTCTTCTTCCCGGATCGATGATGCATCCCTGCTGACCTTGGCATCTTGGCACCTGGCACCTTGTCCTCATTGGTGGACAAGACAGCTGTAGCAGGGGTCAGGGCACGCCTGCTGCCTGCTCAATACTTTTAGGCAGAGCTTTGCATTCACTTTTACATCTGAATAAGGCTGCAACTGCCTTCAGCTCAAGCAAAAGATCTAATGTTTTGAGTCCACCCAAAACTCTCAAGGTTATTATTCTGGACCCATTTAGTTTACCTTTAGGGATTCCTTGACTCAGCAGCCACAGCCACACAGCCAAACAGCCACACAGCCAGTGCCAAAGAATTGCTGTCCTAACAATATCCCTTCTTCTGCCCACCTGCCGGAGTCACAATCAAGGCACCATTTGGACAGTTTGTTTCAATCCTACCTGTAGTTGCTGAGCCTCTACATTATTAGCTCAACCTCTCCACATTAGCTCAACAAGGGTTGAATGAACAAGGGTTCACTAGCAGGCAGGACAGTGGGAACTCTTAATCTCTGCCAGCCCTTATCCCATACCTATCACTTGTGTGAGACCCTTCACTACCAGATTTCCAGGAGCCTTATATTTCCATGGCCCATGTATTTTTTTTTCCCCCTCCAGATAATATCAGCATTGCATCTTTGATGTCAAAACTCTTGGACTCTGTTTTACCCTATTTACAAACCAGTTAAGTCTGTCACAAGCTTATCCAGGCTGACAAAAGACATGCGACTCCTGGATTAGAGGCAAGGGACTTTATCAATTATGGCACCGCATGCAGAATACATGGCAGCACATTCCACAAGGGGAACACAAAGACCTGGATGGATACTCGGCATGAGTGGCTTTGTACTGTACCAAGGAAGAGTCAGCATAAGGAATCTGTATATGGGAAACAGGTATGTCTGGTCCTTTGTCCTCAAGGTTACTAGGTACATACATTCCAAAAGAGGCTGTGACAAAATTGTCAGGGACACGTGGTTGAGGCACATCCAGCTGAATGAGTAGGTACACAAGAGGCCCATGAAGACTGAGAACAATGATCCTTTTCTATACTGTTTTCACTCTTTCATGTGCTTATCTCTTAACCTGTCTATAAACTCATACCTCATGCAAAGTAGGTAGACTTAAATACTTGATGGGACAAGGGGCTAAGAGACAACAGCCTTATCAGGAATTCTGTCAAATTACCAGTTTCAAAGACCAAAGAAGAATAATTATTTCAGAAGTTTGCCCACCACTCAATTTGTCAGCTGTTTGCCAATTTTAAGTGGAAATAAGAGATACAGAAATTTTTTCTGGTCCATTTTTCTTTATGAATTAGTAGTATTATCAGTTCCTAAAATAAGGACTATCACAAAATACAGTGTTTCTAGAAAGAAATTTACTATTCTGATGAGGTTTCAAGACCTGACAAGGACACAGTACAGTGTTTCTATGGGGAAGATCCAGTGATCACACTTTTGACACAGTGCTAAGATGAAACTACTACTCAGTCTAAGAACCGAGCACACAGCAACTTTTTTCGTATGGATTTATTTCAGCCTTAAAACAACTCTAAAATTTGTATTACAATTTAATATTTAGACTAGAAGATTTTACTCCTTTGAGACACATTGTTTTAAAAATAGGACCAAGCTTTAATAAGTCTCATGTTGTAATTCAAAATAGGTTAAGTTCAGATATCCAGGACTAAAAAGAGAATAAAAATGAGATCACTGGCTTCCGTAAACAGTATTTAGGATGCTGGCAGTTAAGTTTTAGATCCATAAAGTGAAAGACATAAATAAAACTTGACTTTAAGTGATTGTTAATGGCAGACCCCAGCTGGTGGCCTGGAATTTGTTATGTTCACTGAAAGCCAGATGCCAAGGGTTGTTTTGGTAAATTATAAGGGAAAGAACAACAAAGTGATGGTGAAACCAGGGTTATTTATTCATATAGCATGATTTTTCTTTCCTAAGCAATTTAACAAAACATATCTTAAAGTTCTCTATTTTTCTGTGTGCTTCTATTAGAGATTTCAAGGGAAAAAAATCATAACATAGCTATAGTGATGAAAATAAAATGAGCACTGAAATAGTGTTTTAACACACTGTCATGCAGTATTACCGGATTTATCTTTAGGGTATAAAATGCTGAGTAACAGGGCTACTATAAAAGATACTAGGCACTGATCAATTTTGTTAGAACCAAATTAATTCCAACACATCGGAGGGGATTTAATCTGAAGAAAATTTAGCTTCCTGACTTCCTTAAAACAAAGTCTATGAGACAAGATGGAAGTAGTTTAAGTAATAAATGTTTAATCAAAGAACTTTACATATTATTAACAGCATTCATTTGGCCAAACATCTACACGTTTGTAGAATCCTACTATATATAAAGTGGGAATGTATCAAGTATAGACTATGAAAGTGCAAATAACAAGTCAAGGTTAGATTAACTTTTTTTTACATTATAAAATTAACTTGTTTACAAAATAGGCTTTGCCAAACTTTATCACTGAATTGTAAAGTCAATGACTGTGTTGTTTTTAAAATATGTACCAAGGAAATACAAACTGGATAATGATCAGTTTTCATGCTCAGGAGAGACCAGCACAGAAACAAAGGGAACTGCACAAGGTGTAAGGAAACCAGAACCCGCCACAAATGCTACCTTCACACAGAGCACTCCTCATTTAACTTCACTGTGGAAGACACCTCACTGTGATGCAGTCTTTCTACTGGGAAAATCACACAGCAGTCTAAAAACTTAACCGTGTTAATATCTTTAGTCCAAAATAAACTTGTAAAAGAATCCTTGAATGGACTATTTCAGTTTAATATACAGTAATACACTGTAGATAAAGTTAATATTTCCCTCACTAATTTTAACAGGGATTGATATCAATGTATCTGATAATCAGAGAAATGAAAACTAATGTGGGCCTTTAATACTCATGGCATAGGAGCAATTCCCACACTGTTTATCTTAGAGGAATCAACCTGGGGCATATTAAATACTCTAATGTCCTGGCCACATGAATTCAAGTTACAAGAATATTTCAAAAGCAGGGTTCAGAAAAAAAAAATCAAAAAGTATAATCACAAATCACATGGATATCAATACTAATATAACTTTTTACCTGGTCTAGGACTTGCCTGTATAAACTCACTACAGAAATTTTGGTTTCTGTAGATTTCTGATAACAATCTGGCAAAACATTAAATGGAGTGTTGGGCATATCTAATTTGCTTATGATATGCTAGTTGTGATAATATGTAAGTAAACAACCATTCCAACAGTTTACTCTAGTTTTAATTACACACTGTACCACTGTATCTTAATTATAGCTAAGACCAGTATTTTCTTCACAAAAAGACACTAACTAGGAAGTTGACTTTTTCAAGACTAAACAGTAATCACAGCAAATGAGCACTGTGCAAGAGAACAAACATATGTCAGCATTTGCTATTTAGGCAAACAAACTGATTGAACATTTAGTTGTTATATTTACTGTTAAAGGCAAGGCCATGGGTGGTTTTATGGAGGTCTCTGCAATTCACAGCATAGTTACTTCAGAAGAGACACTGAAATTTGAATTACTGACTTATTAACTGGCAACTATCCATTTAGGTTAGGCAAAGGCACAGTAACATGTTGCGCAGGATGTTTTTATTGAAGTTTTTAATCGTGGGATTTACTTTAACTCATGAAAACTCTACTTTTCTATTTTATAAAACACCATTAAAAGTAATTGCACCCATTAGTAATTAGAATGCACTGTAAAATTGTGAAAACAAAGAACTATGATTGCACTTCCAATAAAGTGTCTCTTAAAATACAGCACCGCTGTTGCTAATCAACTGTATTTTAATATTAAAATAAACTGTTTTTAACAGCAGCATTAGGTTTCGTTAACTTAAGCTACAGGCTACATTTATTTAAATGCAGTCTCCATGGCAACAAAAGCCCATTAAATTCTGGAATATCACTGCTACCGAGTGGCACCTTTGACTCCTAAGAACGCTGACACTGCCCTGGAACACACTAGGGCGCTGCACACCTAAATGCCTTGTTAGTCAGCGTACAAGTTAGAGTTTGGCACAATTGAACTGTAAATCGACATAAGAAATCTTTGATTAATCATGTGAAAATTAAAACTAATTACACTGTGGTAGATGCAGCACTAAAGAGAAGCCCTGGACACTTCAATTCACATTGCTCAGACAAAAAGGGAGGAGGAAAGTTATGGCAGAGCATAAAGCAACTGAGGACATACATGTTTGTAGATCTGTCCAAACTTCCAGAATGAAAACTCTTCCTTCCTTCCTTTCTTTTCTTTTCAGAAAGATACCCAAAGATTAGAGAATAAGCCTTTGATTTAAATGTTCAATTTAAATATTGCCAACTCTAGAATAAACAGAGTGCTGCATTTTCTTAGAATGTAGAATACAACCTATTTATTCCATTTGTGTTTCTCGTACTTTCCTGCTCTTCTTTTTGCCAGCAAACAGAGGAAAAGCTATCCAATTAAATACAAAAGAAATTCCCTGTAAGGTCCAAAAATGAGGGAACTCCTTTGTATTCAATTCTAAAATCAGTGGTTATGAGCTGGAATTAATTGGATCAAAGTCTCTATAAAGCTTATTCCACCTTTCATACCATCTGTAACTGCAAAGCACTTGGAGCCAGATGTATGCGGTTCACACTAAATGTACTTGTTCAAGCCAGTCACTAGAGGTTTCAGGTGCTTGACTTGAAACATCAGAACCATTCTCTTTGGCTGCCTCATTACCACTGTCACTAACTTGAAATGATGTCTCCCCAGCCAGAATATTTTCTTCTAAAGCATTTTCTTCTTTCTGTACTCCTCTGCTTTCACTGACACCAGCATCTTCAAATACTGAATCTTCTGGCAGCTCTAGCTCCACATCTCTTACCCCTTCTGAGCCATCTTTGACACAGGAGATGTGAGAATCCACACTAATTTCTGTAGTTGCTGGGGGAATCAAGGCAATGCTCTGAGGGTTCATGTCATGAAACCAAGCCATGATATTGCCAAGAAGATTGTCATTGATACTGGGGTCCTGGCTGGTTGAGTCTGGGTCACCGGATGAGGGATAGAAATCACTTCTTGCCTCACTGACAGGATGTGAACTCAAGGTGTCAGTTGAAAATGGCTCACTTTCTGCTCCTAGTCTCATGAGACTATCACCAAGTTCCAAAAGCTCAGAGCTGCTCAATGCAGCTCGAGGGCTATCAGTATTCCTGGGGATAGAGTCCAGCCTAGAAGGTAAAGAAGTGCCTATGGCTCCTAGAGATGCTTCATGACTGAGGAAGTCTCTCGTTTCTTCATCAATGGCCAGCCCAGACTCTTGCAGTGACAACTGTATTGCAAGAAGTATATTGGGATCATCTTCATCTAAGGAACTCAGAGCCTGAGGCAACAGAAAGTAAAACCACTTTAGAATGTGACTAAAAGAAAAGTAATTTAACCCAATCTGATTTACCACTTTTCCTTTATCAAATAGATACTACTTGTAGTTATACAATTGAATCATTTATTCAAGTCTTATAAATTTCTCCTATCCCATACGAAGGGGAAAAATACCTAAGACAAACCTAAAATACAGGAATCTTGGGGCCAGGGATTTAGCTCAGTGGTTCTGCTGCCTGCCTTGTAAGCACAAGGATCCGAGTTTGATCCCCGGTACCAAAAAAAAAAAAAAAAAAGGGAATCTTCTCCTTTTTTGAAATAAAGATTTCACAGTGAAAGGAAGAAAAAGAAAAGCAGTAAGAAAAAAAAAAAAAAGAAAAGCAGTAAGAAGTAAAAATAGGAAACTATGCTAAACAAAGAAAGAGCAAAAGCATGGGCAATGGGGCTTCTCAGCAATGTTACCTGAAGGGAGTCCTGGTTTTCAGAGCGGCTGGCAGGGGTATAGTCACGCAGGGATGAGCTGTGCAGCACACTCATAGATGCAGAACTTACCACGGACGTGCCAGGCCTGTGGCCACTGCCACCCTCTGGACTATCTACAACAAAGCAATTGGCACCATAGACAATTTAGTGACAATACGATTTATTCTATGTATGTATGTATGCATGCATGCATGTATGTATGTATGTATGTATGTATGTATGTATGTATGTATGTATCTATCTATCTATCTATCTATCTATCTATCTATCTATCTGCAGGGTCTCACTATGTAGTTCAAGCTGGCCTTGAACTCATGGCAATTCTCCCATCTCAGCCTCCTGAGTGCTGGGATTACAAACGTGTAACACCATGGTCAGCCCATCTTATTATTTAAATTGGCAATTTCTCTTTCACTGCTAGTGAACCTGTATCTCTCTAGGATTTCTCAGCCATATGTGTCTCACTGTAAGCAATATCTACTACTATTCACTTCATATACATGACTGGTTTTTACATTTGTTGGCACTCTATAGGGTTTTCTTCATGACTGTGAGTGCTACTATTCATTTCTGTTATTTTTCTCAAGTAGTAACAAAGGTATTTTCACTTTCAGATCTCTTAAAATTAAGAGAATCTGGAAATTACAATGACCTGAAAAACAAATCTTTAGTACTATTGATCCTGACATTATAGTTTGAAGATTTGCAATTAATGTAAATTTTGTCAAATAAAATAACTCTCTTTTAAAGAATGTCTCTAAAAGAACACAGGCTAGGACAAAAATATTCCATAAGCAAAGTCACAGTATCAACAGTGACCATTTACTCAGTGCTCCTGAGGTGCTTCAGTGCTTTCCACACATTATCTGATTTACCACTCACAGTGAGTACACAGCAGGCACAGCTATGGGTTCCTCAGAAAGAGGAAACAGAAGCTTAGACAGGTTAAGTGACCTAACTCAAGTTACACAGCCAATCTGCAGCAAAGATGGCATTGTGAACCCAGGTTTGCCTGACTCCAGCATACACGTTCTTAATCCCCCTGCTTTTTGTATCCCAAAACAGTAGAAGCAGCTACACATTTATCATGTATCTGAATTATAAACTCACAAACACTGACATCAGTCAGTTTTAAAGACTCAGGAGAACTAGGACATGATCCCACCCTGGGCTGCAGCTTACCTACAGTGCTTTCACTTGGCTCATCATGGTCTGGAGGATTTCTGAGCAGACTGTGCACATCTCCTCGACGGCGCTGTTGTCTGTGCCTCCTCCGATACTGAAATTCAGCATATTCCTGCATAAACCAAAGGTTATAAAATACAGGAGAGCATGCAATTTTTAAAATGCAAATAAAACAAAGACCCCCCCACAAGGGGAAAATGCATGATTTTACATACATATTATAAAATCACCTGGGTTTATGGAAAAAAAAAACTTCAAATTTTGCCATGCTGAGAAAATGGAAAAGGCAAACTAGAAAAAGAAAATTTTCAAATAGTCATTATAACTGCCTAGATAAATTTGGAATACTTGAAGGCCCAATGCTAGATTATAACTATTACTTCAGATATCTGATGATTTCAAGGGTCTTATTATTTAATTTATAATAAATATTACAACCATTTTACCAACATACGTTAGGCGTTCTCTGGAGTGCCTAAAAAGTGACTCTGATATATGCAACACAGTCACAGGAGAGGTAAAAAAGAAACAACAACAACAACAACAAGAACAACAAAAACCACACACACACAAGCACGCGCAAGCGCACACACACACACACACACACAGAGTTAAGTACTTGCCAGGTTGCTGAATTTTCTATTCTTTGGAATTACTACATACTGTAAACACAAGTGAAATGACTAGTTAGGAGAAAAAGGGTAGCTTTAAAAGAAGATATTAGCAGGCTTCCTTCCCTTATTAGCCAATATGTGGTGTTATCTACAACACAGGATAGGGAAATGTTTTCTATTTTGCAAGTGGGAACAGCACAGATTTAGGCAAATGTCCATAAGTCTATTACATTTATGACAACAGTTTAAGGTAGGTTTGTTATGACCATTGACTGTTAGCTGGGTATAAATGTATTTTTCCAGGTTTTAGTAACAGAAGAAACAAGACTAAAAGAGAAGCTAGGGTGTATGATATCAGCATAAAGGACTAATTTTGAGAATGACTGTATAATCTTCCAAAGATAAACACTAATTTGGTTTATGATTATTTCAGTTACTCTAGGATATTCAATATATTTATATGGTGAAAGGACTAGGATAAGTGAAGAAACAGTTTTTATCACAAAACTTTCTCATCATATCACTCTGGTTAAATTTATTTATTTATTTATTTATTGGGTTTTTTGAGGCAGGGTCTCCCTTTGTAGTTCAGGCTGGCCCTGAACTCACTATGTAGCCCATGCTGGCCTCAAACTCATAGTGATCCTCCTGCCTCAGCCTCCCGAGTGCTGGGATTACAGGCATGAGCCACCACGCCTGGGTACCACTCGTTAAATTTAAACTCTATCTAAGTTTAGTTGGACTCTTTAATAAGAGTTGGAAGAAATCCTACTATGTTAGAAATCAGTGAATGAAAGACACTTTAAGGGCCCTGAAGGATTACTTAGGTACTTTAAAATTTCCTGCAGAGTAGAGACATCTTTTCTACTTTTCCTAAAGGACCACGATCTTAAACTGGATGATTTGTTATGTGTCATCATGGCTCACTGAGGATCATTTTCTTACACGAACAGGGTATGAAAATTTTATCTCAGTTTAAATTTACTGAGAATTTGCTTACGTTGTAGACTTGATAATAGTATAAAGTTATTCTACATGACCAACCTTTACTGTCAGAATATGCACATTTCCAATTTAGGAAAACTACACAATTAAAAAAACTGCAAAAGGGCTGGAGATTTAGCTCAGTGGTTCCACCGCCTGCCTCGCAAGCGCAAGGTTCTGAGTTCAATACCCAGTAAAAAAAAAAGCAAAAGAAACCTATTATATTTCTAATTATTTTGACAGAAACTCTAGAATGGCATCCTCTCATTATGAAGTAGGTTTAAAAAAAACTGTTCTCAGAAAATTATCTGAAAACTTCCAAGGAATTTTAATATCTTCAAGAAAGCATATGAAAAGGTTAGGCCACAGAGAAGACTTAAAAGTTCTAGAATTTATAGGAAAAAAGCTACCAGGGGTTTCTTTTTTAATAACAATAGCCAGTACTTACTGAGCACCAATTTTGTGAGTGCCTTAGTAAGATGCTTTACTTTTCCCAGAACCTCCACGGGGTATCACCATTCATATTTTAAAGATGAGAAATCAAGGAAGAACACAGTTTATGATCTGAATAAGTTACAGAACTAGAATTTAAATTCAGATGTCTCTCAGACTTTGAGACTATGCTCTTTCTGCCCAGCTCTACTATCTGTAAAGTGGTAGGAAACAAGTATTTGTGCCTGTCGTAGACTTATGCAATTTAATTTAAAGAGAGTAAGATGAAATTAACTTCATTGGAAAAATGAAAATTTAACCTAAGAATCTATTGGAGTTTGGTAACATTTTTTTTCCCACAGTCTAAGGCAAAAAGTTAATTCTTAAAAACATAATTTGGGGGGCTGGGGATTTAGCTCAGTGGCACTGCCGCCTGCCTCACTAGTGCCAGGTCCTGAGTTCGATCCCCAGTAACAAAAACAAAAACAAAAACCCTATAATTTTGGCAGTTTCTTGATAGTCACATACACGCAGAATTTGAAAGTCTAATAACATGAGTAATTTTTTAGATTTTCAGAAAAGTTTACATAAAAGCATGGTAGCATTTCATTGTGCCAACAACTTTAAAGAATAATAAATGAATTAAATAATTTTTCTAAAATTTATTAATTCATAAAAAGTAAGTTCAAGAGCCAGTCAGTCATATCAGTAGGCCAAATATTTCAGGGTTCCTAAAGTTACTATCAGAGCCAGAAGCTGCAAGATGATATATAAACATAATTGTGAATACTCCAACAAAGGTTTAATATTTGCTAAGATGTGTTTTTTGGTAAATGAAGCTTGTTTATTTCTCCTTTTAGGTAGAAATTGTCCACAATATCCCCAAACCTGTAATCATATAACAGAAAATACATCTAGGATCAGGTAAAAAAAAGTTAATTTCTTTTATAACAAAAATTTCATCAATATATTAAATTTTTTGCAAATTGCACGAAGTTAAAATTTCCACATTTCTAAGCACAAATTGTTTTCTTAAGTCAGTATTTTATTGGATATATATACCTACCAATACAAACACTACAAGGTAACTGCAAGTTGAAAAAAGAAAGTATTTAAGTAAGCCTCAATCACTTTCTAGATAATAACTTTTACTATCTTTCAGTTTCAGAAAGCAAATGGGCTATAAATGATACATGAAGATTTCATCATTTGATCTGCTGCCTTCCAAACAATCAAAATGAAGGATTACCATTAAAATAGCACCAAATGGAATACTATTTAAAAAGGAGCAAAGGAGAGAGAAGTAGGGAGAACTGCTATGGTAAGATTATTTAAAAATCATATATAACAGTGACAATGGGAATTTAAATCTTAGAAGATAAGTGCATAATTAAGATTTCATTATCATATTTCTATTTGCCACAATTTCTACTTGTAGTGTTATGTGTTTCAGATATTCTGTATTTTATTTATTTAATTTTTTCTCCCCGGTACTGGGGATCAAACTCAGGACCTCGAACTTGGAAGGCAGGCACAGTGCCAGTGAGCTAAATCCCCAGCCCAGTATTCTGTATTTTAAAATGACACATCAAAACAATGAGGAAAAAAACAAGAAGCGTCAGAGTTTGAAAGGGAAGAAAAAAGCAACTGAGCAAAGCATTTCTTTCTGCATAAATGTTATTACTGTGAAATTTTTCACCTTAGCAATTGATTATACATACTCTTTGTTGCTGCAATAATTTCAAATAGGTTTTTTAATAGATTCAGACTGAAATAACAGTAAACTAGAAACACATTGTTAATAAACATTATATTCCTATTAACAAATTAGAAGATATCTTCCAAAACTCCATGCTATAAATTGGTCAAATTCTGTTGATTAGTTAATAAAAGTGGGATGCATTTAACAATATGTTAATACTCCTATCCCCAAAATAGCTAATTGTAGGCTCTGCTGAGGCATTTTTGTTACAAAATACAGAGAAAGCATTGTTGATATTCTCAGCAGGCTTTAGCATAGATGAGGGTGCAAATGCAAGCCAGGTTGCACTAAGGAGAAAATATAAAAAACACACATATATACAAAACCAAAACAAAACAAAACCAACAACAAAAAATCCCACCCTACAAAACAATTACCTCAGGTGATGCAAATCCTAAATATTCCCAATCCCATGTTCCACCAGCAAAGCTACAAAGAAATTAGACATACCACATGATTATTATCAGTACTATGAAGAACATCCAACTAGACGTTTGCCCTTTGAGTATTATTTTCTTTTTTTCTTTTTTGTTTTGGTACTGGGGATTGAACTTGGGTCCTTGTCCTTGTGCTTGTGAGGCAAGCAGCAGAACCACTGAGCTAAATCCCTGGCCCTTGAGTATTACTTTTAATTCTTCTACTTAGAACTTCCTTAACCAAAGCAGATTGACTATTAATATATAACAGAAAAGAAAATTTCATTATTTTTTTCAAATTCTAAATTGTTTTATAATGGTGCAAAATAATGAAAAAAATAAAAATCACCACATTACAACAAAGTATTTTACGACTGCTCCTATTTTTAATAATAAAATTACTTATAAATATTTAGGTAAAAATAAGGCCAAAGAAATTTCTAATGCTCATAGTCATTATGAATATGAAAATATGCTTCAATTTATAATGGCAGAAGTAGTATAAGTATCTTAAAACAAGCAAAATAATTGCTCTTTTAGGGATGCATCTTGATTGCTTAAATAACTTTACTAATAGCAGATTTCTCATTTCTTTACAACTTCCCAAGACAAAAGTAAAAACATGACAATAACAAGCTGGCAGTTTCCAAATTCTACATCACATCTATGACAGTCATGACATGACTATATCTATTACACATCTGAAATGGTGCATTAGAATGATTCTGAATTATGAGTTCACTTGAAATGTGAAATTAACCTAGCCTAATTTAGTCTGACGAACTATACACCAATAAACAACAAAAAAGAAACACCATGAAAAATAGAAATAATGAGGGAAAATATCATCAAAAAGAAGTTAACATACTTTATCAACTATCCATGTTTCAAAGCAGGTGGCGGAACCACTGAGCTAAATCCCCAGCCCAACTATCCATGTTTCAGGTGTAAATAACTTCCAAGAATGTGAGGTATAGTTGGATAAAAAATAAAACTGCTGCGATTTGTTCTCAAGGTAGGATGGTCTCTGCAGTGTATATCTTTTACCTGCGCCTTGGAGCTTCAGGTGAGTCTGCAGGAGCAACTCCACGAGCCACAGAGGCCAGGAATTCTTGCCTCTTTTGCTGCACAAGGCATGCTGCCTTGATAATCTTGTGGCGAGGTGTGCGAAGGTAAGGCCTATTGACTTTTTGGGCAAGGTCTTCAGTAACCATTTCTAGGTCTGTCTATGGTAAGAAGAAAATAAAAAGATGAGTGGGTTAATAAATAACAAATCCAGAGTCTATCTGGTTTCTCAGTTAAATTTAACTCTCTTGAAGTCAGAAATTCAAATTTTGAAATGATTTCTTATTTCACATATTTTTATTTTTGTACATTTTTCCACATTAGGAAAGAGAAAGGATCATATATATGAAGTTATTTTAAACCCAGGAAAATAGCACTCAATTGATAAGCATTAGTAGCAATGCAGTTGTTAGAGATTATGAAGAAGTTGCTGAGTATAGCAGCTGTTACAAGGAATTCATAATTTGTCTACGTGAAAAAACTATTTCAAAGCACGGCACAAAAAATACATCATGCCATGATGCAGATTACATTTACATGGTTAACGAATTTGAAGCAAAGCAAGACAACTGTGATTTGGGGTTAGATCTGAAAGGCTTTATGGAGAAAATGAATTTTGAGCATTGAAAGAAATGTGAGATACATGTTAAGCACAGGGCAGATCAAAAGGACGCTATGAAAATTATAATGGGGAAGTCTGGTGACTTCAAAGAAAAGAAGAATTTACAATGAAGTTCATTGGCTGTGGTGATGTCAGTTGGCTTAGGTGTTTTTGTTTCTTTAATACCGCAACTTTCAAAATAAATGGGTAAACAGTAATTTTCTAATGTAGTATGTAATGTGGTTGTTTCATCTGTAAAGATAAAATTCTTATTATATAATTATCAGTAAGTAGGCCAGATTTCAACCTCAATTAGCTTGAAACAAAAAAGAAATGCTTTAAGAAATGTTACCACAGCTCTGAATTCACCCGAACTTATAATGACATTTAAATATAAAGAAAATTTCAGTTTATTATCAGTAACTTTAAAAACAAAAATCATTTTAAAAAGAAAAATTACTAGTCACACCCAAATCAGTGAAAATTTAAGAGGCTGAAAAATCTGTTTTCATAATAATAACTGGTACCATTTTCATGTAATTTTAAAAGGTGTCTTACTTGCATAAGTTCAAAAATTTCTTTCTTTGTGCTTTTAGGTTCTAAGAAAAATCCATATGGATAAGAACACTTGAGAATACGCCGAGTTTTTAAGAGCACATGAACTGCATCTTCAATGAAAGTGGTATCTGGACAGCCTCCTTCAGCTATAAAGTAAGTGAGGTAGAGTGAAATTATTTTTTTTTAAATATTATAAAATTAAACAATTGTTTTCTTTTTTAAAAATTCCTTTAAAGGAACTATTTGAAGTAGCTGTATGATATTTATTTGAACTTGACTAAAACCCTATAGAAAACACTCATGTGTGACATGTATGTATTTATGAGTAAAGCACAGGTCCCTGGATCCCTGAAGCTATGAAGGAAAGCAAACAATCATCCTGCACTCTTTTTCACCATCCTGGTACAGAAATGTAGCTTTATGTCAACACAAAGGTTTACTTTACTAAACTTTTGAGATTATCCCTAGAGGAATTTGTTGCTTAAGAGTTAGAAACAATGTCTTTCTTTGCTAAGTAGCTTAATTACACCTCTCTCTCTATAGGGTCTATATAATAACTCTCTCTCTCTCTAGTCTATATAATCACACATATTTTAATATTAATTTCTCTATATACAAGCTATATAATTATGCCTCTACAAAACAAAACAAAACACCAAGCGAAAAGATCTCACATCCTGAGGAACAATTGGATAACTAATGCTAGTAAATAAAAAAACTTGAAGAAGAAAAAGAAAGGAAATCTAGGAAGAGGACCAGCAGGGAAAAAGAAATTTTATTAAAAAGGAAAAAATATTACAATATTTTAGCTTTTTCTTTAGCTGCAAATCAACAGAAATTAAGCTGTAGGATCTACTAAGTGCTGTTGACAATCGTATTATTCTGCATGTCTTCAGAAAGAAATTACATGTATATGTACACAAACTGATATATAGACTACCCTAAAATTTCTAAGTACACTCAGTATCTAGGGTAGGTATCTGACTAGGATGTAAAAACAAAACAAACTACCCACTCTTCTTCCTTCCCCATTATGATATGTGTGAGAAGTGTGTGAAGTTCTTCCTCCTTTCTAACTTACACATCTTTTAATTCTTTTGCATATTTTATTACCGTGCTGCCTGGAACCTCCAGAATGTTGAACAAAAGTAGTAATTTCATTGTATTTACTCATTTACTGTATGTGAAGAACAATTTCAAACACCAGGGATACGTTAGAGACAAAACAGACACACATCCCTATTAAAGACATATATACTCTTTTCAATTTTACTGTGGAAGATACTTGCAGAGTTTGGTATTGATGTGATACAGTTATATGACCAATAATGTCTATAAACTAATATATAATGAGACTAAACTGCTATTGACACTTTTGGCCCATTCTAATTTAACTGATGGCTATGGTTTTATTAGGAGATTATTCTCACGATAAGGGTGTTTGTACTCATTATTTTATGAATGGGAACAAATATAATTACTTACATTTTTTAGGTTTAAAATACACCTTTCAAATATAAGCTATAATTATTTCAAAATAGTAATTTAAAAAATAAATACCTGTATCCTGTGAGATCATTGTGGGGTGTTATATTCTACTGATATAGCCACTCAATCCATATTTAGGAATGTTCTTTTATAACTTTCAACTTAGGATTCAAAAATTAGCCACTCTCATGGCTTTGCTTTTTTTAAAGCTTGATTTAATTATTTACTAGTAATATGATTTCTCCTCAATCTCTACTTGACTTCTACTTCAGCAGGCAGTCTGCTAAATTTTCTCAAGAATCTAGGTTTCTTAAGAATTTGGTTGTGTGACAGTTGGGTAGCATGTGTATCCTTTTCTCTTTGAGGAGGCCAGGGCCACCCTTCAGGATCTACTAACTTTCCCAGTACTGCAGATCATCTGCAGTAAACAAAACTACGATGTGTTTTTCCTTTTTATCTGCTAACCGCATAGGCTGTGTTAAGAGCAGCAGACTAGGTGTCAATGCAAAGATGGAGACTTCTTCTTCTAGGCTGCCCTTGGGGCTTCAGAGAACTAAAGCAGTACCAGAAGAAAATAACGGCTATAATACATCCTCTAGGGCCTTAATCTCCTACCAGTGAGCTGACCGAGCATGGAAGGATATTCTACATTAATTATCACACATACCACTGAGAACTTACTTTCTTTGAGAGCTCTACTCAATTGTTCCATCTTTTCTTTGGCTGTTTTAAGAAGGCGTTGTTCTAACTAAAGGAACAGAAATAAATAATTTAAACCATCCTCTTTATTTATTCACAATAGTGCAGTTCGGCTCATCTGAAAAGATTTGGGACATACCTGATAACTATGCTCATGGTTTTTAAATCTTGTGTAATAGTGCATAAATCTGTCAAGTTCCTGAAATCGTTTGTGTTTTTTCTCAGCCTAGGAAACAAAAGTCCATAAATGACTTTAATAAGATTGATTTTAGGGGGATCATTTAAAATTTTTATTAGAATAGGTAGTAATGCATACCAAATTTGTTGATTATTTCATTGTGAGAAAATAATAACCAATTTTAAAGTCTCCCAGAACAAAGTCTTACATTTGTATTGTCTGTGGTAAACCACTGAACCTATCTTCAATTTTTTTTCGGGGGGGGGGGTACCAGGGATCCAATTCAGTACCTTCCACTTGTCAGGCAGGCACTGTGCCGCTGAGCTACATCCCCGGCCCCTTCAATGTTTTATTATATGGCTTGCTGCTATGGATTGATCTGTTTCCCCCCAAAATTCATTTATTTAAACCCTAACTCTTATGAAGAGGTGATAAAGGTTACTTAAGATCACGAGTGTGGGGATCTACTCTGATAGGGCTGGTGCCCTTATGAGAGGAAGGGACACTAAAGCTCTATCTCATTCTTTGGCAATGTGATGTACACAGGCAAAAAGGTGGTTGGCTGTTTACAAACCCAAGATGAGCATGCTCACCAAGAGCTAGTCAGCTGGAACCTTGATCTTGGGCTTCACAGCCTCTCGAAATGTGAGAAATAAATTTCTGTTGCCATTCACTCAGTGGTGGCTGAGTGACTAAGATAATTATTGCATGCTATAATATAATGTTGCACTATTAATATTATGTTAAAATTGTTTTTAATTTTTTTTTTTTTGGTACCGGGGATTGAACTCGGGTCCTTGCGCTTGCGCAGCAGGTGGCGAAACCACTGAGCTAAATCCCTGGCCCTGTTTTTAAGTTTTTACAGAAGCAGACTGGGACTGGAATTTTCATATCTTCATCAAAGAGAAAAAGGAAAACTTGGAAGAATGTAAGGATACTCTAAAGTATATTCAACTTAGTACCTCATTAAAATGAAGGTAAGAAAAGAAGTGCAAAATAATTCTAATGGTATTAAGTGGCTTAGACAAAGGTCTTGGTTTAATCAGTTGTCTTTACCTCCACAGTCATTTCCTTGGATTGCTCCTCCACATGCTGAATGACTTCATAGCGAGTACATCTGTAATAACCTCCAGTGGAAGAACTATGTTTTTTCCATTCTTCAAGGCAAATCCAGCAAAAATCATACTTGCACTTCAAAAGAAAACATATGCAAACATCTTCCTATATGAACATGCAAATGATAGTTGGCTTTTCAGTCAACCAGTACGTAATAATTGAATAATCCTGTCTGTGTGACCAGAAACTAGTCTTAAAGACATGCCCTCATGTTTTCACTGTATATTTTATCTGCATTATGGCAAGATGTGGGGGGTAGTTTAAAACTGTTTGAAAGGATAAATTTAAATGAAAACCATAATATTATAAAGTAATCACAAAGAATCATTAATATCAACAGGAAGACTAGGGATGTAGCTCAGTATTACATGGGGGGGTGGGGGGGGGCTGGGTTCAATCCCTAGTACTGGGGAAAAAAAATCAACAGGACATTCTTCCCAATAATAAAACAAGTACTGAATGAATGTTTCATTTTTCAAGTATGTGGTAGAATCTTACACTGGTTGGTCTATAGTCCCACCCGGCTATTTGAAAAACTCTGGCAACTTTGACAAATTTGTTTTAAAACTGGAATAAGTTTAAAAGGCCTCTAAGTAAAATAGCTGACATAAAATCTATTTCTCATTTTAAAGAAAACTTCATGTACTTGAAAATACATATTTTTCTTTTGTGCTTATGGATTCTGAATTAGGTAGAAAGATCTTTACATTCCAAGTATATGTTATCTTCTGGTACTTTTACCAGTACTTTTGGTACTAGTTTATTTTTTTTAAAGAAACATTTAAGTTTTTGAGCCATTAGAAATTTATCTGAATATGTAGTATGCAGCATAAATTTAACTTCATTTTTCTCCCCATGTAGCTGCCCAGAGTTATCCTAATAGTATTTACTGAATAGTTCATGCTTCTCCATTGGTTAAGGATGCTACTGTTACCATGAATAAACTCCCACACATTGTATCTATTTTCTGGATTTGCTCATGTTTTGTTTTCATGATCTGTTTATTTATAGGGGGCCAGCACCATACTGTTTTAGTTACTGAGGATTTATAATATAGCTTACTATTTCACATGGTAGTTTCCTCTTACTGGTACTTTTCAAAGTTTCCCTAGTTACTCTTGCTTTGACTTCCCATATAACCTCTGAATTAAGTCTACCTTGATGAGAAAACAAAACCTGGTAGTTTTGTTGGAATTTTTAAATTTAAGAACTTTGTTGCCTTTCCATTTGATTTCCATCTTATGTGTCCTAAAGGGGGTTTTAACAGTTTTGCAATGTAAATCTGGCATATTTATTTTTAGATAAGTGAAGTCTCTTAGTATATATTCTATTTGGATGTTATTGGTACATATTAAGGTTACTACTTTCTATATATTAATTTTATACTCCGATACTTAAATTTTTGTTTTTGTAGTTTTTCAGTGGATTCTTTTCTAGGCATATAATTATGCCATCTGCAAAAAGTGATAATTTTATTGTCACATTTCTAAGTTTTATATGTCTCATTTCCTCCTGTTGTCTAAGCTGACCAACATCATCATTGCAATGCTAATAATATTGGTGACGGACAGCATCCTTACTTTGTTTTTAAATATAGGGAGATTTGTCTTTAGTTTCTCCACTAAATATACTAGCTTTTAGACTGAGGCAATTTATTTTTATCATTTTTTAGGAAGAATCTATTGTCTCTACCCAAATTTTATAAACAGAGGTTGCTGATTTTTTTTTTTGTTAAATGTCTTTCAACATGGAAAACACTGGTAGAAAGATTAGGTACAGCAGCAGCTACCTTGATACAGAAGTGTTCTTGTCTTACTGGAATAAACTCTTCTTGGTCAGTTACTCTTAATGTGTTCTACTGGGTTATGTTTGCTATTATCTGTTTTTCTCTTTTCTTTTTGGTCCTCGTTAATATCTTCTTAGGATATCTGCATTATTATTTATAAGTAATTAGCCTACAGTTTTAATATTATAATCTTGATAAGCGGCATTAAGGTTTGATTTACTAGGGCTGGGGATTTAGCTCAGTGGTTCTGTTTGTTGCCTGCCTTGCAAGTGCAAGGACCAGAGTCCGATCCCCGGTACCAAAAAAAAAAAAAGTAGTAAGGTTTGACTTAATTTATAAAAATAACTTGAAAATTTCTTTAAAAATTAAAAAAAAAAATCCCAGGAACAATTAAGTAACCATGGAATTGCCTGCTTCTTAAAGATTTGGTAGAATTCTACTGCGAAACTCAGGGCTCCTTTTAGAAGGCTGAAGAGGGGAGGATCTTTAAGGAGGTCTAAGGTGGAGATCTTCAAAAAACCTTCTCTGGGAATGAGTATATTTGGATTTTCTTTCTTTTACAGTCAGTTTTAATAAATTACTTTTTCTCACAAAATTAATCCATTCAAATCCAATTTGAACTATATCTGCAAGGGTAGAACAAAGTTTTTCCTTATTATTTGTTGCTATGTTTTTCTGATTATTTCTTTTATTTCTCATACTGTATATTTCAACTCCCTCAACTTTATTTTTTCTTTATTACCTTCCTGGTTTTTCTATCTTATTTTTTCTTCAGAAAACCTCTTTTTGGATTTATTTATAGTTGCATTGGTTTTCTTTTTTAACTTGTTAATTAAAAAAAAATTTCTTGGGGCCCGGGATTTAGCTCAGTGGTTTTGCTGCCTGTTGCACAAGCACAAGGACCCGAGTTCAATCCCCAGCACCAAAAAAAAAATTTCTTACTCTTCTTTCATTTGTTTTTCTAAATATTAAAATTACATCCTTAATTCATTTTTCATTTTATACTCTTTTAGATAGACAAGGGTGTGTACTTATTTCTGAGCATTGCTTTGCTATAGCCCTCAGGTTCTGATAAAATGTTTTATTTTATACAAATTCTTTAATTTCTATTTTCATTTCTTTTTTTACTTCAGTTGCTTGAAACATTTAAAATTTCTAAGTGAAAAGCCTTTTGTAACTTATTATTAATTTCTACTTTATTCTCTTATGACCAGAGAATGTTATTTCCACTATTTTTTACTTTCTGGAATACAACTGAAGTTTTCTTTGATAATCAATGGTCACTTTTTTTGTAAATGTTCCATAGTACTTAAAAAGATGGCACAGTCCACATTTTCAGAGAGTTTTAATGTGTATAAAAATAACCTATACCTTAGTAAATATTATCTTCCAGAATGGAGAAAAAATATAGAACTTAAATAATTTTTATTTTTTAGTCATAGAATATAGTTTTATACAAATCAGATACAGAAAATCATTGTAAGTGATTTAAAATATTTAACAAAAAATTTAAATACATTCAAAAAATCATATGTAAGGGAAAGTAAATAGAATAAACCATGTTTTTACAATAAACCATTTTTTTTAGAGGACCAAATTTTTCTTTCTGCTAAAAGGCTTAACACATTTGATTCCAGAAAGCAAAAACTGCCTATTGAATGATAACACTGAGGTATTAATAAAGGTATACTATGATTTGGTCTCTGTGTCAAAGCATGGATTCAGTTATACATAACATGTTCCACCAACATTTTATCTTTTTTTTTTTTGGTACTGGGGATAGAACTCAGGACCTTGTGCTTGCAAGGCAGGCGGTGGAGCCACTGAGCTAAATCCCCTGCCCACCAACATATTTAAATAATGGTTTAAAAGTATTTGATTTTAGGGCTGAGGATTTAGCTCAGTGGTTCCAGTGCCTGTCTCAAAAGCACAAGGTCCCGAGTTTGATCCCCAGTACCAAACAATAAAATAGAATAAAATAAAAGTGTTCGATTTTGCTGCAGCAATGTTATTATGTGCTAGGTAGGCCTTCAATGTCACAAAAACTGACTTTCAGTTTCTATTTTCAATGAAAACACTTCAGATATTAAGACTGCCACATTTATAGAGCAAGTATATAAATGTTTGTTTTAAATGCAACAGAAGTTTCAGCAAAATCTGTTTAAGTTGGATTACTTTTATGTCAGTGTAATTAATTCAAGAAAATATTTCTTTATTTTATTTTATTTTTTTAAGAAAATATTTCTTAATACATACTTATTAATTACTACTGGCAAATGCTAGGAAGGAAATAAAGATAATTCGATTTTATCTCAGCAGCCAACTGCTGATATTTGTGGTCAATCTATACTTCCTCACACATCTAGATTACATCAAATTTTCCAAGGCAGGGTGGGCATGGAGAAAAATATTGATGTTGGAGGAAACACTAAAATGAGCTGAAAGAATTCTGGTCCAATCCTTAGCTGAACTAATAGGCATGTCTGTGTATTTTGCTCAGGACACTGCACTAGGTTTTTCTTAATGGCCCTTAGGGAATCATTATTGCTCCCTCACTAGGTCAATTCATTTACATTAATTTCATAATAATGCAGACTTGTAAAATCATTTGGTAACTGCCACTTCTTTGCAAGTTATAATGATAATGATTACTAAGCTACAATGTTAAATATTCAAGCTAATCTTAGAACATACGGATATAATATATTTTATTGGAATCTTAATTTGAGTTTCTTTCCTATTTCAAATTACAGAAAATTACATCATCCTCTACATAATATTAAATAATCATTTAAAAACTGACAATACCCATAAAAAGGAAAAATATAGGATATAAAATAATTTTAAGACAAAAAAGTTTACAAATGTAGGTATGGAATAATAAAATGTTACTAAGCTAATTCCAGAATATTTGTTTTAAACATTTGGTAGTTTCTTTCTGAGTGAGAAACCAGGAAGATATATTTTATTAGCCTTCAATTCTCTAAAATAAATTATTTATATTAATTTTGTGGCCATGTGGATCTTTGTTGGCATTTTTATTTCCAAGATAGTACTAAATTACTTATTTAATTGATAGTTTCACGAGTAAAGTAATAGTTCTGCTTTGGACTGACAGATTAACATTCCAACCACAAAGCACAAAAAATACTCTTTGCCTTCTTACCTTAACACACTGCATGTGATTGCAGCCCTCATTCTTCTGTATTGGAGATTTACAGTTAGCACAAGGCTTGGAGTTAGTTAACAACCAGAGACAATTGGCTGCATCCTCATATGCTTCACTGACTCCCACAACTTTGGGATATTAAACACAAACAGAAAAATAAATGATGTAACATACAGCTTCAAGAGGGAAAACCCAGACTTTTCTGTGCAGACTGTTTCTCCATTTGATTCATACATTTATTTTCCTATTAGGATCTATGGCAAAGATTTTAAATGCTTCATTTTGAATAGCATAACCATAAGGTAATAAACTCTATTACAAGTGTGCTATATTTATAAAACCTGGTTTAAGGTGATTCCTCTATAAACTTGTATCCAAATAAACTAGGGAAAAAAATCTGAAATACTGGTTACTATAGACAGCAATTTCTTGACTAGGTCAATTAAAACATAATTATCAGTTCTCTTGCCACGTTTGCTGCCTTGTGAATACCATGTTGCTTCTGCTCTGCCATTTCTGTTTGTCATTCCTGCCTTGGAGTCAGCTGATTATGGACTGAAACCTCTAGGAGCTTGCTCATTAGGCTGCCATACACCGCTCCCAGACGAGAGAAGGAGGCTTCTGGGCCGCCACAGGACCACTCCCAGTGCAGAGGAGGAGGCTTCCAGGCCGCGGTACCACCGCCCCAGAGCAGAGGAGGTGAGCCCCGAGGGCGACAGTAGCAACCACCCCCCTATCAAAAGGAGAAGACAGGTAAACAAGTCTCAAAACCAGACTTTGAGATCACCTACAGTAACCCCAAAGGGAAATGAGATGGAACACTCTGATACTCAAGCACCTGGACTCCCTGAACTGGCAACAAAAGAGGATCTGGAAAAAATGAAATCACAAATAATTTCACAGATAACAGTGGAGATTGTGCTCATAGTGCAAGACATGATTAATAAATCTGGAGAGGAGCTCTGGAACATGATGGAATCCCAACATAGGAAACAAATGGAATCAATAAAATAGATACAAACAGATTGCCTGGATTAAAAACTCTACTGAAAATCTATACAGAAGAATGAGCCAATGTGAGGAAAGAGTTTCAGATAAGATTAAACTGCAATTAGTGACCCGGAAAAGAAAACTTGCTTTAAAATTGTAAGGGACCACGAGAAATCAATCCAGCAGCTGCTAGGCGATGCAAAGAAGAATAACATAAGACTGACTGGAGTCAATGAAGAAACAGGAGACAGTGCAGATGATATTAGAAAAAAACCGTTCACAGAAGTAAGAGCAGAAAACTTCCCAAATAGTGGAAAAGAACTTGACATACAGATAACTGAGGCATAAATGACTCCAAATAGCGTTGATTAAAAAAAAAATCTACATATAGGCATATAATTGTTAAGATTCCAGAAACACAACAGAAGAACAAAATTCTACAGGCAGTTAGACAAAAGAAACAAGACACATACAAAGGAAAGCCCATCAGAATCACAGCAGACTTCTCAGTGCAAATGCTCAAGGCAAGAAGAGCTTGGAGTGATGTATGCCAAGCCCTAAGGGAAAACAGCCTCCAACCCTGACTGATGTACCCTGCAAAACTCTCTTTCAAAATTGATGGAGAAATAAGATACTTTCATACAAAGAGCACCTTAGGAAGTTCATGAATACAAAACCAGCACTCCAAAAAATTGTACACAATATCCTAGGAAAAGACAATGAAGATCACAAACCCAGGAAGCACAGCAGAATGAATCAATCGGGCATGAAAAGAAATTAAATGCAAAGGGGGAGAATCCAAGAAAAAGAAAAAGTCATGACAATGATAAGTCAATACGTAATCAGTTAAAACCATAAATGTTAATGGTCTCAACTCACCAATCAAAAAAAATAGACTAGCAAAATGGGTCAAGAGGCAAGATCCAACAATATGCTGCGTACAAGAAACGCACGTAATTCAAAAAGAAACTTATAGACTAAAATTTTTTTTTTATTAAATTCTTTTATTGGTACATTGTAGGTGTACAACACAATTAACATTTCTCAATGGGAATTGTACCTTTACATAATGCATCTTGGTTCTTATTTTTCATAGACTAAAATTTAAAGGGTGGAAAACAATACTCCATGCAACAGGAACCCGAAAAAAAGCAGGAGTAGCTATCCTCTTGGCAGATCAAGTAGATTTCAAACCAACACTGATGAAGAGAGATGAAG
>NW_004624809.1:829032-844412 GCF_000247695.1 Heterocephalus glaber
GAGTGGAATAATATCAGAAAAAGAAAAAATGGAAACAAAGTCTTTGTAAATAGGGAGGAATGGAGGGGTTGAAGGGAGGGCAGGGGAAGGGGGAAGAAAATAAGAACCAAGAGAGTATGTAAAGAAGCAAATTTCCAATGATGAATGTCATTATGTTGTAGACCTAAAGTGTACCAATAAAATTTAAAAAATAAATAAACTAGAACCTTTGTGCATTGCTTACAGAAAGGTAAATGCTGATGTAGCTGCTATGGAGAACCGTTTGGTTTCTTATAAAGTTAAACATAGAATTACCATGGGATTCAGCAATTTGACTCTTAGGTATATATCTAGGAGAACTGAAAACACTTAAACTTGTAAACACTAGTGTTTACAGAATTATACAACAGCAAAAAGTTGGAAACAACTGAATAGTGTCCATCAACAGATGAGAGGATGAACCAACTGTGGTGTAATCAAACAGTGAAATATTATCCAGCCATTAGAGGAGTGATATTCTAAATCATGATACAACATGGATGAACATTTGAAACCATGATATAACATGTTAGATGAAATAAGCCAGACTTAAAAGAATATTACACAATTCTACTTATACTAAATATCTAAACTGAGCACCATGGTGCATGTCTGTAATTCTAGTTAATCTTGAGAATGATGTAGGAAGATCACTTGAATCTAGGAGTTTAAGGACAGTCTGGACAACATAGTGATACCCTCTATGTCAGAAAAAAAAAGTCTAGGCTAATTCACACAGTCAGAAAATAGAATGGGCCTATCAGCAGCTGAGGAGATAAAGATGAGGAATTACTGCTTAATGGTTGCAGAGTTTTTAAGATTATGAAAAATTTCTTAAAATGTATAGGGGTGGTAGATGAGCCGTGAATACAATTAATGCTACTAAATCACATAGTTAAAAATGGTTAAATGGTTAAAAAAAAAGCACCAATTAAATTACTCTTTTGGGGTAATGTCCTTACTTTCCTGATTTAACACCTAAGCGGGTGTTGCAAATATTTTCTATAATAGTGGTTTTATAGAGCTCCTAGTAACTTACTGGTAATTTAACAGTCAAAAAATACTGGGTTGTTTAAAAGTGAGAGAGGATATATCATTTTCATGTAAGTGCATACAAAAATCAACTCTGCATTCTAGAAATGTAAGAGATGTCTGTGATAATTTCATTTGGCACATGAACTAGCATACAAAAGAGTAAGAAATACGTCACAGATCTAGGAACAGTGTTTCCATATGGTGCTTGAGAATACATGTGGGAATGTAGAATCTACATTTCTCACGACTCATTTAAAAAATTTGTTAATTATATCTCAATAAAGCTGGAAAAAATCTTCAGATGCAAAATACTCTTACATATGCAGTATCTAAAACAAACAAATGAACAATGAAACTAAATTTAAGATTTTCTTCACCTAGAGATTAAATAGCTTATTCTGTATTTTTCCCCCTGGCACAAATAATACTAGTACAGTGGTTCTGCTCTCAGAACATTTTCTAATAGAAAAAAGATAGTATCCTGCAGAAAAATGCCAATGTCTTCAAATGGAATCTAAGAAATCAGCAATTATTTAAAAGGCCATAAGCAGACTGCACAACACAAACTCTTAAGTCAAGGTAAGTTTGGAGCGAAATATTTCAAAACCTAAAAGAAAACCTCAAACCCAGATTGATGTACCCTGCAAAAGTACATTTCAAAACTGATGGAGAAATAAGATACTTTCATGGCAAATGACACCTGAATAAATTCCTAACTACCAAACCAGCACTCCAAAATGTTCTGAAGGACAATCTAGAAAGAGAAAACAAAGACCACAGCTCCACAGACCCCAACAGAATGACTCCACTAGGCAAGGCAAATAAACAAACAGAGGGTAAAGAAAGGGACTCAACAACAGGAAAATAACATGACAGGGATAAGTCAATACATATTAGTTATAACCATCAATGTAAATAGTCTCAATTCACCAATCAAAAGAAACAGACTGGAAGAATGGATCAAGAAACAAGATCCAACAATATGCTGCACACACACAAAAAACACATTTTACTTAAAAGAAATTCATCGACTGAAAGTCAAGGATGAAAAACAATATTCCATTTAACAGATGCCAGAAAAAAAGTAAGGGTAGCTATTTTACTTGCAGACAAAGATTTCAAGCCAAGATTGATCAGGAGAGAAAAAGGTCACTATATCCTTCTTTTTTTTTTTTTGGTACGGGGGATCGAACTCGGGTCCTTGCACTTGCGCAGCAGGCGGCGAAACCACTGAGCTAAATCCCCAGCCCACTACATCCTTCTTAAGGGAACAATCCAAGAAGAGATAACAATCATAAATATATATGCACCAAACACCAGTGCACCCGACTATACAGAACAAATATGAATGGATATGAAAACTGAAATAAGCACTAATACAATTGTAATGGGGGACCTCGTTACCCTACTGTCACAAACAGAAAGATCAACTAGACAAAAAACCAACAAATATCAGAACTGAACCAAACTTTCAAACAAATGGACTTAGATGTACAGAGTGTTCCATTCTACAACATCAAGATACTCATGCTTCTCAGCTATACACTGGATGTTCTCTGAAATAGACCATATAATAGGTCACAGAACATGCTTAAGTAAATGCAAATGAACTGAAATTATATCCCATGTATATTATCAGACCACAGAGCAATAAAATTGGAAATCACTAGCGAAACAAACCACAAGAACTTTATAAACTCATGGAAATTAAATAACACCCTCCTGAACATCCAATGGGCTACAGATAAAATTACGCAAAAGTGATTCTGGGCAACAAAGGCAAGGTAGGAGGCATCACAATCCTTGACTTGAGATTATACTACAAAGATACAGTAATAAAAACAGCATGGTACTGGCAAAAAAAACCCACAAAAAAACAGACCCGAGGATCAGTGGAACAGACTAGAAGATGCAGAAACAACTTCCAACACACTCAGCCACCTTATCTTTGGCAAAAGGGCCAAATATCTTCTCTTTAATAAATGGTGTTGGAAAAAGTGGCTTTCTACATGCCAAAGATTAAAACTTGATCTGTATCTCTCACCATGCACTAAACTAAAATAAAAATAGATCAAAGATCTAAATATTAAAATGGAAAGACTAAATCTGCTAGAAGATAAAATAAGAACAACTCTTGAAGACAGGTATAGGCAAGGGCTTTATAAATAAAACCTCAACTGCACAGGATATATCACAATCAACAACTGGGATCTTATCTTATTAAAAGCTTTTGGACAGCAAAAGAAACCACCAACAGAGTAAAGAGAGAATTCAGAGTGGGAAAAATTTTTTGCCAACTGTTCCTCAAAGGACTAATATCTAGAATATATAAAGAACTAAAAAAAAAATCAGACCCCCTAAGTTTAAAGACCCCATCCAAAAATGGGCATCTGAAAAGAACAGACACTTCTCAGATGAAGAAGTAGAAATGGCAAATAAATACATGAAAAAATGTTCAGCATCACTGGTCATTTAAGAGATGCAAATTAAAACAAGGCTGAGATTCCATCTCACTCCAGAAAGAATGGCTCTTATCAAGAAATCAACCAATAATAAATGCTGGCAGGGGTGTGGGGAAAAAAAACTCTTTTCCACTGTTGGTGGGAGTGTAGACTGGTGCAGTCACTGTGGAAATCAGTGTGGCAATTCCTCAAAAACTAAAACTATAAGTTCCATTTGACCCAGCTATTCCCTTTTGGCATCCTCCTGAAAGAATCAAAAGCATCATACCATTGCAATGTATGCACACCCATGTTTATAGCAGCACAGTTTGTAACAGCTAAATCTTGGAAACAGCCCAAATGCCCATCAACTGATGAATGTATAAAGATGTGGGTTTTTATACAACGAAGTACTACTCTGCGATAAAGAAGGATAAACTTGAAACATTCATAGGTAAATGGATGCACCCTAAGACCATCCTCTTAAGTGAAATAAATCGGACACACATGTTCAAATATCACATGGTTTCTCTGGTGTGAGAAAGGGAAAGTATAAATATGGACCAAAAGGTATAATAGATATTGTGAAATAGGAAGAAAAGGTTCAAATGCAAAGGGAAACTAGGAAAGAGGGAGAGGAAAGTAAGGAAGGGAAAAGGAAAAAAGAAAATAGAAGGAAAAAATAGAAACAAAGCTTTTGTAAATAAGGAGGGAGGGGATTTAGCTCAGTGGTTCCGTGGTTCCACTGCCTGCCCTGCAAACATGAGGACCCCAGTTAGATCCCCAGTACCTAAAAATAAAATTATAAAAATGTAAATAAGGGGCTGGGGATTTAGCTCAGTGGTTCTGTTGCCTGCCTCGCAAGCGCAAGGTCCTGAGTTCCATCCCTGGTACCAAATAAATAAATAAATAAATTAATTAAAAAATGTAAATAAGGAGCGAAACAGGAGTTGAAGGGAGGGGAGTGAAAGGGGAAAAATAGAAGAACCAAGATATATCATGGACAGGTACAAATTCCATATGATGAATCTTATCATTATGTATATCTAAAATGCACCAATAAAATTAATTTTTTAAAAAAGCAAAGGCCATAATTGCTTCTCAGTGTGCTTGGCTTTGGGGCTATGTTGCATTAGATGGCAACAGATGGTTTTTCCTTCCAGAATCTCACAGGAAAACAGAGATCTACCGCTTACTTGGGTGCTGGCCCTGGCAGGAGGATCTCTTGAGAGCGTTATAATAGCTTGGCACAGTTTTCACTTGTTCCCAATGCAATATTAAGAGTGGGCATGAAAGGGAGAAGCTTATAAATAGAGGAAGCTATATCAAGGAGAGGAAACTAGAAAGAGAGGTAGAGGCTGCCATTTAATTGAGTGCTAAGGCATCTGGGAAAATAGGCTCAAACTTTTCTGAAGTACTGTATAAACTGCTGCCAGATATAACAGTTAAGTGATAATCTGGATTTTAAATACAGTTCCGCTGACACTGGAAATCTAAATTCCTGAAGAAAGTTTTAACCAATGACTAGTGACAAGCATTCTCAAGGACCTGGTATTTGTTGTTGAAACTATATCTCAAAATGTCAGTATAATGTGTTTAGGGGGGAAAATCTTGGCACATGGACAAATGAATCTTGACTAGTGACGCTAATGAAGTGAATCTACTAAAAAAAAAAGTTCTTTTGAAAGAGATTATAAAGAAAAAAAAAGAGGTTGTTTAATATAGAGTCCTTGGCCCTATCCAAAGTGACTGGAGGGGAACCTACTATCAACAGTTCAAAGAATGTTTCTTTCCTTGAAAATGTGTCAATATGCACAGCTGTTGGCAGGAACTCTGTATACAGAGACTCCAAAGGGCGAAAAGTAACCTGCAAAAGCTTCAAGTTTCATTACTGAAGGAAGAAATTCCTATCAAGATATTGGCTATTTCAATTCAAATGTCATTTTAAAAGTTCATTAACAATCAATTCCAAGCAAAAATTCTGATTTTTATAATTATCCTCCTTAGCTAACATTTTTTAGTCTGCCAGGCAGTGTTCTCAATATCGTTGAGTTCTGACTTGTTCCTTAGAACTCTTTTCTGAATCTCTATGTTAGAGCATAGAGCGGTTCAGTAATCTGTGAAAAATCCTGAGTAAGAAGTGGATAAGCTAACATTTGAAGCTAAATGTTAGACTCTAGAACTCTTGCTGTTGAACGTTGTCAGGTAAGAAGGCTTTTTATTTCACTGCAAGAGAAGATGCTTGTTTATGACTAAGCCACCAAGCTAGGTGGTGGCAGAGCTAAGTTGTAAATCAGGTTTTTTGTTACTCTGTACAGAGTATATATGATATTTAAACAAGGTCTTATGAATGAACTCTGCCAAATAAAGAACATCACATTTTTATTTCTGGGTTGTGAAGAGCTGGGGAATGTTCCATTTGTCAGCAGGACTCTGATCCTTTAACATAGAACTGCCAATCTGGAAAAAATATTTTTTTTCCCCCTGTAACTAGAGCTATGAAGCTGAGAGGCTGATTTTTTTTATAGGGTCTTGCTTTGTAGTTCAGGTTGGTTCTGAATTCACTGTGTAGCCCAGGCCGGCCTTGAACCTAGGATGATCCTCCTGCCTCAGCCTCCTGAGAGCTGGGACTAAGAGAACCTGGCTAGGAGACTGATTTTGTAAGAGAAGATGACATGCAACAATTAAGTTCACAAGTAAAGGCAACTTCACCTATTTTGCCCAAAGAATTCTTGGTGAGTCTCTTTTTAAAGTATGTGGAGAGAGAGAAGAAGTATGAAAATATTGCTTTACACGAGATTCATGATCCTAACAAAGGAGTAGAAGTTATAGAAATCCTTATCCTAGATCCTGAAGAAAAAGAGAATGAGGTGATAACAATTTTAACTCAAAGACATGCATTTTCAGAGTTTTTTGTGAATATGTGACAAGTCTCTGCCTTGTACTCTGATTCACTGGAAACTCGAGTTAGAAACCTGACAATGGTTTCTTAATTTGTGTATCAGTACGATTCAAGCCTTCCTATCAGAAGTTTAAAATGTTTAACTGTTTATGGGTTTTGAAGAGGAATTCCAAGAAAGTCTTTCAGATTATAATGGAGATACTGGTGATTGTCCCAAGAGGTACTTCTGACAAAGCTTATCTAAGAGAGACTGTTGCTAGTTCAAAGGGGAGAGAAATGACATAGTAGAAGTTTTACCTAATACAAAGACAAACAGGGGAGAAGGTCATTGGTTCAAGTCAAAGTCCATCTGGGTTTTGAACACAAACTGGAGATAATTTTGCCCCAAACAGAAAAAAAAAACTATATAAAGGGCAGAGAAAGTATCTGAGGGAGAGTTGTGAAAGGCACAGAATTTGCTTTGTTCTGAGTAAATTACAAAAGAAAGAGCTATCCTGTGATGGGAATGGAAATCCTATGATCACCTGTCTCCCAACAATGCGTACACTCAATTAGATCTAAGCAGATGTCTCTGGGGCAGGACTCAGCTGACTCTGTCACATTTTTGTTTGGGTTTTTTTGGTACTGGGGATCAAATTTGGGACCTTGCACTTGCAAGGCAGGAGCTGGAACCACTGAGCTAAATTCCTGGCCCTCTGTCACTTTTTGTTTTAAATTACTGCCATTTTGTAATCACTTTCAGAAAATTATTTCTGAGCTTTGTAGGGGAAAGAAAGGAACAAAATCAGAGTCACATGGTTGTATTTTGTAAAGATCTGTCTTGCAGAGCTTCCTTTTATATAGGAAGAGATTTGCTTCTCATTGAAATAAAGAGAAAAGGGCAGCAGGAAACATGACCATTTCTACTTAAAATTACTGATCACAGTCAAAGCTTTTACGCTATGTGAATAAGAGTAAGAAGCTAAGAATACAAAAACAGGGATTATAAATTAGTGTCTAGCTGAGCATAGTGAGCATGCCTGTAATCCTCTCACAATAATAAGGCAGGAGGACTGCCACAAGTTGGGAGGCCTGGGTTACTTAGTGAGTTCAAGGCTAGCCTGAACTACATAGTGAGATCCTATCTCCAAAAACAAAATAAAAATAAAAATTAGAGTCTAGAGAGATGAAGAAGGCAACATATAAATCCTACAGACTACCTCAAATATTTTTAATGAATATCAAAGCTAAAAGAGAGTAAGATTAAGCTGAGAAACTTAAATCTAAGTCCTTCATAAAATCTATTTTTCATTTCATTCAAATTACTTTCTTTGCTTCTCAGGTGCTATTCTAGAAAACGATAATTTTTATTTCCTAAATTCTCCACTAAACTTATGAGTAGGAAAGAAAGCAAATAGTTGCCAAGTGTGACCCTTTAACTGGGATGAAATCCAAAGTAGGGGCCAAGCTTCCAATGGGTATCAAAAATAGCTGGCTTGATATTTTAGGGTATGAGAGTAACCTGATATATTTCTCCAAATGTTAGTTAAGGAATTTACAGTCTATAGCACTGGCTATGTTTACATAAATATATACATATGTAGTGCTAAGAGTATGACCTATTCTGGTAGGTTTACTTATCTTTAGTCAAATCAAACTTACTACTTGGTTTATATAAAGAGAATGGGAAAAAGTAGAATAAAGTAAAAGCTAAACTATAGTGAAAAATTGAAGCTAGACCATGGAAACAGAGCTTAAAATGACACACAGGCTTTTCTTTGACCTTCAAAACTTTGCTTTTCTCTGCTCTCAACAAATGGAGTTTTTATTTTATCTACTAGACCATTTATTAATTTTTGTTACCCTTCTTTTAGCTCATCCAAGTTTAAAAATCAGCCTTTCTCAAACAATCAATTAAAAAATCAGCCTTTCTCAACCAGGATTTCTCATGTGAACCAGAGAACTTAGGAAAAGATTATGTGATAATTTCTTCAATGTTCCCAAGAATGGTATAAAAGTAATAAAATTCTAGATGTATAGGATATATATAAAGGGTGCCTTAGGGCACTAGAGTTTAATTTGCTCAAGTAATATCATACTGACTCAGAAGAGAAAGCTCCTTCATTACTTTAATATTCTTACTTTATATTAAAGTAGATTCATACTCATCTAAATTCAATTTATCTGCTAACAAAAAAAGCTCATGGGCATTCATTAGCTCCCATCTTTTTCTATAGTTCCAGTAATTTTTATTGCTTGGACAGGGAGGCAGAGCTAATAACCAAACATGAATAATAAAAATGTAAAACTCTAATAAAATGTGTGAAATTTTCTTATTTAAATTTTCAAAAAATTACCCTACAACATGTGGATAACAATGTTTATTCAGTATTTTGCTGCTATTTTACTTGCTCAGTCTGATTTAATCACAAATAGTAAACATGGTTTTGTTTCATTAATTGCTATATCCAAGCACACAGTGCAAGTTAGAAAAATTTTTTGGTAAAAGGCTAAAGTAACTACAGTAAAACCTTGGATTGTGAGTAACTTGCTCTGTGAGTCTTCCAGAAGATAAGCAAACATTTCTAAGAAATTTTAACTTGATAAATGTCTGATCTTGCAATAAGAGTAATACATGATGCTGAACATCACATGATCACAAGTGAGACAATGGTCCCTCTCTCCCTCCCTTCTCTCTCTGCAGGATTGTTGGTGCTCGTCTCCCAACAGGAAGAGGTTATAGAGATCTTGACTGTAGAAAAGGAGGAGAAAAAAGTAGAGGAATCCCTCACTGCAAATGAGATTAGGGTGATGTGTAAAATGTGGAAAACAGTACAAAATTTTGTAGAAAAGCACCAATGAATATGGCTGTAACAATGTGAGTGATAAATCTGTTTAATGACAATGCAGTGTTACATTTCTGCAAAATCTTCAAAAGGATGCAAAAGCAAGTGTCATTGGATAGGTTCTTTGTTAAAGATGCATGAAAAGAAAAAGATAACATTGAACCAATAGATAGCAGAGATTCCCTTAGTGATATTAAAAGTTATCCTAAACAATTACCCTTCTCCCCTCCTCCCTCTTTTTTTGGGGGGGTACTGGGGATTGCGCTTGTGGAGCAGACGGCGAAACCACTGAGCTAAATCCCCGGCCCCCTCCCCCCTCTTGACTCCCTCACATGAGCCACAAAGATTTTCAAAGGTAAGTGCAGGTTAATTTCATTATTTTTCTTTATATTTTGTATTTTTAAAAATTTATTTATTTTTTTGGACTGGGGAGCGAACTCAGGACCTTGCAGTTGTGAGGCAGGTGCAGCACCATTGAGCTAAATCCCTGGCCCTATAATCACTTTCATATGAATATTTTTGGGTTGTGGAATAAATCATCCGAGTTTCCATTATTTCTTATAGGGAAATGCTATAAGTGCTTTGGATTACAAGCATGTTTCTGAAATGAATATGCTTAGAAACCAAGACTTTACTGAATTTTTATTTTTGCCAAACCTTTAGCCACTGTTGTAATTATTCAATTTTGCTGTCATAGCCTCAAATCAGATAAAGTATATAAGGAAAATGGCATGAAAGGCTGTGGCTGAGTTTCAATAAAACTTCATTTTCAAAAACAGGTATGGACAGAGTTTGCTGACTTTTTTTTTTTTTGGTACCGGGGATCGAACTTGGGTCTTTGCGCTTGCGCAGCAGGCAGCAAAACCACTGAGCTAAATCCCTGGCCCAGCTGACTTTTGACATCAAGTACAATATAATAGTTAAGCAGGTAGTTCAATGAAGTATTTTTACTAAAAAGCATGCTTAAAAAAGATATAAAATAATTAAAATAATCTCTTGCAATCTATTGGATCATAGTGGAATGAAATTAGAAATCCACAGCAAAAGAAATGACAGGAAATTTGAAGATACATGGAGATTAAATAATACACTGTTGAATCATGAATGAGTCATAGAAAAAATCAGGATAGAAATTAAAAGCATCCTAGAATTACAAAAGAATGGAACCACAACATACCAAATTCTATGGAAGACATGAAAGCAGTTCTAAGAGGGAATTTTATAGCTGTGAATGCCTCCATTAAAAATAAAAAAAGAGCAGACCCTGACCCCAGCAGCTTGGACCCAAAGGCCCAGCCAAAGGCCTGCCTGGAAAAGAGCTGCACAGGCGCACAAGCAATAGCCAGAGGCCCACCCCAATACCACTGGTAACTGTGGGCAGACGCTAGCCAGAAGCCCGCTCCGACACCAGTGACTGGGGTGCACAGCTCCTAGCCAAAGGCCCTCCCAGAAAACAGCTATGTAGCAGGGCAGGCCACAGCCAGAGTCACACCCAGATACCACCCCAAGTGTGCACAGGCCACAGCCAGAACCCAGCCTGCACAACAGGGCAGCGCATGGATCCAAAAGGCAACCACTCTGAACCCAGGAATTGGTGCAAGGGTGAGCACCACAGAAAAGCCCTCTCGGTGGCTTACTGAGAATTGAAGACCACTGGGTGTGCAAAAAGTTGCCTCAACAAAGGAGCAACAGGTTTCCGTCTGTAGAAATGAGAAGACCTGTAAACAAGTCTCAAAACCAGACTTCCAGATCACCTAGTGCAACCCCAAAGGGAAACAAGATGGAAAAATCTTGATAGTCAACCACCTGGACTCCCTGAACTGGCAACAAAAGAGGATATGGAAAAAATGGAATCAGAAATAATTTCTCAGATAACAACAGAGATTGTATCCATAATGGAAGACATGATTAATAAATCTAGAGCAGATACAGATAAAAAAAACAGAGGGGCTGAGGAACATGATGGAATCACAACACAGGAAACAAATGGAATCCATAAAACAGATGCAAATAGAATTCCAGGAGATTAAAAACTCCATTGAAGACTTATGCAGCAGAATGAGCTAATGTGAGGACAGAATTTCAGATATAGAAGACAGGATTGAAATTAGTGACAAAGAAAAGAAAAATTTTTTAAAATAGTAAGAGACCACGAGAAATTAATCCAGTAGCTGCTAGACGATGCAAAGAATAACATGAGACTGATTGGAGTCAATGAAAAAACAGGAGAGTACAGAAAACATAAAAGAAAAGCTGTTCACAGAAGTAATGGCAGAAAACTTCCCAAGCAGGGGAAAAGAACTTCATATAAAGATAAGTGAGGCATATAGAACTCCAACTAGTCATGATAAAAAAAAAAAAACTACACCTAGACATATAATAGTTAAGATTTCAGAAACTCAACAGAAGAACAAGATTCTACAAGTAGTTAGAGAAAAGAAACAAATCACATACAAAGGAAAGCCCATCAGAATCACAGCAGACTTCTCAATGCAAACCCTCAATATTTCAAGCCCTAAAGGAAAACAACCTCTAATCCAGACTGATGTACCCTGCAAAACAATATTTTAAAATTGATGGACAAATAACATAGTTTCATGACAAAGAGCACCTTAGGAACTTCATGAATACCAAACCAGCACTCCAAAAAACTGTAGACAATATCCTAGGAAAACACAATGAGGATCACAAACCCAGGAAGTCCAGAAGAATGAATCCATGAGGTACGACAAGAAGTTAAATGCAAAGAGAGAGAATCCAACAAAAAGAAAGTCATGAAAGGATAAGTCAATACATATCAGTTATAACCATTAATGGTAATGGTCTCAATTCACCAATTAAAAGAAACAGACTGGCAGAATGGGTCAAGAAGCAAGATCCAACAAAATGCTGCATACAAGAAACACTTAATTCAAAAGGAAACTCATAGACTGAAAGTTAAAGGGTGGAAAACAATACTCCATGCGACGGGAATCTGAAAAAAACCAGTAACTATCCTCTTTGCAGATCAAATGGATTTCAAATCAACACTGATTAAGAGGGACAAAGAAGGACACTACATCTTTGTAAAGGGAACAATCCAAGAGGAAGAGATGACAATCATAAATATATATCCACCAAATACTAGTGTGCCCAACTATATAAAACAAATAGTAATGGACGTGAAAAATCAAATAAGCACTGATACAATAGTAGTGGGGCAACTCAATACCCCACTGTCACAAATAGATAGATCCACTAGACAGAAAATAAACAACAAAATACTAGAACTCAATCAAACTCTTCAACAAATGAACTTGATTTTTTTTTTTTTTGGGGGGGGGGTTGGTACCAGGGATCGAACTCAGGAACTTGTGCTTGCAAAGCAGGCGGCAGAACCACTGAGTTAAATCCCCAGCCCTTCAACAAATGAACTTAATAGGTCTTTATAGTGTTCGACCCCACAAAATCAGAAAACACATTCTTTCTGGCTGCACATGGGTCATTTTCCAAAATACACCACATCTTGGTGATACAACATGTTTAAGTAAGTGCAAAAGAATTGACGTTATCCCCTGTATATTATCAAACCATAGTGTGATGAAATTGGAGATCAATAGCAAAATAAACCACAAGAATTTCATAAACACATGGAAATTGAACAACACACTTCTGAATAACCAATGGGTCACAGAGCAAATTAAAAAAGAAATCTAACAGTTTCTATAATTAAATGACAATGTCAATACAACATACCAGAATCTATGGGACACAATGAAAGCAGTCCTACACAGGAAATTCATAGGAGTGAATACTCATATTAGGAAAACAGAGGGACCTCAAATAAACAACCTGAACCTCAAGCTTCTAGAAGAAGAAGAGCAGGACAAACCCAAAGCTCATAAAGGAGTGGAAATTATAAAGATCAGAGCAGAAATCAATGCAATGGACACTAAGAGAACGATACAAAAAATTAAAGAAGCCAAGAGTTAGTTCTTTGAAAGATTAAACAAAATTGACAAACCCTTAGCCAACCTTATCAAAAACAGGAAAGAAAAGACCCAAATGCATGCAATTAGGAATGAAAAGGGTGAAATTACAATGGAGCCAGCAGAAATCCAGAGGATCATCAATACCTAATTGGATACCTAATACCTACAATACCTAATACCTACACACCAATAAGATGGAAAACACAGAAGAAATGGACAGATTCCTAGATATGTATGAATCACCAAATTTGAACGAAGAAGACCTAAAAATTCCAAGCAACCCAATATCAATCAATTAAACTGGAAATGTAATTAAAAACTTACCAACTAAGAAAAGCCCGGACCCTGATGGCTTCACTGCTGAATTCCACAAGACATTTAGAGAGGAACTATTGCCACTGTTTAAACTTTTCAGTGCAAGTGAAGGGGAAGCAATACTCCTGAATTCATTCCTGGAAGCAAGCATCACCCTAATACCCAAAGCTGAGATAGACCCAACCCAAAAAGAGAACTATAGGCCAATCTCACTAATGAACATAGATGCAAAAATCCTTAATAAGATACTGGCAAATACAATGCAGAAGAGCATCAAGAAAATCATACAGCCTGACCAAGTGGGATTCATCACAGGAATGCAGGGGTGGTTCAATATGTCCAAATCAATAAATGCTAATACACTATATTAATAGAGTGAAGGACAAAAACCATATGATCATCTCAATAGATGCAGAAAAAGCATTTCACAAAATGCAACATGCATTTATGATAAAAACCCTACAAAAAATTGGAATAGACAGTCTCTACCTTAACCTGATAAAAGCCATCTTTGAAAAACCAAGAGCTAATATCATAGCAAATGGTCAAAAACTGAAATCTTTCACACTAAAATCAGGAACAAGACAAGTATGTCCTCTATCACCACTCCCGTTCAATACAGCTTTGGAAACAGCCATAGCAATTAGACAAGAGAAAGAAATAAAAGGAATAAAGATAGGAAACAAAGAAGTCAAATTGTCATTATTTGTAGACGACATGATACACTATATAGAAGACCCCAAGAACTCCACCAAAAGTCTTTTAGACGTAATAACCAAATTCAGTAGAGTAGCTGGATACAAGGTCAACACACAAAAATCAATAGCTTTCCTCTACATGAACAACAGACTCACTGAAAAATGAACTGGAGAAACAACTCCCTTTACAACAGCATCCCCCCAAAATGAAATACCTAGGAATCAACCTAACAAAGGAAATCAAAGACCTCTTCTCTGAAAACTATAGCACTCTGAAAAAACATATCAAAGAAGATATCAGAAGATGGAAAGACATCCCTTGCTCTTGCATAGAAAGAACCAATATAGTGAAAATGGCTATACTTCCAAAACTGCTATATAAATTCAATACAATTCCAACTGAAATTCCAGCAGCATACTTCACAGACCTTGAGAAAACAATTCAAAAATTCATTTGGAACAAGAAGAGAACCAGAATAGCAAAAGCAATTCTAGGTAACAGAGACACGGCTGGGGGTATTACAACCCCCAACTTGAAACTATACTACAAAGCTACTGTGATAAAAACAGCATGGTACTGGCAAAGAAACAGACCTGAGGAACAATGGAACAGATCAGAAGATACATAAGCAACTCCAGATACACTCAGCCACCTCCTCTTTGACAAAGGAGCCAAACACCCTCACTGGAGGAAAGATAGCCTCTTTAATAAATGGTGCTGGTTGGGCCAGGGATTTAGCTCAGTGGTTTCACTGCCTGATGCTTAAGCGCAAGTAGACCTATATCTCTCACCATGCACTAAACTAAAATTGAAATGGATTAAAGATCTAAATATTAATACAGAAACACTACACCTGCTGGAACATAAATTAGGTAGAACTCTTGAAGACACTGGCGTAGGAAAACATTTCATCAACAGAACCTCAACTGCATGTGAACTAGCACAAACAATCAACAAGTGGGATCCCTTCTCCTTAAAAAGCTTCTGAACAGCAAGAGAAACCAACAACAGTGTGAACCGACAACCCAAAATGTGGGAAAAAATGTTTACCATCTGTTCCTCAGACAAGGTCTACTATCTAGAATGTACAAAGAACTTAAAAAGATCAGACCTCCCAAATTTAAAGACCCAATCCAAAAATGGGCATCTGAAATGAACAGACATTTCTCAGACA
>NW_004624809.1:845407-879567 GCF_000247695.1 Heterocephalus glaber
GAACCAAGACGCATTATGTAAAGGTACAATTCCCAATGAGAAATGTAATTGTGTTGTATACCTACAATGTACCAATAAAAGAATTAAAAAAAAAAGAATCAATGTATATTATATAAAGGTACAAATGTCCAATGATGAATGCAATTATATTATATACCTAAAATGTACCAATAAAATTTTAAAAAAACAATCTCAAAATAAATAATCCAGTGATGTATTTCAAGGTCCTGATAAAAGAAGAGCAATCTAAATCCAAAACTTGTAGAAGGAAAGAAATTATAAAGATCAGAGATCAGAAATTATAAACATCAGAAATTAATTAAACCAATAAAAAATACAAAGGATCAATAAATCAAAGAGCTGGTTTTCTGAAAGAATAGACAAGACTGATAAACCCTTAGCCAAATTTACCAAAAGAAGGAAAGAAATGACTCATGTCAATGCAATTAGAAATGTGAAAGGCAAAATCACAATGGACATTGTCAAAATCCAGAGGATTAAAAGAAAGTATTTCAAAAATTTATAATCCAATCCATTGGAGAATCACGAAGAAATGGATAAATTCGCAGACATATATTAACTAACAAAATTGAACAAAGAAGATATAAAGCCTAGAACAGATCTGTAACAAGCTATGAAAAAGAGGCAGTAATACAAATTCTACAACTAAGAAAAGCGAGGACCTGATGGATTGCTGCTCATTCTTCAGAACTTTAGAGCTAGCAGTCCTCAAGCTGAAGAGAAAGAATAATGCCAAAGTGATTCCTTGAAGCTAGCATTACAAAATCAAAGACTCAAGAAAAACAAAAAAGAAAATTATATACCAATTTCTTTAATGAACATAAAAGCAAAAAATCCTCAACAATACACTTTTTAAACAGAATGCAAGAAACCATTAAAAAGATTACACATTGTGACCAAGTTTGGTTTAGCCCAGGGATGCAAGGATAGTCCAACACAAATAAATCAATTGAACACATCACATGAACAGAAGGATAAAAATCACATGATGATCTTAATAGATGCAGAAAAATCCTTTGACAAAATCCAACATACATTCATGATAAAACCCTAATGAAAATAGGTATAGAAGGCTCTTACCTCAAACTGTATAAGCCATTTATAACAAACCCACTTCAACATTATAACCTAAAATCAAAAACAAGACCAACGTGTCCAATTTTAGCATTCCTGTTCAATATACAAGTGGTACCTTGGTTCACAAACCTAGTTTGTTTCATAATTCTGGAAAAGATGGCCTGGTTTGTATTTGTGTGGGAAAGATGGCTGTGGTCGTGTTCTTCATCCCATGCAGAGTTCGTAAACAAAAGCAGAATTTTGCTACTGCTACTATTTTTGAACCAAATTGTTCACAAACAAATCATTTGTGAACCAAGGTACAAATGTTGGTACTCAAAACTTGAGCCAGAAGTGTTTATAATAAACTCAGCAAAATATCATGATACAAATTAACACACAAATATCAATAAGGTTCCTATAAACCAACACTGAACTCACTGAGAAAGAAATAAGAAAAAAAACCCATTCACATCAATTTAGAAAAACAAAACAAAACAAAACACCTTGGAATTAACCAAACTATGGAAGCCAACCATCTCTGTAAGTAAAACTATAGTTATCTGAAAGGAGATTGAAGAGGACATTAGGAAATAGAAAGAAATCCTTGTTCCAGATAGGCAAAATTAATACTGTCAAAATTACCATACAATAAGTCACTGACTTATGAACATTCACGTTGTGAACTTTCACAGATACGAATGAACCTCATATTATGAACATTCCTACTTGCAAACAAATTGTAGAAGTGGTTCACGTGTCTGCTGGACATTGTCTCAGTTGTGCTGTTGTGTGCTTACCATACAGTGTGATAGTGTACAGTAGGACAGTGCTCAATCAGAGCCCAGGATGTCCAGAAGCCTGAAGAAAAGCAGAGGAGATGCGGAGGGGACTGCTAGGAAGCACAAAGCAATATATATTTTGTATGTGTGTCAAAGTATATAAGAATCACTTCATCAGACTTATGAATAAATCCGACTTATTCTTCTGGAACAGAACTTGTTCTTAAGTCAGGGACTTACTACATTATAAAAATGATATATAGATTTACTGCAATTCCAATCAAAATACCAACCACATACTCTACAGAACTTGTAAAAACAATCCTAAAATATATGGAACCAGAAGAGACCCAGAATAGTGAAAACAATGCTTAGCAAAAAGAGCAAAGAAGGAGGCATTACAATCCTGGATTACAAATTATACGACAAAGCTGCAGTAATTAAAATCTCATGAGGGCTGGGGATTTAGTTCAGTGGCGCTGGTGCATGCCTCACAAGCTCAAGGCCCTGAGAAGTTCAATCCCTGGTACCAAAAAAAAAAAAAGTCATGGTATTAGCACAAAAATCAACATATTGACCAATGGAATAGAATTGAGGATGCAGAAACATCTCAGACGCACTTTCAGCCTTCTGACTTGACAAAGAGGCCAAAAACACCCTGGAGAAAAACAGCCACTTTAACAAACGGTGCTGGAAAAACTGGTTAACGATGTGCAAGTGAATGAATCTAGACCTATATTGCTCATCTTAAAAATGGGTCAAAGATCTAGATATAGAAACAATGAATCTGTTGGAAGATAAAATGGGTAAAACTTTTAAAGATATAAGCATAGGCAAGGATTTTCTGAACCGTACCTCAACTGCACAAGAAATAGTACCAAAAATCAATTGGGATTATATCAAATTAAAAAGCTTCTATGCAAAAAAGGAAATGTTCAAAAAAGTGAAGAGAAATCTACAGAATGGGAAAAAAATTTTGCCAGCTACTTCTCAGAATGAGGACTAGTATGTTTAAAAACTTTTAAGAAAAATTAGACTCCAAAATAAGACCAAATTTTAAAAAAGGGCAACTGAAATGAACAGACACTTCTCAGAAGAACAAGTATAAATGATCAATAAGTATATGAAAAAATGTTCAGTTATCTTTTGGTCTTTTTTTTCACTTTTCTTTTTTGGTACTGGGAATCGAACCTAGGGCCTAGAGCTTGCTGGGCAGGCACTGCCCCACTGAGCTAAATGACCGGCCCAATGTTTACTATCTTTGGGCATTAGAGAAATGCAAATCAAAACAACATTGAGACTCCATCTTACCCCAGTTAGAATGATTATCATCAAGAACTCAAAAAGCAATAAATGCTGGCAAGGTTGTGGAGAAAAAGGAATCCTTCTGGGTATCTTTCCAAAAGAGTTAACGTCATCATATCACAGTGATCCATACATACTCATGTCTATAGCAGCATAATTCAAAATAGCTAAATTATGGAAGTGGCATTCAACAGATGAATGGATAAAGAAAAATGTAGTACTATATATATGAATAACAGTCATACAAAAGAATTTGAGTCATCTGTAGGAAAATGGATGGATCTTAAGAACATAATGCTAACGGAAATAGACAGAGGATACATATCACATGGTTTTTCTAATATGAGAAATAATTTGAAGAGTAAAATAAGACCAAAATAGTAAGTGAAATATTATCAGACACAAAAGGATAAGTATTGCATGGTTTCTCTTATATGAGAAACCAAACTATAAGTAGTTTAAAGAGCAAAATAAAAGAGAGATGGTGGGAAATTGGGAGGTGGACTTTGTGGAGATGGAAAGAAGTTCTGGGGGAAAGGGGGAGAACACAGGGCAGGGAGAAAAAGGAATTAAAAGTGATTGAGATGCAATATGTATACTAAAAGTTCCCTAAGATGAATCAAATTATTACGTATCTTAAGTATATACCAACAATAAAAAGAAAAAGAAGGAAGAAACAGACCTGTGTTGGTAAGGATATTTTCACAACTAAACATTTTTACCATCTTGTAGTATTATGGTTAGAATTTGGCTTCTTATTAAGTATAAAAATGAAGACTACAGTTTCATATTTTTAGTTAAAGCATAACCATGTAGATGATAATTCTAGAAATGATCCAAAAGAATAAATATTATTCTTTTCTGACCATTTCATTAAGTAAAACAAGAATAAGGCAGAATGCTGATGGCTGACATACACACTGTCAAACAAAAACATAGTTACATATCCTTTTCATTACTCATTTATTATCAGCTTATCCTTATTCAATACTTATTAACCAATAGAAACTAAACACAAGATATCAAACAGCACATAATCACTAGCTCCTAAATAAGTCTGTCCATTAAAATCATCTGAGAGAGGATTTTTTAAAACCTCTGCTTAAAAACCTACTACACCTGGGCTAGGGATTTAGCTCAGTGGTTTTGCTGCCTGCTGCGCAAGTGCAAGGACCAAAGTTCAATCCCCAGTACCAAAAACAAACAAACAATAACAACACCAAAAACCACAAAACCTACTAAACCAGAATCTCAGTTTTTGGGACACAGGATAAAAATTTGGAAAAGATCCCTTTGTAATTCTGGCATCCCTGGTTAAGACTCACTGCTAACAGTTTATACTTTAAGAAAGAAAGTTAAACTCTAAACATTTTCTAATCTTTGGTCAATAATTTGGTTATTATACTTTCAGTGCATGTGGTTTGGAATCAAACACACTTCAGCTCAAATCCCATTTGTGCCATTGCTAGCTGGGAGATGTCTCTGTATCTGAATTTTTTAAATCTATAAAGTGGACATAATAACAGCCTTCAACTTAAAGCATCAATGGAAGATTTCAATATTTAAAAAATATTTGGAATAGCATCTGGTTCACATCAAGCATAAGATAAATTGAACTATTATTATTATATACTTTAAAAATTAATAAGAATAATACCAAGTATGCTACAATTTAAAGACCTTATCCAAGGTAGATGATCTCACAGTGATATATGTGCACCCATGTTTATTGCATACCAAACAGTTTCTCTGGTGTGAGGAACAGTGGGGGTAAAAAAGGTATAATAGATAATTTGAGATAGGAAGAAAAGGTCCAAAGGGGAAGGGAAAGTTGGAGGGGTAGGGGAAAGGAAAGGAACAAATATGAGAAAAGGAAAAAGGAAACAAAGTCTTTGTAAATAGGCAGGGGTGGAGGGGTTGAAGGGAGGGCAGGGAAATGGGGAAAAACATAAGAACCAAGATAAGTCATGTAAAGATACAAATTCCCAATGATGAATGCCATCATATTGTATACCTAAAATGTACCAATAAACTTAATGAATAACAAACAAACAAAAAAACCGTTAGGAAGGTGATGAGGCCCATTCTAACTGGTGATCTTATACTAACCAGCAGAAGAGGTGTCCTTTTCCACAGTCCACAGCAGGAGCTCTCAGCAATGGGAAACTGAGGGTATCAGTTCCAGATGTATTTGACCCTTGTTTTGTTAGTCTAACTGCTCTTTCACAGCCTGCAGTAGGACACCATTTAATGGCAGGATTATTTTCAACGAAGGCCTGTATGGATAGTAGTAACAAATAACAAAAGAAACTATTTTAAATCTAAATTATAATGTAGAATGCACCCCCCACAATAATTTAAAGCAAAGCAAAACAAAATGAATAAAGTACAAGTTGTCAGTGTCAAAAATTATTTAAAATGCTATTGGGAAGTATTCCAAAAACTTAAGGAAAGAAGTGGGAATTATTTTAGTAAAGAAACAATTGCAATGTTTTTTCTTTAATTTAAAAATCATGTAAATAACAATAATGTGTAAAAAATGTAATTTTTAACACAGAAATGTATTACTTAAAAATTATACAATACGCTTATTTTCTGATGAAACACAATTATAAGTAGAATATTATCAGAATCTTATAATTATTACTGTATCAGGATAGCAAATTCCTAAATAGCATCTTAATACATAAAAATTAATAGTATGATGATGTTTTCTATGTTAAAGCAAGACTTCTTTTTAAAATATACACAGGATTTAGAATAAGAAAAATCTACACAAAGCAATTAAAATGTAATTGTTACATTACACAAAAGACAATAACTTACATATGCTTTTCAAAAACTCCTCAATGAAAATAAAGATAGAAAAAATGAAAAACATTATAACTTGTTGTATAAAACTATTACTTAGAAAAAAAATCATATTTCCAATTTAAATTTTCAAATTCCAAATGTTTATTTTTGCAGTATATTTTGGAAAACTTAGTTTTGAGCAATAATTCTTTTTTTAAGGAGAAACTACTATATCAGCCCTTCATTTCTACTTTATGATAAAATGCTTCAGCTTAAAACTTAAATGCCACCATACCTTTACACAATTTTTCCTGAGAAAATAAAGACAGAAACTATTTGTGATGGTTAATCTTTTTTTCTGTTTTCTTTTTTTTTATTGAGACAAGGTCTTGCTCCATAGTTCAGGCTGGCAGTGAATTCACTGTAGCCCAGGCTTGCTTCAAACTCACAATAACCCTCCTGCCCCAGCCTCCCAGGTACTGAGATTATAGGCATGCGCCAACATGCCTGGCTTGTGATTATTAATGACTGTGAACTTTACTGGTTTGAGAGATAGCTAGATTAGTGAACCACATTTCTGGGTATTCTAGGTGGGTCATGGTGGTGCTACTTTGGGGACAACGTCTAGTCTCTGGCTTTCTTCCTCGAGTGCTCCTTCCACTATGAAGTGAAGTTTCTGACATGGAGTCAGCCCACCAAGGACTGAGACCTCTGAAACCTGAGCCCAAAAACTTTCTCATTTAAATTGCAGGTGTTACGTACTTTGCCAAGGAACAGAGAAGTTGACGAGTATATCATCATTTTATGTTTTCAAAAATAAAAACAAGTAACATCTGTTATACAGGTTTAGTAAAATTAAAATTATGGATATCAAACAGATTTTGGCTGCATACCTTAATATCAAACTGTAGGTATCGTTTGTCCATTTCCTTAGAAACTACACTTTCTATGATATCCACAGGCACAAGTTGAAAGCACTCATATGCAGGGCAGAAAATGTTGTGAGCTTCACCTTCTTGAATTTTCAGATTTAAAAATCTATTGAAATTATCAATTGATAAGAAAAAGGCATGGGTATGAGTTAGTTGTACATTCTAAGACTTTTTTTAAAAACTCAACTTTCTGTTAGAGTACAGTTAAAAGAATACAAGCAAACACTGGGGGTTAAAGCTCAGAAGTGGAATTGTGTGCTTAGCATGCACCAGGCCTTGGGTTTAATCCCTAGAGTGTGCATGTATACACACACACACACACACACACACACACACAAACACAGCCAATAAATTATGGGATATCAACTGTAGTAGTACTTGCTCAGTAATTCATTTTCTATGTATACATATTTATTTACGTATATACACATAAGAATATGTATGTATACACATGTATTAGTCTATTTTACATTTTTGTTTGTTTTGTTTCATCTTTAAAATATGAAACAATGTTTTAGTTTTATTTAACATTAAATATTCAGAAATGAGTGGCTTAGAAGGTCATATTCAGTTGGTAATATTCTGTACATTTAAATAAATCAGGGCTACAGCACAAAGTTTTCTCTTTATATCTCATTTTGAGGAATATTAAAATGAGTTCTATGACATTGTTCTATGATAAATATGTTCTTTGATTATTGAGGTAGAAAGGAAAAGACAAAAGTGGCAGGAATCTAGCTCAAGGTAAATTGAGTCATTAAGAACAAAATTGTTTAGCTGAGCCTGGAGGCCCAAGCTTGTAATTCCAGCTTCCTGAGAAGCTGAGGCAGAAGGACTGAAAGGTCAAGCCCAGCCAGGCACTTTAAGAAACTCAGCAACATCTTGTCCTAAAAGGGGGGGGGGGGGAAGCTGGGGATGCAGCTCAGTGTGAAAGCCATGAGTTCAGTTCCCAGTATGGCAAAGCAAAAAACAAACAAAAAAACCCAAACAGATACCACACAGACAGAATTCTGACTTTGAGAATTCTAGGTCTTAAGTTTAACAATCTTTTTTTTTTTTTTTTTTTTGGTACTGGGGATTGAACTCAGGTCTTTGTGCTTGCATAGCAGGCGGCGAAACCACTGAGCTAAATCCCTGGCCCAAGTTTAACAATCTTAATATTGAACTATTTTGATCCTTGGCTTCACCAAGCGTAAAACAGGATAAACATACGTACTTCCCATGGCTGCTACACAGATTTTATGTAAAAAATCTGCATATTGCCTGACAATGAATAAGAATTCATAAATTTTAGCAAGGTTTATTATTATTATTATATTATTATTATTATTGTTTTTGGTACCAGGGATCGAACTCGGGTCCTTGAGCTTGCACCGCAGGTGGTGAAACCACTGAGCTAAATCCCCGGCCCAAGGTTTATTATTTTTATTATTTAATTCTGCCTGTGGAAAAGCAAGAAACAAACTTCTGAAGTGTGCATTATATTGGATTTAACATTTACATCTAGAGTAAATAAATGGAAAAATGGGAGAATTAAGGCACAACTCTACTTATCACAATCAACAGTTTGATCATTTCACTGATTACAATCTTTTTCTCAGTCTTCTGCTTCCATTCACTTTGCAAAAAAAAATCAACCTGAGGTCTCATTGGACCTGCTCCCTTCACTCCATTTCTTTCTATAGCAACATCTTCACCTTGGCACTTCAGAGAAGACAGTTTCCATCAGGCAGCCCTCAAAGTTCTATCACATCCCAGACCTAGCAGCATCTTTAACTGTCTTTGAGTTCTTCCTCATTAACTTCAGCAAAAATGAGTTCTTCTTTCATCTCTGCTAATCCTCTAATGCTCTGGCCAGCTCCGGGACCTGCACTATCCTTTAGTCCTCCCTTGCTTTCTCCCTCTCTTAACTTGGGCACAATAAAAAAATCTCAAGTTTTTCCAACTTGAAAAGCTTTCTAGCCAAATGACTGATTCCACTTTTCCTTTTACATCAAAGTTTCATGAAACAACAGTTGATGATTTGTCATCCTTTCCTCAAATCTACCCCCTCACTGTTCAACCTGTAGCACTCTGTCTTCTAACTTCTTTGAATGGCTGGCTCTCAACAGGGCTACAATGACTATCCATTAGGCCACTTCACTCAAGACTTCTCAGTTTTTATCTTTCTTGACTTCTCTTGAGCATGAGACACTGCTCAACAGTCTCTTCTTTCAAATTTTCTCTTCCTTATAGCTTCAGGAATGAATTTATTATTTATATTTTGAATTATCACCTCTCAGTTCCTTGTGCATTTTTATAGTAGTGCCTCTTTGTTCCTAATTTCTTATATCCCCCTCTCCCCAGTTTTCTACCTCAAAATTCTCCCCTTCCCATTCTATACAATCTTCCTGGGTGATCTGAATGTACCTGCATCCTAACTATAGTTATGCCTTGGTACTTTTTATAACTTGTATCTAGATGTCCCCCCAAAGCCTCACACAGTCATAGGCAGAGATTTCTGGAGGTGGCTGGATCTAGGGTGTGTGATACTGGGACCAAGGATATGATACTAAGATTAAGGGTGAGTGCTACCCACCCTAAAGTTGGGTAGCCTGGATAAGATATAAGGGACAGAAAGAGGGTTGTTGCTTATTGCTCACTGTTGCTTGCTTCCTTCTGTCTGCCATGAACTGTTTCTCCTCTGTGATGGCCCTTTGCCATGCCACCCTGTCTTGGAGCCAGCCAGCTATATGAATTGAAGCCAAATAAACTAAGCCAAACAAATCTTTTTTCCTTCAACTTTGGGTGTTTGGGTATTTTGTCTCAGCAATGAGAAAAGTAACTAAGACAGTACTCAACTGCTTTGAAACTCATCAAATTTTGTAAACATTTTTTCCCAGTCCTCACCATTTGTGTGGTACTTGATGGGCTAGCTAGAACTTCCCTGTGTTGATTATCTCTTGACTCACTACCCTGTTTAGCCAAAACAATTTGTTTGATACTTGTTGTGCCTCCTGGAACCAATTAATGATGAGCACTAAGGTACCACTGTATATGATAACAAGTCAAAAGCCCTGATCTACCTCGTTAGCTACATATGTTGATTTTCATTTAAATATCCCACCAGCCTTTTAAATTCAACATATTTAAAATTTTACCTGCCACTTACAGTATGATTTAAAAACCACACTGTCTCTGTAAAACTCTGAAAATATCCTAACAAAAAAGCATTCAATACCTCAGTTCCCAGTTAAAAATTACTTGTACTACTCTGGATGTCAGGACAGATGAAGCACTCAGGAAATGCTGGTAAAATAGCAGTTATGAAAGTATGATCTGTGGGGCTTTGAGGGTAACTGCCACCTTTCAGGGAATTTATGAGGTCAAAACAACTTTCATAATGCTAGTAAGACTTTTGTGGTTTTTGGTTAAAATTGCTGGTGCCTTAGTAAAAATCATAACAATGGCACTACTAGTAATGATCTTTGTATTCTTCACTATCTCAAATTTGCACTTAAAAAAGCAGCTTCATTTAAGAATGTCATTGATTAAAAAAAAAGAATGTCATTGATAGAATAGTAAGAATTATTAATTTTATTAAATCTTGACCTCTCAAAACACATCTTTTGGGTCTTCTGTTCAAAAGAAAGGGAGGGAGGAAATTAAGCAGAATGAATGCCTGTTTTATGCCAAAACATGATGGTTGTCTCAAAGAAAATTTCTTAGCTGACTGTTGACCTTGTAAGCATATACACAGATACTTGCATTTTTTATTAAACACTCTATTTGAAAAAATGACCACAAACAATGATTATGCAGATTGGGGTATACAGCAGACCTTTTCAAAAACTGAGCTAAATGAACTTGTCACTTCAAAGAAAAATCTGACAGTATTTCTTGCCGATGATAAAATTCAAGCTTCAAAGAAATGAGAATTTTGAAAAAGTTTTGTTATCTTGAGCTTTTCTAATGGGATTGGGGCTGAGATTAACTATTGATTTTACACTATATTTGTGTGTAGGGAGATATGTCAACATTGGAAGAGTTGTATAATTCAGGGAGCTGATATTTTCCAAAGGATCAATGAACAATGTTTATTGACTATAAGATCTATTCAAAGTGCAAGACAGACCAAGGGATTTTAATATAACAGGAAGTTCTTTGATATGGTTTCAGATTTTTCCCTGCAACTAATCGATAAAAACAGTCACTTGTTGAATTTTGATGCACATCAAAGAGTATCCGCAGTTAACTGAACAGTCTATTAATACACTTCTCTCTATTCCATCTACTAATTGGAAACCTGCTCATTATATGTCCACCAAACAATACACTGAAATTGACTGAATGCAGAAGATATATTATTTATGCTAATATATAATGGGTCTGTTGTTATTTTTAATAAGTTAATAAACACTAAAATTTTTTTCAGTGTTAATTTTGAATGTATTACATATGGATAAATATGGTCCATATAAGCTCTTTGGAATTCTCGATAATTTTTAAGAGTGTAAAGGGGGTCTTAAGACTAAAAGTTAGCTACGTGAAGACTTTCCTCTTCCATAACGTAGCTATGAATAGGTTTCCTGGTTGGATATAGTTTAATACTTCTAGTTCCTGTCAACACGCAGTTTGCTTAGATATCCCCTCTTTGCCTGAAAATAAGACCTAGTTGAAAAATAATCAGCATTGAAAACTAGAGATCAAAAACGCCAGTTCCAATCAGCCTACTCTTGCTTTACCAGCCATCACTATTCTCTTGCTCAATGGTTCCTTTGTAAGATAGGTAAGGCAAGGACAGGCTGACTGGGGCTGGCATGCAGATTTCCAGTTTTCGACGCTGATTATTTTCCAGCTAGGTCTCATTTTGGGGGAAACACAGTGGTTACTACATTTTGTGTATTCTCAATGTAACAGAACAAACTTAATTATTCCTGGGGAGTTAAATGACAGAACAGAGAAGACTTCATTGAAGACAGGATCAATTCTCTGTTAGCTGTTATTCATACTCATGATACAATTTTCTTCTAAATTTATAAGTAGAACATAAAGTTGATGAATGTCAGTAAAAGAAGTAAATCTGGGTCAAATTTTACCTATATTTTAATTTTGTAGATAAGCTTCACAGATGCTATCATTTAGGCTCTCTGCTTATTACAATGTTTTGGAAGATGATAAAAATATTCACAGGTTGATTATCATGTGCCCTATAAATAATCCTATGAAGTATTTACTATTATCATCATTTTAAAAATCAGGAAGCTGAGATTCACACAGGTTACCACTTGTCTAAATCAATGATTAATAAATAGCAGAGCTGAAATTCATAATCCAGAATTCTATTGCATCCAGAATCTGAGCTCTTATCCTTAATATTAGGAAGAATATTTTAGTCTGGGTAGAAAATAATAATTTTCTTTTATTTAAGCCCTTGGCATAAATGCTTCAAAGAATCTCACTATATTGCAAATATAGAATTAGAAAATGAAAGACAGGTTTTCAAACTATCTGAAGGCCTTTAAAAATTCTTTCTCATTTTAGACAGGAGTTTCTTTTCTATATGACTCTGTGATGACCGTAATTAATTTAAACATGATTTTATCAAAATATGAATTGCCCAACATGGAACCTGTTTTACTCGTGTTTGAATTGATAAGAACTGGCAGGGGTAGGGTAGAGAATCCTAGGCAGGCTGTTAAAATACTAAGGAAAACAGTAATTAGGTCCTTCAAATTTAAATCTTACCATACTGTCTCACAGCTAAATAGTGATGAGTATGGAAGATGGTTCCTGTGATCTGACTCAGGTGAAGAAGGTCAAGGAAGTCAAAAAAATTCAAGTAACTCCAGGGTGAGGTCAGTTTTCACATACAAATTAAGGGGAACAGGGCCAGGGATTTAGCTCAGCACAAGGACCTGAGTTCGATCCCCAGTTCCAAAACAAAAAAAACAAAAAAACAAAACAAATTAAGGGGAACATCTGCAAACTTGGGAAAACCCAGATATTGCTTTCTAATACAATAAAGTTAATCATTTTAAGGTTAATAAAGTACTGACCTGGGGAAGATTTTCTGCTTTTACAATTGGGTCAAGGATTGCTTTCAACTGTGATCTTTGATCTTTGCCAGCCAGTTTATTTGCATCAACTACACTGATCTAATAGGTTGCTTACAAATTTGGGGGTCAGGGAATGAGTATGGGAGGCAGAGAGTAAACAGAAGGGATTCAAAGGGAAATGAGGAAATGATGAATATTCATTATCTTGACTCGGGTGACGGTTTCATAGTGTGTACACATGTCCAAGTATATCATATTATTTATTTTATTTATTTATTTTTGGTGCTGGGTATTGAACTCGGGACCTTGCGCTTGCGAGGCAGGCGGCGGAACCACTGAACTAAATCCCCTGCCCAAATTATTTATTTTAAATGTGTAGCTTGATGCATATTCATGAACATATAATCAGAAAAATGGCTTATTTTTAAGATTTTCTTAAATACTGACATACTTTGCTTAAGTCATCAAACAATAGTTTTGTGTGTCTATAGAGACTGCGGCTTATACTTAATCTTCATTTGTTTTACAAACTTGTCTCAAAAAGTGCCAAGTTAATGAGAAAGTACAAGGTAACAGGAAGGAAAATAAGAGATAAACACGAGAAGCAAAATAAAATTTGCATTTGTAATATATATCCAACCATGCCTAGCAGAAACATTTAACTTTATATTAACTGTAAAAATTTTAAATATCTGTATTTTTACAGATTTTCATGGCTATTTGCTTGTCACACAAAATTCAGAGAAAGTACAAAAACAAAGGCTTAAAATTCTTGAAACATACGACAAAAACTGATTCTTGAAATTTGGGTTTAGGATTAAAATATACATTAGATATTATATAAATTAAAATACCATGAAAAATTATAAATATCTGCTGTGTTCCCCCAAACTACCTTTTATTAAGATAAATTGTATTAAATAGCTAAGAAGAAAAAAATTCTTCCTTAGTAGTAAAGTGCAGTGCGTTTCAGTGTTAACTCTGAAATCAGTATAAATTAACCATATCATTAACTAGTGAAAGCAAATGATTTTATTAGCAAATCAGAGTTCTATCATGCAGTAAGAGAGGCTAAGCTGCTCATATACTCACGACTCCCAACATCCTCTACAAAAGTCATGTCCACAGGGCATATCCACTGGATCCTCAAATACAGAAATGCTGCACATACAAATGTCACACTGGAGATAAAGAAGAATGACTTAAACAGAGTCATACTTTGAAGAGAACAATACATTCATTTTGTTCATTGGTTTAATGGCAAAAATATGAGTAATTATAAATTTTAGAAGTGTTTCAAAATCATAAGGGCAATTATTGTATCTACCTTTGAGTAATAAATATCATGACTACCTCATTATAAACTATGGTGGGATTTAAATGTTTTAGTGCAAAAGTAAAACTCTTGGATTCCAAATTTATATATTAATCAGCATCTATGCATTTGGAAAGTACAAAAAACAAATCTATACAATCTATTCAGGTCATGATCAAATTCTATGTTGCAAAATAATCACTCCAACATCATGTCCTTTATTCTACACTTATCCTGGGAAATCTATAAAATCAGAGTAACTATGTTTTTAACATAGCAATTGAGGATATTAACAGCGGCAATTTGGGCCAGGGATTTAGCTCAGTGGCACTGTACTTGCCTCGCAGGCACAAGGTCCTGAGTTCAATCCCTGGTACAAAAAAAAAAAAAAAAAAAATCAGAAAACAGTAGCAATTTGAGGCTAAACAAGAAACCATGCTATAAACTGTATCTTCTCAAGAATGCTTTTCTAGAAGAAAACTTTATAATGTTACACATGTGAATTGTTGAAGCAGGATTGTTTTTCAAAATGGCCTAAAATAAGGAGTGCTTTTGTATTCATCACAATTTTTGAGTGTCTGAACCATTTCAAGAAACATCAAAATTTCCTACGAGTACACTGATGGCATGCCAATTAAAAACCCACACAAGGGCTGTATCATTCCTTAATAAAGAGGAAATATTTATTATGGAAATGCATCTGGATAAGAAACTCCAGAAACTTTATTGAAACAAATATATGATCATCATTGTATTGTAAATCTTTAAAAGTTTGTAGCTTTTAAGAAATTATAAAATGTTTTTGTATTTTCAGCTTAAAGTGTACATCACAAAGTTAACTTTTAATATTCTAGTATGTTATTTTTGAATATATTTTAAGTAAAAATTAGTAAGTGTATGGTTTCCCCCAAATCGTTTTGTTTTCTATTTTGAAATGAGAAAAGAAAATCTTTTTAAATCTATAGTTCAAAGACTACAAAAATAGTCTGCGATAACAAGGATCTATCAGAGAATGAAAGTAAGTGAACCTTTAGAGGAGGATAAGGGAGTCAACTATAAGAACACAACTAGACACTCTATGGAATAATATTAAAAACTTGAAAAGCTAAAAGACTAAAAACAAAGCTATGGGAAGTACATCAAGTACTAAACCATACCAAACTGGTTTCTAAATCCCCAGGAGATAAACTGATTTCATCTGGAGAGGTGACAGAAGAGCGTGTAGTCCTTGGAGTTCTTGGAGAAGGGAGTGTGTCCCAGGCATTATACCCACTTGGTGGTGGAGTTGGCATTTGAACACCTGATCGTTGGCAGCAGTTCTCTGGGTTGGACATCCAAGCTTCAAGTAATTTCTCCCTGTCCCAGTCTTTAAGAAAAATGGAATGGGTATCTCTCAAAAACTAGAAACTATGATATTTTCAAAGTTACATAATAACAAAATAAACAAGACATAAGTCATCTAAAGAAAAAAGTATGGTATTTATATAGAATTAGTAACTGTAGCCAGGCATGGTGGTACATGCCTGTAATCCTAGCACTCAGGAGGCTGAGGCAGGAGGATTCCACGAGTTTGAGGCCAGCTTAGGGTACACAGTGAGTTCAAGGGCAGCCTGAAATACATATTGAGAACCTGTCTCAAAAAACCAAAAAGTAGTAACTGCAAACGAATATACTGTAATACAGAATTTAAACTTTTTAAATGTACAGTGGCTTAAAACTGTGTCAGTATCTAACAATATCTCAAAATTCCCACCAACTTCTAATAACCAAACAGGTGACTCACATCACTTTTAGAATTTACTAAAATATTTGTTGATTGTAGGCTTCAGTTAGCCTCTTAACTCTTTGAATATGTAATTTTGCAATTGGCCTCACTGGTGTCAAGTTGTGAGATGATTATACAGTCACTATAAACATGTAAAAATGCCAATTGCAGGCCCTAAAAATCATTCAATAGCTCGAAAGTAGAAAGAACTCCCTAAGGGATTTGAGTTATAAATGTTTATAGTTGAATCAGGCATCAATTCTGTATTAAGTAAGCCAAAATCTGGCATAACTAAAAAAAAGGTTGCCTTCCTAGTTTGAACAGTTATAAATTGGCCAAGTGAAGGATGTTATTATAATGGCCAGAGCCATAAAAATGTAACCTGTTAAAGACAATGAACTAATATACCCAATTACTGTGCTAAGTGCTTCACACACATTATTTAATGTGTTCATTCCAGCAATCTTCTCACTTCTTATTTAAGTAGAGAAATTAAGACTTAAGGAAGTAATATGACTTACTCATATAAAGACTTGACCTTTCCTGTGATTCCAAAGCTGTTTTCTTTCCATAATCACACACTATCTCTTAAGTGCATTAAAAGGGTAAATTTAAATTATTCACCATAGATTATTCTATAAAATTTTATAGCTCAAATACAAATAGCTGAGGAAAGTTTCTACACAAGATTTTCTTCAATCATATTATGGCTCTGTATTTGGCAGTTTAATAGGGGAAAGTATGACATGTAATAAAGATTAAGGAAGTATTTTTTTTTTTTGGTACTGGGGATTGAACTCGGGTCCTTGTGCTTGCGCAGCAGGCGGCAAAACCACTGAGCTAAATCCTCAGCCCAAGGAAGTACATTTCTGGCTGAGGAAACCATAGTACCTGAAAGGCACAGAAGTGTAACTGAGAGACTTCTGTGAGTCTCTAAAGTTGTATGACAGAATGTTGTGGTTTGGGGAGATGGAAAGTACAGTAAAGTGGGAAAAGGGGGTCAGATTACAAAGTTGAAGAAAAATCTAAGTGAAAAACACTGCATTCAAGTGCATTTCAGGAAATGGTGCTAGATGGACTTCAGTATACTGATAGGCCATTACTTTGACTAAGACCATGGGCTATATGCAATATTTCACATTCTTCAAGTCCTATAGACTGTCTTCTAAATTCTGTATACTTCCAATATGTACCAGAAACCTAAATTTTCTATCTGTATGGGAAGTTTATATGTACATATAAAAGCAGGCATTTACATTTCTCAGAAAGAGCTAGGTATAACTTTTGGTTCTAAAATATATGGTATTAAAATTTAGCAAATCTACTGATTTTATCAGTTGAAAGCCATTTTAATATATAAAAGCAATTCTTTGTTTGAATAGACATTTGTAGAAGAATTAGAGATAAGTACTAAAATGTTTTCTCCTACGACTGCTCCTAAAAAAGATTTGACTTGAATATTCCTAGTTCTCATGGCAACATATAACATGGTGGTTTCTTAAAACTTAACCAGTGTATAAGGATATTTATTCATTTATTTTTTCCTCTTAAATTCTTTTATTGGTACATTGTAGGTATACAATACATTTACAATCATCATTGGGAACTTGCACCTTTACATGATGTATTTTGGTTATTTTTTCTCCATTCCCCTGCCCTCCCTTCAACCCTTCCACCCTTTCCTATTCACAAAGGCTTTGTTTCCACTTTTTTTTCCCCTCATATTTTTTCCTTTCCCCTACCCCTCCCACTTCCCCTACTACTTTGGTCCTTTTCTTATTTCACATTATCAATTATTCATTTTAGTCCTTATTTACACTTTCAGTTTCTCATACCAGAGAAACTATTTGGTATTTACACATGTGTGTCCTATTTATTTCCCTTAAGAATATGTCCTCAATGTGCATCCATTTAGCTATAAATGTCCCTAATTTCTCTTTCTTTATGGCTGAGTAGTATTCCATTTTATAAAAAAACCACATCTTCTTTATCCAGTCTCCAGTTGATGGGCAAGTGTATTGATATTTAAAATGTGATATTGATTGATATGAAGATAGGTGAAGAAATCCTTTATTGGTTTTTTTTAGCAGCTATTGGAATTTGTGGTTAAGAAAAATTAATTTGCCATGTTCATTTTATAAAATGTCATCAATTTCAGAAAAGCAAATTACTTAACCTCTTTGTATTTCAGTGTCTTTTGGGGGATAATTACTATCTATCATATTGGTTTCCTGTGAATATGTGAATATGTTTGAAGTAGTGTGTGGCAGGTGGAAATATCAATACAGTGGTACCTTGGTACTCATTAATTGGTTCTAGGTGGTATGCTGAGTTCTAAATGAGTACCAAACAGTTTTGGCTGGAAATGGTATAGAGTCAAGAGGCAACAGTTGACAAGTTAATAGTTTGCTTGTTGAGTACCACACAAACCATGAGGACCTGGAAAAATTTTCTTGTCAAGTTCCAAATTTGACAAGTTTCAAAGAAGTTCAGTACTAACATACGACTAAAAATACAGGCTAGGATTAGCTCTTAGTATTGTCTCACGGCTTATAAAATGACCCATGACAGAAATGAGGGCTTTACCTAGGAAATTATGGTGAGGAAGCATTAATTTACTTTAGGAACTTAAGAAACAGCAGAACAAACTATGCGCAGGAGCACACAATTTACCTAGATTAACCTTATCATATTTCTTAAAATGCGGCTTTAGTTAATAGGTTTAAAGGAGAATGTGAGAAAAAGGAGAAAGCATTAAGCCTTTAAAGAATGGCAGACTAAAATAAAATTTAAAGCACTAGTTAGCAGAACTTATGTTAAAAGGAGGCAAAATTTAAGTCTAAATTATTCTACTCAAGATAAACTGCTAACTTTTAAAAATCTGGTTAATAATTGTAATAGTAAATGACAAAACATCTAATTAAAATGTCTCATTTGGATCTTGTTTATTTACAAAATGAATGTGTTGATTAAAATGTACTTTTGAAAAAGTGCTTAAAGACCTTATAAATAGGCTGTGAGAACTGATACAACATTTAATTATAGCTGCACCAATATATTCACTATTTTAAAAGATTTTTAGAAGAGTTCCAAAAGATTCAATCATTTTGTATTTACTACTTGCTAGGCTGAAAGAAGTTCCTTGTCTTATTAAGTCCTTGTAAATATACAAGCATGTATATTGCACATAAAGGTATACATGGCATATCATATATTCTATTTTTACAGCAGGATCTTTATTTATTTGTCTCTCTTGCCCTCTCATCTTCTTTGTCTGTTAATTGATCTTAGCAATCAGTCTACGGACTGTCCAGGTTTTTTTTGGAGAGGAGGGGTTACCGGGGATCACACTCAGGACCTTGTGCTTTCCAGGTAGGCGGAGGCACCACTGAGCTAAATCCCTGGCCTCTGGACAGTCAAGTTTTTAAAAGATAATTCCAGATGGCTTTCCAAAAAGGTTGTAAAAATTTATATTTCTGCAGCAACAGTGAACTGTACTAGTTTCCTCTCTGGTGGTAAATGTTACACTTCTTTTAAATGTTTAAGAAGTGATAGCTCATTGTTATTTTACTTTTTTTTGGTACCAGGGATTGAACTTGGGTCCTTGTGCTTGCGCAGCAGGCAGCGAAACCACTGAGCTAAATCCCCGGCCCAGTTATTTTACTTTTCTTGACAACTAATGAGTTCAAATACCTTTTTATGTATATTTTGGCCATCAAGATTTGCTCTTCAATGAATTACCTATCCAGATTCTTGGCTCATTTTTCTTTGGATTAGTTTCTTGTCAATTTAAAGGTTTTTATAGCAAATATTAACTAATATTTTCAAATAAAACAATTTCATCTGGACTTTGTTTATAGTGTATTTACCAATAAAAATTTTAAAATTCAATATACTTCAGTGTACCTTTTCTTTAGCTTCTTGGTTTCTTAGAAAGTCAAAGGTTTTTCTCTGTCCTTGAATTTACATCTATGTCTTCTGGATCTTCTAAAATTGACAGACTGATTTTATGTTTCTTATCCTTCCAATATAAACTTTCATTTTTTTTGGTCCTCCTTTCTTTCTCTCCTGAACCATTTGGTATTCTAACTTAATTTAATTCCAGCTGGCTAGCCACTTATATTATAATCAACCATTAAATTATCCTTTCCCCCACTGAACTAGATTATCTTTATTGTCAATCAAATTCCCAAATATTAAAATAGGGTAAATAGGGTTCTCTAATGTTCCAATGACAGCTGCAGAAAAGCTGTTGTAGCAAAAAGGAAAATAACATGTGGAAATCAAATAATACTTAACCAACGAGATAAGGAGCTCTTTGAAGAGGCAGATGAGAGACAATAAGCAAAATATTAATAAGAACTCTAGCAAGAATCAAGATTAGCAAAAAAAAAAAATACATTTCTTTCGACAAAAAAAGTGTTTATTTTAAAGACTCAGTGGCCACATAAGGAGAATAATTCCTTTTGAGATCCAAACTGTTGTTAAGACCAAAGGGGAAGAACTATTTTAAACCAAAAGCAAAAAGATCCTTAAATGATAGACAAAATTTATGAACTGAAAAATGAAAACAAAAAAAAAACTTAGGTCAGTACTGGTGTAGTTAACAAAAATTTGTGAATGATACATTTCAACTGAAAATGATACAGGAATATGTAGAGAGAAAATTAAAAGAACTCAAAGAAAATGCAATGTTTTTCAAACTAATCTTACTGAAGGGCAAAGTTGGTATATATATTTTAACCTATCTTCTCTTCTAGGCCCAGGGCCTAGATCAAGCTCTATATTCAATAAATTATGTGCTGAAATAAACAAATTAATGTGAACTTACATGATAGTACTAAAATCTGGATGAGGTGGATAGTGTTTCAGGAAACTGTGACTAAAACTGAAGAACGCATGAAAAAGTAGTAAACCACAAGCAGATAAATAACTACGGAAAAATTTAAAATTACAGTAAAAAAAGGGTTGGGGTATGGTTCAGTGGTAGAGCACTTGCTTAGCCTGTGTCAGGCCCTGGGTTTGATTCTAAGCACGAATAAAAAAAAAAAAGATTCCTAGAGATTTTAAAAAACCTATTATGAAAACTGGAAATGTCAAAACTCAATTCTATATAACAACAAGTCTTATTTGACACTGTCTGAAAGCACTGGTCAGTTAAAAAGCAGAACTATAAAAATACTAGAAGGTGGAGGGTATTAGAAGAGATAAAAAAGATTCAATCTATAACACATGCAAACAATATAAAAGAGGTGAAATGCTATAATAGTATCAGATAAAGAGTAGGAGAAAAGATATGTCGTAGAGAGACTGGTTCACAATTAGAAAACTTATAATTAGAAGAGTCAGAAAGACATAAAGGTGTATAAGCCTAGTGTCCAAACTTCAAAATACACTAAGAAACCTGACACCATTAAGGAGGAGGTGTATACAAATCCACATTCACAAATGGGAATTTTAGCATCTATCTTTCACCAACTGATGGAACTAGATAATAAAAATCGGTAAAGACACAAACAATTTAAACACCATAGATGCTATTAGAATCCCATACAAAAGAAAATCCTAATAGGATGAATTTTTTTCAAATGCACATGTTAAAATCATCAGGATAGGCCATATGGTAGGTCATTAAATAAGTCTTTACAGAGAAAACAGAAAAAGAGATATGACAAGTCACAAATATACAAATGTCCAATAAACATGAAACAGATATTAGACCTTACTCATACTTAGGAAATGTAGAATTTTGATTGAAAGTGTATTCTTGTAATTTCACTTTTAAAAATTCTCTTAAATAATAAATGTATAGGTATACAAGGATATGCCTTAAGGAATAATTTATAATGGAAAAAAGAAAAAATGGTACACAGTCAACAATGGAATATATTTATATAACTAGAAGACTATGTAGTCATATACTTATTGATATGGAAAGCTTTATAACATGTATTAATTTTGAAAAACATTATAAAACAGCATTTAGATGAATCCTACTATCACGAAAAACGATGTTAATTCCCTTGTGTGCTATTAGAATTTTCTTTCACATAGATAGGATACTTTAGAATCATGTAAAAATCATTAAAATAAAGAAAAAAGTCACTAGGGTAATTTTAGTGTGAAAATAACAGCAAAAAGTTCATTTTTATTCATTTTTTCCTCCAAGTAATTTATTTTACTATTTGAAAATTATAATGTTAGAAATTATGTCTTCATGCTAAATCAGGAAATCAGTTGTTACATCATTTTCTATAATCTGTCAGTATATCTGGAATACATTCTCCACACAGTTCTTCAAATATTCTAATTACTGCCATGCAAAATGCTAGCTGTGGTGAATAGTATAAAGATCATTCTTTGGAATCAGGCAGTGTTTGAGTTCACTACAAATCTTTTTCAATTTCTGGTTTGATTGTATCATATCAGTCACTTAGTAAATATCTACTGAATGTCTTTTATGTGCCATTATAATGTCAGGCAGTAATGATACAATGAAAGGAAAAAACAGACATAATTCCCACCTTCATGGAACTTACAGTTAGGAAGAAGAAGAAAGACATTAATAAGAATAAGTAGACAGACAGACAGACACACACACACATACCCCACTACTGTCAGAAGTACCATGATAAGCTGAAGAATGCCAGTCAGGAAAGATAGAGTGTGACCCAAGGAAATGCCTGAAATGGACATCTTATGAATGAGTGGGAATTAGATAGGAGAAAAGGGAAGAGAAAGACATGCAGACAGAGGTTAATGTAGCTGGAGCATTCAGTCCAGGGGAGAAACACAGCAGGATATGAGGCTACAAAAACTGATAAGAGGCCTAGATATACAGGACTTTTTATAAACACTTCTATCTTCAGTTTAAGAGTGATAGAAAGTCAATGAAAAGTTGGGATTGGGGATAGGAAGGACAGGTTCTCATGATCATATTTGAAGAGATTATTCTAAGTGTGGAAAAACAAAACAAATTGGATAGGGTATGAGTGGAAGGAAGATTATCTAAGAAAGAGGCTTGTATGTAGAGTATTAGTGAGAGACAGTGGCAATGAAGGCTATGTGGTAGTAACAGCAATTAAAAGACAGGAAAATGTTCAAGGTTTGGGAGGTGAGACAGAGAAAAAGGAAATGTCAAAGTTGGTGTCCCAGGTTTCTGCCTTGAATACTCTTTGGTTGGCTGGTGAACCAATCTATAGACACAGGGAAAACAGAACCAGGTACTCTTGGGGGAGCATGATTTTAGTTCTTCTAGATACAAGATTAAGCTGGTTTTGCCATATACTGGAGGTGCTTTCAAAAAGACCTCCCAATACACAAGAGACGGAGCTACAAAAAAAAAAAATTATAGTCCAGAGGGAGAAATCTATTTTTATGAAAACCTTGGGAGAAGGTAACATTTGCTAGGAAGAGAGTAGAATAAGATATGGACCACCATGTTTAATTGTCCACAGAGGATGATGAGCTTTCAAAGTTAAAAACAATGTTCAATATAAACTTATTCTAAGCATAAGCAAATTAGCTTTTGTTTCATGTTTCATAACTTTTATTTTTTCACTAGGTAGCATTCAATTACATAAATTACTTTTATTACTGGGGAAAATTCAAGAGAACAAACTCTATTTCTAACATAGTCCTTAAAATTCAATTACCATTTAGTAAAAATTGCCAAATAGTTCTGCCTTCTGCTTAATCTAGACCACTTTGAGTACAATGGAACTACATTTGCCAATGATCACACTCAAAGCTACTTTCCAGTGTAAAGATGAATGTTACCAAGGATATAATCTACAAACTTTCCAGGCAGTTCAATTTAATAGCTCTGAAACACAGCTTGTGATAGCTTTAAGAGAAATTATAGTAAATAGTAGCTCTGTGCTTTACTCATTAACATCACTGGTTATTTTTGGTTATCAAATATCACTGATATTAACTAAACAATATAGAAGAATGTTCATTTGAAAATTGGCATTAGCTTATATTTTGTCTTCAATTAGGGAAATATAGAACATGTTTTAGTAACTTATCAAAAAAATTATCATAGAATAAACAAATGACAAGTAGAACAATTCAGTTAACTTCACCTTATTAGAAATTGTTCTTATTACACAAAAAAATTTATGGAAATATTAATGAGGTAAAAATGAGTTAATTAGGGCCAGGGATGTAGCTCAGTGGTGCTGCACCTGCCTGGCAAATATAAAGTTCTGAGTTTTGATTCCTGGTACTGGAAAAAAAAAAAGGAGTTAATTATTTAATAATACTTGATGGTACAATGTGTAAAAAAATGGGAAAGCTTTCCTCTTAATTACAGTGAAATGCATATAAATTAGTCTTGGATTCCACATTATACTGTGGAATTTACGAGTTACAATGCATTATATTGTCTAGCTGAATACAGATACTTGTGGCAGAGAAGGCTAACTGTTCACAATAATGTTGTAGGGTAGAAATGTTGCTTGTAGCTAGATATGGCTATTTGAGCAGCAGAATATGTGCACAAGAAATCTATGCCATTTCTAAGACTGGCTTAAAAAACTTTCCAAATTTATTCTTCCATGTTTTGCCTTTCTGACTGGTTGGGTAAAATAGAGATAATCCCCAGGAAAAACATGGAAGCTACTTTGTTAAAGATGGAACATCTCTCTGTCAGGGTCTTTGAATGACTGTGGGGAGAAAATCCCTCATTCCACCTACTCAAAATGGAAATGTCTTGGACTGTTACACAGATTAAGAAATGTCTGAGCCCACACTTTTTTTGGGGGGGGTACCTGGGATCAAACTTGGGACCTTGCACTTGGGAGGCAGGCGGTGGCACCACTGAGCGAAATCCCTGGTTGAGCCCACACTTTTGTCTCAGCAGTCAGCTGATGCTAACCAGTATAGTAGTTTCCTCTTGTCCACAGGGATGCATGTTAACCATTTCAAGACTTCCACTGGATGTCTGAAACTATGGATAGTACTAAACCACATATATGCTATGTTTTTTTCCAATGCATATATACCTATGATAAAATTTATAGGGCCAGGGATTTAGCTCAGTGGTTTCGCCACCTGCTGCACAAGTGCAAGGACCCAAGTTCAATCCCCGGTACTGAAAAAAAAAAAAGAATCTGTAAATTAGGATCAGCTAACAGTATAAGAGAACAATTAAAACATACTGTTATAAAATTGCCAGCATCACTACTCTTGTGTTTTTGGGGCCATTATCAAATAAAACAATGTTTACATAGATACAGCATAGCAGTATTAGGACAATCAATCTGATAATGGAGATGGCTACTAAGTGACTAACAGGTGGGTAGCATATATGCTGTGCTACACTGGACAAATGCATATACTGGACAGGATGATGTAAGATTTCATGTGGCTACTGAAAATGGTGTGTAATATAAAACTTATGAATTATTTCTGGCTTTCCATTTAATATTTTTTGGCCATAGTTGACCATGAACAAATGAGAACATGGAAAGTGAAACTGCAGATAAAGGAAGACTAGTGTACAAGTGTGATGCTGCATATCCTTGCTGATGAGTAACTTCCATTTTTTGGTCAGCTCTACATCACATTTACATACACAGTCTGTACTGATAGGTAAAGGACACTGTACAACTTCTCATGTATGAATTTTACCTTAAACACAATTCAGGGTATTCTGTGATTTAGTAAAATTTTTTTATTATTGTTAAGCATTATTATTAGCTACAAAGGAAACACTGTGTCTTCAAATTATATGATTTTGAAAGCTATTCTGAATTTTTAAATTACATTTCTTTTACAAAGGATTTACTTCAAAGTTTATAAAGAGGACAATAAAGAAATACAATTTTACAACAATAAATGTAGGTTTAAAAAAACATATAAAACTATTTCAGGTATATGATTTATTCACTACATAACTGTTTTCTAAGAGATAGGTATTGTGAAGAAAAGTTAAAAGCAGACTTCAAGGACCTCCCAGGTTAATGAAGTGGAAAAGCAAAAGATTTCAGTAAAATATTCCAAGTGTAACACACACACGAATGGAATATCATGGGAATAGACAGAAAGGATATTTGGGAAGATACACTCAGCAAAGGTTTCCTACAAGAAATGATTGTTAAGGCTACGTTGGAGGGGAAAAGGTAAAGAACAGATGAGACTAACAGCCCAGGAAAAAGGAGCCTGTGCCATAAAGTCTACCAAAAGTTTAAGTCTGTGGACAGCCAGTGAAAGATTTTTAGCAGGGAGTGACAATGCTCAGATTGGCATTTTAAAAGAACACTAATGGTAAAAAAAACCTCTGGGTAAAAGAATAGCAAAACTGGAGACTGAAAAATAATGAAAGCCTGAAATGAAATTCAGTGGGAACAGAAACGGAAGGTGGGTGGAGGCTGAGTGATACTTAGGAAGAGAAATGATGGGATGGATGTCGAATATAATAGAGATGCGGGAATAAAGTAAGACTTTCAAGTGTCTGCCTCAAGCAACTAGGTGAATGTTGGAGTGCAATCATTGAAGCAGTGGGGGAAATGAGGAATTCAGCTGTGGATATTTTTAGGTTGAGGAGAAAATGGTAAATAGGCACTTGGGAATACAGTATAGAATATTTGATTAAAGTCAGATTAGAGATATTGTCTCTATTGTTTAGGTGGCCTTTGCAATTACTGGTTTCCATACCTAAATGTACCTAGCAATGTTTATCAGAGAGTAGCTCACTTAATAGGCTTGTTTATAGGGGAGGTTTATGCCTATCCCCACACCTAGTGGCTGAAGACTCCCGGGTTAGTCTTAGAGATCCTCGTTCACTTTCCTAGCCGATTCTTTTTATATTAAAATTTAAGAGCCACTGATTTATACACTAGGAAAAGAATGGCAATTAGAGAACCATGAGAACATTGATTTTGATGGTAGTGATCCTGTTATTTTTATGACAAATTACAGACAGTGGTGATCAATGGATGATGAAATATGACGCTGTAAATTTTCTTGCCATCAGAAGATTACATAAACACTTGGAAGGGGGCAGTCTATTTTAGTATATAAGACAAAGATTTCTACTTAAAATAGACAGCTTTGCCTTAAAATAACTGGACTACCTAATGACTGTGTTTTTATTTTTAATATATTTTGTTTTTACTTTTTAAAATCTAGCATTTACCTCTTTCTCTTTGTAAAAATATTTTAAAACTAGAAAATACTATTCTTTAAAACCAGCATCTCCCAAATGTACAATATTGAGTGTGCAATGAGAGGGTCCTACCCAGCATGTGACAACTCCCAGAAAAGGCTGCCTTAATCATAAAGAATTTATACCCAGATGAGTACTTAGGAAAATTTCCCTAAGGTGATTATGTCTTAAAAAAAAAGAAAAAAACCACTTAAAAAGGATAGAATATTCTTTTGTCTTTAACTTCATTTTTTATACTTCAGAGAAATAGATTTCACATAAAATTAATATGATTGACAAAACTAATGACACAATTCTTAGTATTTAAATGAACTACTACAATTTTTATAAGTGAACAAATTCAGCAAAAATTATTGTTAAAACCAGGACTAGAACTATGGATTCAATACTCAATCTTACTCAAATCAGACACGTTTCTAAAATGAGGCTCCAAGTTGATTTAGTAGCTTGATTTTTCTTTTTGGTACCAGGGATCGAACTCGGGTCCTTGTGCTTTTGATGCAGGTGGCAGAACCACTGAGCTAAATCCCCAGCCCATTAGTAGTTTGATTTTAAAAAAGAAATTCCCACTTTCCCCTCTATGACTTGTAGCCATTTTATTTGTCAAAATGATTTTCTTTCAAAATGCCAATCTAAGTGCATTACTCCCCTGTTGAAAACCATTCACTGGCTCACCATAGACTTAATGAATGTTATAAGGATGACTGATGACTGCTGCACTAACTACTGCACAAAAAAACTTGAGGCTTAATAAAAAACCATCTCGGCTTATATCAAATTAGAAAAATAGTCATCTTTTAACTCTGAAAAGGTTCAAAAGGCCCCCAGTTATCAAAATCTATAAAACATTTCTTTCATTACCATGAGCTCGAAGTAAAGCTTCAGCAGTAAACAGAGGAGCCTGAAGCATGTCTGCTGTTTCCACAATAAGCATATCTTTCAATCGACGCAGATCTTGAGGCCTTAATCCTTCATAGGGCTTTGAAAAGAGAAAAAATGAAGTTAAATTGGTTATCATACTCTTAGGAAGTGGTTGAAAAGGCTTCCTTAGGCTCTTCTACTGTGAACTTCAAACTAATACTCTTTCACAAATCTCTTTCCAGAAGGAAAGCAGAAGCTGAAGCTCCTGCACTTTGTTCTGAAAATAAAACCATAATACTATAATGGCAAGGCCATCATACCTTACAGTATTTTTTTTTTACAGTTTTGAAAACTGAGAGGATAAAAAAGCACTAGAAATAAAAATAAATTTATAATCATACCACTGAACAATAATTATTACTAATGTTCTTATAAATTTTTATCCAGATTTTGTTTTTTTAAAAATCAACTGTGTGTGAATATATGTGTCTTCATCTAGGCACAATTTTAGCCACTGAACTACCAAATAGTAACAAGCTTGCTGTAGTAAACATAGAACTAAAAATCACAACGCAGCATAAAAATCAGTTGAAATTCCAAAATACTTATTAGTTGATTTATAGCTATTTTAGAATTAGATTTTTTTAGTATTATGGCGACCATTTCACCAATTCTTACTTCACCCCATATGACTAGGACTATTCACCAAATTCTCTGACTTGATAGGATTAACTTGTTGACCCTTAGACATCTTCTTTTTTTGGAACTAGGGATCAAACTCAGAACCTTACACTTTCAAGGCAGGCATGGTGCCACTGAGCTAAATCCCTGGCCCCATTTTCTTGTAGAAACACATAAAAAAGAATGAGTATGTTCATACCAGAAAATACTGACAGACTTGACCACATAACATTCTGCCACGAATTAAAAGAAAAAGGTACATAATTTTTTTAACAATATAGAAAATTGTAATATCCAGTAAGTTAAAAAAATAAAGCTACAAAACATAAACATCCCTAAAGATATAAACTATTTAGCAAATTGGCCAAGTTTAGAAAAAAAGGCAAGTATTGCCTTTAATGTCAGTAACGTTGCAATGAGCTGGTCCTCAGACACTTACAGGTAAAAATAAAAACCAGTCTATCGCTTAGCAACCTTGCAAAACATATTATAAGCCTTTAAAATTCATCTTTTAACTTATTAATTTTAATGTAGGAATCTACTCCATGATATAATCACAAATGTGACTAAAATGGTTAGTTGTGGTGCTAAGTGTAAAAGTGGAAAATGCAAATAACTCAAATATACAGTCAGGCAGTTAGAATAGTCAGCAGTTGTGCAAAATGATTTCCAAGATGAGTATGTAAAAGTTCCTAAGTGTTAAGAGTTTTAAAAACCCTGCTGGACAAAAAATATGTAATTTCACAATGATATTAAATATGCAAAGGGCAAAATGGAAGACAATCCTGTACAAAGTTGTATAAAACCGAATATTTAAAATTTGCATTTTGTCTCTTTTTATAAATAGTATGTTTCGCAGAAAAAATTAAAAATAAAAGAAAAATCACTTAGGATGCTAAAATGTTAGGAGTAGTAACAATATATATAATCAGTCTATATTGCTATACCTTTAAAAATTATGGTGCAGACTTATGTTAAACATATTTCATATCACATGGCATTAATAGTCTGTTTCCCGGGCTGGGGATTTAGCTCAGTGGTTTCGCCGCCCGCTGCGCAAAAGCAAGGACCCGAATTCGATCCCCGGTACCAAAAAAAAAAAAACAAAAACAGTCTGTTTCCCCTATGTTTCTATTTGGCTATCCTGCCATGAATGTCTACAAATACAGGTATCCCATGAATATACCTAGGAACAAATGGAAAATTAACCTATTCTATTCTACATAGGGATGCCATTAAATAAAAAAAAACACTGCAATTTAAGCCTATTTTATCCTTAGAAAAACCCCAAACCATCATGTACAGTTTGTATTTAAAATAATTATGAAACACTTTCTGCTGCAAAACATAATAAATCCTTTAATGGCTAAATTTGTAGTACTCACTCCACTACAGAAGTTATACACTAGGTATCACACTGCTTCTAGAAAATGTATTGTGTTACTTCTGGAAAATGTATTCCAACAACAAATATGGGATTTCAAGTATTTTTCCTAGCCTCAGTAGTAAGAGTATTTCTTGATATTCCTAATGGTAGCAATTATGTATTTCTATTGTTTCCTAAATTTTCTTTTTCAGATTATTCATCATACTCATTCATGGTGGGCTAAGTAGGGAGAAAATAGTTAATTTAATTATGACTCTATAGATTAGTGCTATCTGAAGATCAGTACTACAACTAACTAATGGAGAAAAATAGGTTTCGTTGCAATTCAGGAATAATATATATTGAAAAGTTTTTTATTTTAGATATATTAAGAAGGGGTAATATAAAAGCAATCTGCACAGGTTAAGTTTTTTCAATGCACGTAGTTAATGGTTTTTTGTTTTTTTGGTACTGGAGATCGAACTCGGGTCCTTGCGCTTGCGCAGCAGGCGGCGAAACCACTGAGCTAGATCCCTGGCCCACGTAGTTAATAGTTCTTGAAAGACAAAAAGAAGTCACTGCCTTCATGATCATGTACCATATTCACTCCGAAAGTGCAACAGAACTGTAATTAGGTCATGTGAAGCATTTCAATTCAGTGCTCAGTCCCAAGTGGGCACTAGCTCTCTTCTGTAGGAAGGATTAAATTGAAGGTGCCTTTTTCTTTTCTGTTGCAAAGATATATGCTTCTATTTTCAGATGAAACACAAACCAGCAATAACCTTCAGAGGAGTCAGTACTGATATAAAGGAAAACAAAAGTAAATTAAAAAGAACAAACAAACAAAAGTACCTTTTCTTTATCAGTACATGCCACTGTACCAGAAGACCACTCAAGAAATGAGAAACAGCCTAATACACAAATTTTACTACTTTTGATTCATGTAAAAAAAAGATAGGTATTTTCAAAAACCATTTCACAAAGACTAAAGGAATTATAAAAGAAATTTTTATTTTTGTTATTTTTCAACACTAAAATAGTGCCCATCAACTATATAGGTGAAACATGTTCATTTAAAAGGGGGGGAGGAGGATGGGGGGTGGAGAGGGAGGAAAGGGAGAAGGAAAAAGAGGGTGGTCAGTAGTGAAGGCAATATCCAGCATGTGGGTTTCTTGCCAGACAAAAAAACCTTGGGCCTTCCTGACCTATAGCCTGAGGAAGGGAGGATCTTCAGAAGGGCTCTAATAGTGTATTGCCTACTTTTTATTTCATCAACTGAGATACAGACATATAATTTTACTTGTACAGAAGCCTGATCCTCACTAGGTTTTTCTGTTCTTTCTTTAGAGGTTATCAATTGAACCCTCTTTCCAGCCATCATTTTGTTTTTTACTTATTTAAAAGGAGTCATCACTCTCTGAAATTCTGTGATAACTTACTTTTCAAACTTACATGAATGCTTCTTTTTTCCTTGCTGGAATATAAATGCTTAGAGCGCAGGTGCTTATCTTTGCTCCTCACTGCTACCTATGTGCACTAAAAACAGTGTCTGGCAGAACACTCAGAGGTCTGTAGAATGATGGGGGTGAACTAATAAACTAATTATTTGGAAGAAAGGAATAAATTAAGATGTGTTAAGAAGATATAGGATATATGATACTCTTCAGATCATTAACTGAATCAAAAACTTAGCTCAGGCTATAAAGATAAAAATATCTAAATTGCTTAAATGTTCATTAATAAATGGTAAGTGGAGATTATATATTCTGACTTTGGAAAGATGTTTATCACATATTGTAAATTGAAAAAATATTTTAGTAGAACTCAGTGTATGGTATGATGATACTTTTCAATTAAAAACACAATAGATACATGAATGCCACAGTTGGGTGGTATAAGAAACTAATTGGTCCCTTTCCTCAGCTACTACACCAAGGGGCTCTGTTCTTCGGAGGGAGATAAGGCTATGTTGGGAAGAGGCCCTTGCTATATGTGGTTACTAGCACCACCCGGCTGCCCACACCTTGGCCTCCCTCTGGGAGCTCGCCTGCATCCTGAAAGACAGAGGGGATGACCTGCACAGAGGATAAGATCAATGCCCTCAATAAGGTGGCTGGTGTCAATGTTGAACCTTTTTGGTGTGGTTAATTTGCAAAGGCCCTGGCCAATGTCAACACTGGAAGGCTCATCTGCAAGGTAGGAGCTGCTGGACCTGTGCTGGCAGTGAGTGCTGCACTTGTAGAAGGCCCTGCCTTCTCCACTGCTGCTGCCCCAGCTGAGGAGAAGAAAGTGGAAGCAAAGAAAGAAAAATCTGAGGAGTCTGATGATGACATGGGCTTTGGTCTTTTTGACTAAACCTCATTTTGTTACACGTTCAATAAAAACTAACAGCTTAAAAAAAAAAAAAAAGAAACCATTTAGGGGATAGAGTCAGGAAGGAGAAAATGTTTTACATTTTTAGCAATGAATATTAATTATTAATTTCAAATACATCAAAATAGAAAAAATAAAAATAGCAAAGAAAATTACCAGTCACCAGTTATCATTTTTGTATATATTAATCTTCTTTAAGATTTTTCCCTATATAATTAGGAAGTTATACAACTTCAAAAAAACATAATACTCTATTATAGTTATACTGTTTAAATAATCTGTTCAAGTTCTATTTTTTTTATCTCCTCCACTGAGTTTTATAAATTTCTTTTTTTTTTGGTACCGGAGATCGAACTCGGGTCTTTGCGCTTGCGCAGCAGGCAGCGAAACCACTGAGCTAAATGGCCGGCCCCTGAGTTTTATAAATTTCTATTATAATTTAAATTAAGATGGCATCTTGGAGAAAAAACTAAATACACAGTCATAAATGGCTTTCAAATTAATCACATCAACATTTCTGGAATATTATTCCAGAATGTTTTGTAAGTGAGCATATTAGCAATTTATATGTGACTCAAAATCATGGATTGACAAAAGTAGACAGTACAGCCAATAGAAGATGCTTGGATTTAAAGTCAGAAAAAACAAGTTCAGTTCACTTTGATCCAGACTAGTTATTCAACTATTTTCTTGTCTATCTTTCTCCTTCAAATGGGGCAGGGGGACAAGTACTATATCATTCAAGATTCCTGAGTAGATTCAATAACCATGTGAAAGGGCCAGCAAAATGTTTAGCACATAAGCCCTCCTTTCTATGTATGCTTATGCTCGGTAAATACATCTATAAAATAACTTAACTAAAGAAAACAAAAAAGATAAAGAAATACAAATTTTAATTTAAAAAAAAGTTCAGTCCTTTTGGCCATTGTGGGGACTATAAAAACTCAAAAATTGTTGGGAATTTATGGAAAATATAAAACAATATGAATTAGATAATACACACAAAAACTAATAGTTATATAATTCCTTTCAGAATCAATACTGATCAAGAACATAATCATTTTGGTATAAAAATGTATTTTGTTACAATCTCTTCTAAGAGTATCTGTGAATGTTTACTATGTGCAAGCAGTATGTTAGTCACTGAAAATACTCTGTAATAAGGCAGATGTGGATCTAGAATTAATGGAGCTGACAATCTAATAGGAGAAGAAAGCAATAAATACCTGAACAAAATAATTCAAAATAATTACAGCATATGATAAAAATGATACAGAATTGGGCATTCAGTTCAGTGATAAAATGTGCTTAGCATGCACCAGGCTCTGGATTCAAAAAACAAAAAAAGAAGTTAAAAAAAGATGGACAGGTGAGGTAATGGCTGTTAGCTGGCTTGATTTAATCATCCCACATTGTATATGTATACCACAACATCATTTTTATGCCCTAAATATACACCATTCTGATCTGCCAATCAACAATATTAATAATTTAAAAAGAATTATGTTAGGTGTGGCAGCACACTCATGTAATCCCAGCACTTTGGGAGGTTGAGGCAGGAGGGTTGAAAGTTCAAGTCCTGTCAGGGGAACTTACAGAGGCTCTGTCTCAAAAAAGGGCTGGGGAGCAAACTCAGTGTGAAGCCCCTGGCTTCAATTTCCAGTACTGGAGAAAAAAAGGATAGAATTTAAAAAATAAA
>NW_004624809.1:882839-921842 GCF_000247695.1 Heterocephalus glaber
AAGGTGCAAATTTCCAATGATGAATGTCATTATATTGTATACCTAAAATGTACCAATAAAATAAAATTTAAAATGTAAAAAAAAGAGGGGGTTGGGTTGTAGCTCAATGTGAAGGGCCTGTGTTCAATCCCTGGTACCCTACAAACAAACAAAAATAAAACAAAGTAAAATGAAATCACACTGAATGAATGAAAAAAAGTAAAATGAAATCACAGAAAGTGATTTGTTAACTACTGAGGTTGCTATCAGCCCTGAAGAAGTTAAATATGCCATTTCTAACGGCTCTACAAGTTCAAGACTTCCCACTATGTCTGCAGGCAGTTTAGGAAGGACATGAAAGTAAGTCTAGGATACCTCTGAAGGAAAGCCTATTAGTCATAGGCATTCTTTTACAGGACTGTCATAGTCATAATAATACAGTAATAGCCACCACTGTTTTCTAAGTGCCGAGCACTATGTTAAGCACTTTAAATATACTTTCTAATTTAATATTAGCAACCCACATGACAGGGGTATTACTATCTCAAGAAAGTTAAGGAACTCGACCAAAGTTACCCAGCTAGTAAGCAGAACTAAGTTTAACTAAGTTTAACTAAGCAGATATAAGTTTAAGCAGATATAAGTTTAACCATGCCTGGATATTGTGTTGACTTATAGTATAAGCTCATCACACAAACTGAAGAAATCAAATGCATCCTAGGTCGATCCTGAAGCTTTGCCCAGGCTCTCTTTTATGATCTAAATGTGAATACATTTTAGAGGCTTTCATTTTGTATAAAGTTAATCAAAAAAATTTTTTTTTCATTTTCTGCCATATAATCTTAGTCATCCCAGAGATCTGAGAAAATCAATGTCAGGTCTGGAAGCCACTGGCTAACTTAACAAGTCCACTGATTTTTTTTTTTTTTTTCAGTACTGGGGATCAAACTCAGGATCTTGCACTTGTCAGGCAGGCGCAGGCACCACTGAGCTTAAATCCCCGGCCCCACAAGTCCATTGATTTGGCTTCAGCTTCTTGCTCTAGGTCTGGGGTATAATGGTTTAATTTTTTTAAAGTTGTAAAAATAAGCAACTAGGTAAATTAGGAATATGAAATATAGATTTGTGGCCATAAAGATTAATTAAAATACTCTGGCTCTTTAAAAAAATGTTTGCCAAAGATAGCTGTAGTTCACTGTTCCAGCCACATCAAGAGTTTGAGGAGAAGGTCATATAAGCTGCTGTTTCCCCTTGGAACTCTTTTAGTCAAAGTGTGGTCTGGGGACCAGGAGTAGCACACAGATGTTTGCTAGAACTGCAGAATCTCAGACTCACCACCCAATCCCCTCCTACCCCAAGTCTCTGAATCAGAATTTGACTCTGATTTTTTAGGAGATCCTTAAGCAGAAGCAGTGATCCTACAGGGCAACCAGTGTGGCTGTGGAAATTGATATATTTACATTACCTAATCTATTATTCAATACCAAGGACTTGTAGTTAAATTTACAGACTTCTATCTATAAGCAATTATCTATTATTATTTTTAGACTCTATGCTTCACAGTTTATCCAACACCTAAATACAAAGTAAAACCTTTTTTTCTGATTGTTGCAGAGCTAAAATACCCGATTTTTTTCTCCAGTTTGCTTTTCATAGTTGGAAAATTATTTCTAAAACACACACTGGAATAGCTTTCAAAGTCATGATTTGATTTACTTTTAAAACACATTACCATAAAATACCTAAACATTATGAAACAAGACAAATCACCTGAACAACTCAGTCTTCCCTAACAAAAGCAAAGAACAACATTTAGGAAGTTGTGTGCTACCAGAATCTCAATAAGCAGAACCACTTTAAAAAGATATGCTAGAGTATAGACTGCATTCACTGGGGAGTTAAAAAGGACGTTCATGTGGAAAGGGATGAAAAATCATTGTTGAGAGTTATTGCTGACCACTGTTAGAGTGAGATTGACAGGTAATCTTTTTTTGCAAGGAGCTCCTAAATAAGTGTGCCTGGAGTGGGTGAGGGAAACACAAAGATCTGTCTCTCATTGTTACAACTGGAATCTGAATATAACCTCATAATCACTGATGGAATGAAGGGTGCGTTTGTCTTAAAAATCTGCTTGTATGCTATCTTTGGTATAAAATCTACCTTAACAGCCATGCTGACATTAAATGGTAATGTACTAAAAAGTACTTCAGTTTGCTGTCAGAAGTTCAAGAACACCAGTACGTGAAAAATGTGAATAAGCATCATTTTCCTTACTCTCAAATAAGCTAAGGAAGACCTGAATAGGAATGAATATTTTATGCCAATGTGGTTTTTAGCCTACCTCAAACACCTGGTGGTACCTAAAATGTTCTACTTAAAAACAACCATAAAATTATCACTATCTCAACACATCTATTCTTTTGTTCTGTCTTTCTTTCCATTTACAATTCCAGAGGAAGAGGGACTAACCCACCGTATTCAAGACAAATCCTGTCTCACCCTTTGGACCCATAATCTAAATGGCTGGAGACTCTGGGCAAATCATTTAACTGCCTAAAGTCTCAGTTTACACAGCTCTATCTATAAAATGAAGATTACATAATTTTGAGAAAAGGTACAGAACAAGATGATTCCTAAAGTCTGTTCTAAGATTAGTATTTCATCATCTGTGTGTTCTGTATGACCTTGAGCACTCCATTACTCCCTCTATTTCCTCTATCTTCACTCTGACTTCCTACTAGTTTTTGGCATAAAGGCCCTTTAAGTTAATCCTGCAATCATTCTAGTTATTTTCCTAATATGGTCACAGGCTGGAAAAGGACTTTTTCGTCTGCATATAGGAGAAGAGGTGCCATAAGATTATGATGCAGCTGAAAAATCCCACTGCCCAGTGTCATCAAAGCTGTCCTAAAGTCACAGAGAAACACATTGCTTACCTGTCTGGTGATGCAGTTGTAAAGAAAAATCTCCCATATAAAAGCACAGCATGTGCAGTTATGGATGCCTGGTGTGTAGTAGGTTACACCATTGGGTTCTGTGGGATCACAGTATGATGCTGACACAAGGGAAAACCACCTAACAAAGCACTTCTCAGAAAGGATTCTTTCATTAAGTAACACATGGCTACACTTTTTCTTTCTCAAGCATCTTCAAATTGGTGACTGACACCCACTGTCACTCCACTTCCTCAGCAAATGACTTAGATACTCCCAGCAGTCTGACGTGTACCCTACTTTATGGACACAGTATTGCCAAAAATCATTGATCCCTCTGAACTCTCAAATCATCAAACTTTCTCAGTCTTCTAATTCCTTTCCTTTCCTGCAACATGTCATGTGACTGAATATCCTCTCTCTGTGAAACTTCTCTCTTGCCATCCTTGGCATTGTATCACTGAGGCCCTCTTCTGTACTTTTTCTATTTCCTCCATAGGCTTCACTTCTTGTTCTCAGTCTCTTCAAACATAGGCATTCTTCATGCTGTGACTTTAATTGTTAATCTATAATCTAAAGTCTTTTCCATGCATCTCTCATCTATACATTGTCTTGCTTTAGGTTGTCAATGCTATCAAGGACACTCAATTCCAAATTTATCTTTATTTCCAAATATTTAGTCCTCATTTTCAAGAGCCTTTTCTACCATTTCATGTGGAAAATCTTAAACTAGAATCTCTATCCTTCTACATAAAAACTCAATCCTATCTCTTCTCTTTCAACCAATTCCTCCACCTCATTTACTTTTCAATGTCTGATAATCACTGGTCCAACAAAAGGTTTACAAACTATATAAGAATCACTTGGGTAACTCAGTAGTAATAGGTAGATCAAGGGTGGGGACTTTAAAAGGAATGTGCAATTTTTCAGTATTCCAATGAAAGTAGAATATGCTCTAAGGAAAAAAAAAAAGAAAATGCTCTAAGCTAGGGCATCTCACTCTTTAATGTGAATATGATTGAGACTGGAATTTTTTGTTAACCTAAAGATTCTGATTCAGTTGGTCTGAGATAGGTCCTGAGTTTCTGTACTTCCAATAAGTTTCCAGGTGATTAATACCAGTACCAGTCTGAGTATCATTCTTGTATTATTTAGTTTTAAAATTCCAGGTGTTGAAAAAACAATATAATAAGGTAAATGCCAGTCTGATCTGTGAATGATTTTTTATGGCTTTTCAAAGAAAAGTAGAATGTTCTAATAGTTGTCAAAGTGTCAACAAGGCTCTCAGCTGTAAAGGGAAAAGTGTGACTTAACACCTTTGGTTTTCTAATAACTTCTATTCCATGTGACCTTAAGTAGCTACACTTATAGCTCTAAATAAGGGAGGAGTGCAAAGGAAATTAACACTCATTTCTAAAAAACAAATTCTTTTCACAAAGAGTGAAGCGTCACTCCCAACCCAAATCTTCTGTCACATCCACCATTTACTGAATTGCATTATAGGTTAAGCATAGATAGAAATGAAATGCAGCCTAATGACTAGGTTTGTTCTTGGGAACTTAACAGAGGAGAACTATCCCCGAACTTTTTACTGGGTCATGCTAATATACCTAACCCATCATCTCTCTGCAAAGTTCATTTCTACAAAGAATGATAAAAACATGCATTAAATGTTTAAATAAAATTACAGTAATTGACACACTGCCATTAATTCCCCTCAAAATCTTCCCCTCACTGAAACACACTTATCCTATCATTCTTGCCACTTTCTGAAGCAGTTCTGGAAGTCCTCTTTCATGAGTGTCTTTACTGAATGTGATAAAAAATACAGTGAATGCTATTACCGAGTGCCATCCAATGGAAAGCAAGCTCATAAAAACATTATGGTGTGTCTTCATCTACCTTTTTCATGGGATTGGTCACCATGAGAATTTTGGCTCTTCCCAAAAGTCAAAATGACCATGAAAGATAAACAATTTCAATTGATTCATGACAGCAGCCCATCACAAACAAATTCATTAACAAAAGGGGATTTCCAGAAGTGCTACAGCAAGTGCCAGGGACAATGGGACAAGCGTGTTTCAAGCAAGGGATTTTTGAGGGAGATTAATATAAAGGTCTTTTACTGTAATAATTTCTTTCAAAAAACAATATATTTTTATTGTTTGTATTCGTACATGTTTACATTAATCACAGGGAGTAGGTACATGTACTTAATTAACACATCCGAATTCATTTTATTCCCTTTCCCTTCCCCCGCTTTGTCTCTAGATCCCCTTCCCCTCTTTTTTTTATTTCATGTTTGTGACATTTAATGATTACATTCATTTTGGGTAACTGGTATATGTATACCACATATCTTAATTCTTTTTGCATACTCTCCCCCTTTGGTCCCCCTCCCTCCATCTCTTGGTCCCCTCTCATCTGAAAAAGATATCCTTGTTTCCTTTTATCTGTCTTTTATTTTGTTTTACTTTATTTATGCTTTGGATTTCTCATATGACAGAAAGCATATTATATTTAAACTTATATGTTTTATTTATTTCACTTATATTTTTAAGTTGCATCTATTTTTATTACAAGTGACTCAAGTCGTTTGACAAGTGTTCCATTATGTGTAGATATCATATTATCTTTATCCATTAATCTGTTGATGGACACATGGGCTGCTTTCAAGATTTAGCTATTATGAATTGTGCTGCTACAACTCTATAATATGATAACTTTAACTCTTGGGAATATGCCTAAAAAAATATTTTCATAAAAAGGAATTACAGTACTAGTTTTAGAGGAATCACCACACCAATTTCTATAATGGTTATACTAGTCTAAATTCCCACCAGCAATATATGAGGAGGGTTCCTTTTTCCACACAGCCTTTCCAGCATTTATTATTTTAATTCTTGATTTTTATTTTGGGGGTCTAATTTTTTTGGGTTCTCTATATATTCTAGATATTTACCCTCTGCCTGAGATGTAGCTAGCAAAAATGTTTTCCTATTCTGCAGGCTGTCTCTTTACCCTGTAGAGTCCTTTGCTGTGCAGAAGCTTTTTAATTTGATATAATCCCATTTTCTGATTCTTAGTGTTGTTTCTTGTGCCACCGAGTTCTTTTCAGAAAGTCCTTGCTTGCACTATGCCTTCAAAGAGTTTTACCTGTTTTATCTCTCACCAGATAAAGTGTTTCCATTTTAACATCTAATCCATTTGGATTTTAGTTTACTATATGGCGACTCAGTCTTCTACAAGTGGGTACCCAATTTTCCCTGCACCATTTATTAAAGAGGCCATCACTCCCATAGCGTATATTTTTGGCCCCTTTGTCAAAGATTAAATAGCTGAATGCACCTGGCATTGTTTTTGCTTCCTCAATTTTGTTCCACTAATCTACACTTTTGTTTTTGTGACAATTCCATGCTGTTTTTAATTACTGTAGCTTTGTGAGTAGAATTTGAAGTCTAGAATTGTGATGAATCCTATTTTGTTATTATTGCCCAGGGTTGTTTTTGCTATTTTGGGTCTCTTTTTGTTCCATGTGAGTTTTAGGATTGTTTTCTCTAGTTCTTTGAGGAATGTTATTGGTGTTTTGATGGGGATTGCATTAAATCTGTATATCAGATAGGTTCTGCCTATTCAAGAACAGGATATTTTTCCATTTTCTAGTACCCATTTCAACTCCTTTTTCAGAGTTCTATAGTTTTCACTGTAGAGGTTTTTCACTTCATAGGTTAACTCCTAACTATTTAATATTTTTTTATGCTATTGAGAATGGTATCGTTATCCCAGTTTCTCTGTTGAGTTCATTATTGGTATACAGGAACACTATTCATTTTTTGTGTGTTGATTTTTGTATTTTGCTACATTGCTGAATTTGGTTATTAATTCTAAAAGTCTTTTGGTGGAATTTTTTTGGTCTATGTAGAGGATAATGTCATCTAGAAACAATAACAATTTGATTTCTTCCTTTACTATATTTATCCCCTTATCGCTTTCTCTTGATTGCTCTAGCCAATGTTTCAAGTAGAATATTGAACAGGAGTGGTGACAGTGGGCATCCTTATCTTGTTCTTGATTTTAGAGGGAGCTCTGTCAGCTTTTCCCTATTTAATATGACAGCAGTTGGTTTGGCATAAATGGGTTTTATATGTTATGATCTGTCTATAACAATTATCTTCAGGGTTTTTTAAAATCATGAATGGGTATTGGATTTTTAAAAAATAAAAATCTTTTTATTTTTTAAATCTTTTTTCTGCTTCTACTGATATGACCATGTGGTTTTTATCCTTGGTTCTGTTTGTGTGGTGTATTACATTTACTTATTTGTATATGTTGAGCCATCCTTGCATCCTTGAGATGAAAACTACTTGGTCACGATGTATGATCCTTTTGATGATTTGTTGCATTCTATTTACAAATATCTTACTGGGGATTTTTGCATCTTTGTTCACTAAGGAAATTGGTCAGCAGATTTCTTTTTTATTTAGGTCTATGTCTAGTTTGGGGATTAGAGTAATGGTTGTTTCCAGGGATGAGTTTGAAAGCACATATTTCTTTGCAATTTCACTGAGGAGTTTGAGAAATACTGGTATTATAATCTTGAAGTTCTTATAGAATTCAGCAGGGAATCCATCAAGTCCTGGGTGTTTCTTTGTTGACAGTTTAAAAAAAATTACTACCTCAATTTCATGGTTATTAAGATTTTTCAATTTTTCTACTATTGTTTCAGTTTTAATAATTCATAAGCATCTAGGAAACTGTCCACTTCTTGAAGGTTTTCCAATTTGTTGAAGTACAATTTTTCATAGTAGTTACTAATGAACTTATGGATTTGGGTGGTATGTTGTGATTTCACCTTTTGCACTCCTAATTACCTTGATAAGACTCTTGTGTCTCTTTTGGCAAGTTTGGCTAAGGTTTATATATTGTATTTATTATTTCAAAGAACCAGCTTTTTGACTGTTGATTCTTTTGTATTGCAAACTTGTGCTCTGATCTTTACGATTTCACTTCACAAACTAGGGTTTGCTTTGGATTGTTGCTCTTCAAGGATCTTGAGGTTTATCATAAAGTTATTTATTTGAATTTGCTCAGTTTTTCTAATGTGAGCACTGACTATAATATATTCCCCTCTCAGGACAGTTTTCTTTGTGTTCCATAGGTTCTGATGTACTCTACTGGCATTTTTTATTACAAAAATCATTTAATTTCTTCCTTGATTTCTTCTGTGACCTATTGAGTATCAGGAGTGTGTTATTAAGTTTCCAGGTGTTTATAAATTTTCTCTGGCTTCTTTTTGTGATGGATTTCTAGTTTCAGTGCACAATGATCTGACAGTATACATGGAGTTGATTTTGATTGTTTGTGTTTCTTTAAGTAGGCTCTAGGGGTTAGCATGTGATCCATTTTGGAGAAAGTTTCTTGTGCTGTTGAGAGGAATGTGTATTTTGTAAACATCCATTAAGGCAATTTTTGAGGGTATGATTCAGGTCTAATATTTCTTTGTTGACTGTCTTTTAGTTTATCTGTCTCTTTATAAGAATGGCATATTGAGGTCATCCCATATGATTTTTGGGGGTTTATTTGATCTTTTGATCTTTTGATCCAACATTATTTGTTTTATGAAGTTATATGTTCCAATATTCAGTGCATATATAATCACAATTGTTATCTTTTCCTGTTGGATTGTTTGCTTAACTAATATGTAGTGACCTTCTTTGGCTTGCTTTCGGGGCTCTGATGCATGAAATATTGTTTCCTATCCTTTGATTTTAGTCTATGAATTTCTTTTTGGATTAGGTGAGTTTCTTGAATGCAACAGACTGTTGGATACTGTTTTGTTTTGTTTTTCGGTACCGGGGATTGAACTCAGGACCTTGCGAGGCAGGCATGGTGCTACTACTGAGCTAAATCCCCAGCCCCTGGATATTGTTTTTGATTCATTCTACCAATATATGTCTTTTTTTTTTTTTTGGTACCAGGGATGGAACTTGGGTCCTTGCGCTTGCAAGGCAGGTGGCATAGCCATTGAGCTAAATCCCCAGCCCCCAATAAGTCTTTTAACTGGAGAGTTGACTTTATTTATTTACACTGAGTTACTACTGAAAGGTCTTGATTTATTCTTGTCATTGTGTTATTTTTTTGTTAATAAATCTTTTACTTTTTCATTTTTGTTTAAATATTTACTTTCCTTGATGTAATCATTCTATCTGATTTTTTGGCTTTGTTGTCTCTGTCTAGGATATTACTGAATAATTTTTTTGGGGGGGGTGCTGGTTTGGTGTTCATGTATCTTTTAAGGTGTTCTTTGTCATGGAAAGTCCTTATTTCTCCAGGATACAATAGTCTGGGTTGGAAGATATTTGCTTTTACGGCTTGAAACACTTTCATTCTAAATTCTCTTGGTCTTTAAAGTTTGTGCTGAGATGTCTGCTGTGACATGGTGGCTTTATCATGATATGTGAGGTTTTGCTTTTCTCTGAAAGCTTTTAATATTCTTTTTTTTGACAGCTGGGCTTTTTAACTAATGTATTGTGGGGAGTTTTATTTTTCATCAGAGCTGACGTTATGTACACATACACATTTTTTTTTCTTGGTACTGGGGGTTGCTATCAAATAGAGTTTGACGAAGCTGTCATTTATATGTACATCTCTTTAGTTAAAAACTGTTTTCCAGTGATTTGGTCATGGCTTTATTTGTTTAGGGATATTGTTCAACTCTAAAAGTTTTTCAATTTAATTAGGTTGGATCCTGTTACTAGGTTGTAAGGAAAGAATTACTATTGGTTGTATCAATGTAAACAGAACTAAGCATACATCACTCAGATACATTAAAACTTGTTTTGATAATTTCACCCTTTTTCAATACCCCTTAAAGACTATACTGTACTAGGATGTATAAGGTTTGGGCAAATGGAAAGGCAAAAAGGGAAAGGGATATGTCAGTGAGGAAGAGAGGAAGAAAAGAGATATGTTAATCGGTAAAAAGAAAACAGAACTCAGATTGTTGGAGTTATTTCATACCTTTGATAAAAGGGCTTGTGCAGAGGGAGTTTGGGAGGATATTTGTGTAGTCAAAAAAATGAATGCAGGGCCAGGAATTTAGCTCAGTGGTTCCGCTGCCTGCCTCGTAAGCGGAAGGACCCGAGTTCAATCCCTGGTACCAAAAAAACCAAAAACAAATGAATGCAGATGGGTGGTAATACATTTAAAGATTTGAGGAGATTGTGAGATTGCTGGGGCCTATTAATAATTTTGTTGGTAATTTTGTTTGGGTTCTCTAGATTCAATTTTGTTAAGGATTACCCTAATATGCCCTTAAATAGTAGGTTTAATTTGTAGCACTAGTTAATATTTATTCTCTAATGCATTTATATAGATATTGAAGTGTAGAGAAGGACTATGAATATAGGGGGAATGAAAGATACAAGAGAAGAGAGGGAGTAACTCAAACAGGAAACCCTTGAAACTTAAAAGTAGTACAATCATACAAACTCAATAAAGAAGAACCAAAAGAAAGAAGAGTAAGAAAAATGAAAAGAGAGGACAGAAACAACAAAGGAAAACAACCAGAATGTACAAATCCAACAAATTAGCGAGGTTACACTGACTATAATTGGAACTTCCTGGAAGTTGCTGGAGTTGTGAACAGTAGAAAAAAAACTCTCGGAGATTTGGTGTCCAGACGCTGGAATATAGCCACATGAGGAAGAGAAGGAGGGAAGTGGGTCCCTAGACCCAGGAAAGATTTGAAGCAAGAAATGAAGCCCACAGGGGGAGTGAAGAGAGAGATTTCAATAAAGAAGGAGGTGGCAAGTAGCACTTTCCCCCTGAGCCCTGACTCAATGAGTGGGTGAGGTGGCTCAAACCTACAGATGCACAGTGACTACTGGCTACCCCAGAGGCCTCCACGGAGAAACATACCAGAAGAACGGAGCAGTGGATGTAGCTGACCGCAGTGGCTGCCTGTGTTTGATGCTGCTGTTATTTTTGATTTTACTACCTTAGCCAGGGTGACATAATAGTTCTAAACAAGTTGTTGTTCCTGGTAGGCCAAGACTGAGATTGCCTTAGGGTCATAGACAATACCAGTGCCAAAGAACCAGGGCTGGCCCAAAGAGGTAGTAACTTTTCAACCCCAATAAATTGAAGAGGTAGGATCTTGTAACAGACTCAAAACCCAAAAGCCAGCTACACCTGGAAGATATCTCTTGAGAAGTAGTCATATCCTAAGGATTCTAAATAGTAGCAATAAAGCTACTTGCCATAAGAAATATGTAAACATCAAAGCAGGAATTAAACTTAAAAAAAAAGTAAAGAAAATGAGAAGACACAGAAGCAAGATGCAACTTCAGACTTCCAGCTCACCAAAGGCAAACCCAGGGGGCAATGAGATGAACAATTCAAAAGCCACCCACCAGGACTCTCTGAAGTGAAAACAGCTGAAGTAACAAAGCAAAAGAATGACACTCTAGAAAATAATAAAATCAGAAATATTTTCACAAATAACTACAGAGATGGTGACAACAATGAAAGACATGCTTAGTGACTCTAGAGCAGATAGAGATAAAAAATTAAAAGAGCGGGGCAGGGATTTAGCTCAATGGTTCCACCACCTGCCTCGCAAGTGCAAGGACCCAAGTTCGATCCCCAGTACAAAAAAATAAAAATTAAAAAAATATAAGAGCTTAAGAAAATCATGGAAACAATGAATTTCCAATGTGGGAAGGAAATGGAATCCATGAAATAGATTCAAACAGATTTCCAGAAGATTAAAAATTCCACTGAAAGTATATGCAGTAGAATGAACCAATGTGAGGACAGAATATAAGATATAGAAGACAGGATTGAGGTTAGCGATCATGAAAAGAAATATTTCTTTAAAATAGCAAGGAACCATGAAAAATCAATCCAACATGTGCTGGATGGTGCAAAGAAAAATAACAAGATTGATCGGAGTCAGTGAAAAAGCAAGAGATAGGGCAAACAACATGGTAATGGTAGAAATTGTAGAAAACTTCCCAAGCAGGGAAAAAGAATTTGACATACAGATAAGTGAGGCACATAGAAGTCCAATTAGCCATGATCAAATATAAATCTACACCAAGGAATGTAACAGTCAAGATTCGAGAAATTCAATACAAGAACAGAATATTAGAAGCTATTAGAGAACAGAAGCAAACTATAAAGGAAAGGCCATCAGAATCACAGCAAAAGGCCATCAGAATCACAGCAGACTTCTCAACACAAATCCTCAAATCAAAGAGAGCTTGGAGTGAAGTATTTCAAGCCCTCCAGGAAATCAACCTGCAACCCGAATTGATGTACCCTGCAAAATTACCTTTCAAAATTGATGGAGAAAATAGACACTTCCACGACAAAGAACACCTGAGGAAATTTATGATCACCAAACTAGGACGACAAAATGTTCTGAAGGACATTCCAGACAGTGATAACAAGGATTACAACTCCATGAGCCCTAGCAGAATTAATCCACGAGGTAAAGCAAGAAATTAAACAGAAGGGAAAAAAGTGAACCAAAAAAAAGGAAAATAACATGATAAGAATCAATATATATCAGTTATAACCATCAATGTTAATTGTCTTGTTTGACTAATCAAAAGAAACAGACTACCAGAATGGATGAAGCAAGATCCAACAAGAAACATTTAATTAAAAATTAAATTAATTAAAAGAAACATTTAATTTAAAAAGAAACTAATAGACTGAAAATCAAAGGATGGAAAACAATACTCCATGCAACAGGAAGCTGGAAAAAAACAGGGGTAGCTTTTTTTTTGGTACTGGGGATTGAACTCAGGACTTTGTGCTTGCAAGGCAGCTGCAGTGCCACCGAGCTAAATCCCTGGCAGGGGTAGCTACTGTATTTGCAGTCAAAGTAGATTTCAAACCAAGACTAAACAAAACACAAAGAAGGTAACTATATCCTTGTAAAAGGAACAATTCAAGAGAAGTAGATAACAATCATAAATAATATGAACCAAATACACCACATTAAATAAAACAAATAAACAAGGACATGAAAAATCAAACAAACACTAATACAATTGTAATGGGGAACCTCAATACACCACTGTCACAAATAGACAGATCAACTAGACAAAAAATCAACAATGAAATATCAAAACTGAACCTAACGTTTGATCAAGTGGACTTGGTAGATGTCTAGGGATTTGACCCCACAACATCAAAATAAACATTCTGCTGCACATGGGATGTTCTCCAAAAAAGACCTCAACATAGAGACCTATGTTGAAAATCAAGAACAAAGAACACAGCAGAATGATTTAAAATGTTTTGAGTTTGGCTAGAAAGGAAGCTCCAGTAAAGCTGTGGACTGCAAAAATGGAGCAGAGGAGATCTTGACTGCTGAAAAGGAACAGGAGAATAGAAATGATGGCCTGAGAGAATTACAAGAAACAGCAGAATTCCACCTTTTTCTGCCTCAAAATTGCAAAAGTGAAGGACTTTGCTTTGAGAAGGAAGCCCCAGAGCACCATGTTCCAGAATGGCGGCAGCCACACCACATTCCAGAATGGCAGCGGCTTAGGTAAGTTGTTCCAAAATGGCAGCCTAGGGAAGTTGTACCAAAATGGTGGCAGCCTAGAGAATCTGTTCCTTGGGATTGGGTTCAGAGTGCTCAGCGATCCAGGCACTCAACCCCTACAGCCAAGAGAGAAGGAAGCCTAGTTACACCTCCAGCTGGCAGCAGACCTTAGCATCACCCACATAGTGCTGGCTTTAGGTGCCTGCAGAATGCAAGAGTTGGGTCAGGAAGGCTTCCACCCAGATTTCAGAAGAAGGCCTAGGAGGCCAGTCAGTGTGCCCCTGAGAGGGCAATGTGTGAAGATGTGAGTGGGAAGCTGACGGTGCAGTGCAGAACCCAGAAGTTTGGAGAAGCCAGGAGTGTGGATCCTCAGGAAAACTGCAAAGAAGGAGCACAGCTGGCCTCAGAGAGAAGCTATGGGAGCGACAACCACCAGAAATGCCATAGCCTTTTGGAGTTCACAACTTGCCACAGATTGCCTTGGATGCTGAAAGTGGAAATGTGGAATGAAATGTCTGGCCTGCTGGATTTTGGACTTACTTTGGTCCAATTCCTTTGTATCCCCCTATTTGTACCTTTTAAAATGGTAATGTTGCCAGGGATTTAGCTCAGTGGTTCTGCCACCTGCCTCGCAAGTGCAAGGTCCCAAGTTTGATCCCTGGTACAAAAAAAAAGATAAAATTGTAATGTTTATCTTGTGCCATTGAATGTTGGAAGGGTTTAACTTTCTTTTCATTTGCACAGGGGCTTGCAGCTAAGAGTTTGCCTTAAATCTCAGAGGAGACTTTGGACTTGGACTTTTCAGCAGTGCTGAAACTGTTAGGACTTTGGCAACTTAAGAGATGGACTAATACCTTTTGTGTAAAGGAATATACACTGAGTCTTAGGGGGATCAGGGGCAGAATGTTATGGTTTGGGTCTAGATGTCCCCCCAAAGCCTCATGTGGTCATAGGCTTGATCTAGAGTGTGTGAAGCTGGAACTGATTCATGATGCAGTTCTAAGCTCCAGGGCACTAGGATTAAGAGTGTGAGTGCTACCCACCCTAAGTAGCCTGAATAAGATAAAAGGAGCAGAAAGATGTTGGTAACCCCCTTGTTTCCTTTGCTGCTTTGTATGTGCCATGTTGTTTCTCCTCTGTGATTCCTGTTTGCTATCCCAGTCTTGGAGCCAGCCGATTATGGACCAAAACCTCTCTGAACTGTAAGTGAAATAAACCCCTTTCCCTCAAAAAAAAAAAAAAAAAAAAAGACTGCATACTAGCTCATAGAACATGCTTAAGTAAATGCAAAGGAAATGAAATTATCCCATGCATATTATTAGACAATAGTGCAATGAAATTGGAAATCAGTGGCCAAAGAAACCACAAGAAATTCATAAACACATGGAAATTAAATAACACCCTCCTGAACAACCAATGGGTCACAGGTGAAATTACAGAACAAATTAGTTTCCACAATTAAACGATAATCCCAATACAACATACTAGAACTTATGGGATACAAAAAAGTACTCCTATGAGGAAAATTTGTAGTGGTAAATCACACATCAGAAAAACAGAGTGAACTCAAATAAACGACCTAACGTTGAACCTCCACCTTTTAGAAAACGAATATCAATGCAAGTCTAAAGGTCATATGAGGGGGGAAATTATAAAGATCAGAACAGAAATAAATGCAATGTAGACTAAGAAAATAATATGAGTAATCAATGAATCAAAGAATTGGTTCTTTGAAAAATTAAATAAAATTGACACACCCTTAGTCAACTTTAACAAAAAAGAAAAAAAAAAGACTCAAATCCATGCAATTAGGAATGAAAAGGGTGAAATCACAACAGATCCTGCAGAAATCCAAAAGAACATTAATACATATTTTGAGAACCTGTATTCTACTAAGGTGGAAAACAAAGAAGAAATGGACAGATTCCTAGATAAATGTGAATTACCAAAGCTGAATCAAGAAGAGATAAAAAAATCTAAATAAACCACTATTAGTCAATAAAATTGAAGATGTAATTAAAAACCTACCAACAAAAAAAGCCCAGGCCTTGACAGATTCACTGCTGAATTCTACAAGAAATTTAGAGAAGACCTAATGCTGTGACTTCTAAAACTCTTAGCAATACTCCCAAACTCATTCATGGAAGCAAGCATTACCCTAGTACTAAAACCAGAGAAGAATCCAACCAAAAAAAGAAAACTACAGGCCAATCTTTCTAATTAACTTAGATGCAAAATCCTCAATAAGATACTGGGAAACAGAATGCAAAAAATCATCAAGAAGATTGTATAGTAGGATTATCCCATGCATATTATCCCATGGGATAATAATCCAAGTAGGATTCATCTCAGAGATGCAGGGATGTTTCAACATATGCAAATCAGTAAATGTAAGGTACCATATTAACAGAGCCAAATACGAAAACCATATGATCATCTCAATTGATGCAGAAAAAAACATCTGACGAAGTTCAACACCCACTTATGATAAAAATCCTACAGAAACTTGGAATAGATAGTATTTATCTCAATCAGATAAAAGCCATCTATGATAAACTAACAGCCATCATCATACTAAGAGGACAAAACATGAAAGCTTTTACTCTAAAATCAGAAATAAGACAAGGATATTATCCACTGTCACCACTTATTCAATATAGTTCTGGAAACATTAGTCAGAGCAATTAGAGAAGAGAAAGAAATAAAAGGAATAAGGACAAGAAAGGAAGAAGTTAAATTATTATTTTCAGATGACACAATACTCTACATAGAAAACCCCCAAAACTTCACCAAAAGACTTCTAGATTTAATAATCAAATTCAGACATGTAGCTAGATACAAAGTCAACACTAAAAAATCCATAGCATTTCTGTACACAAACAAACTCACTGAGAAATTAGCGAAACCACACCTTTCACATCATCCAAAAAAATGAAATACCTAGGATTCAATCTAATGAAGGAAGTAAGAGACCTTTACATTGAAAACTACAGTATTCTGAAAAAGGGGATTGAAGAGGGTATCAAAAAACAGAAAGATTAAAAAAAAACCAAAAAACCAAAAAACCAGAAAGATATCCCGTTCTTGGGTAGGAACAACCAATATAGTGAAAATGGCCAATATCGTTATGCAGATTTAATGCAATTCTGATCAAAATACCAATAGCATACCTCACAGAATTAGAACAAATTATTCATTTGGAACCAGAACAGACCTAGAATCGCAAAAGCAATTCTGGGCAACAAAGGCAAGGCAAGGGGCATCACAATCCCTGACTTGTGATTATACTACAAAAACACAGTGATAAAAACAGCATAGTACTGGCAAAAAACCCCCCCAAAACAAAAAAAACCCAGACTTGAGGATCAATGAAACGAACTAGAAGATGCAGAAACAACTCCAAATACCTTCAGCCACTTTATCTTTGACAAAAGGGCCAAATACCTTCACTGGAAGAAAGATAGTCTCCTTAACAAATGGCGCTGGAAAAAGTGGCTTTCCACATGCCAAAGATTAAAGCTAGATCTGTATCTCTCACCATGCACTAAACTAAAATAAAAATAGATCAAGGATCTAAATATTAATACAGAAACACTCAATCTGCTGGAAGATAAAATAGGTAGAACTCTTGAAGACACAGGTGTAGGCAAGGACTTTATGAACAAAATTCCAATCCCACAGGAAATACCACAAAGAATCAACAACTGGGATTTCATCTTATTAAAAGCTCTGCACAGAAAAGAAACCACCAACAGAGTAAAGAGAGAACTCAGAGTAGGAAAATTTTTTTGCCAGCTGTTCCTCAAAGGACCAATATCTAGAATATATGAAGAACTAAAAAACAACCAGACTTCCTAAATTTAAAGACCCCATCCAAAAACGGGCATCTGAAATGAACAGACACTTCTCAGATGAAGAAGTAGAAAAGGCAAATAAATACATTAAAAAAATGTTCAACATCACTGGTCATTTGAGAGATGCAAATTAAAACAAGGCTGAGATTCCATCTCACTCCAGAAAGAATGGCTCTTATCAAGAAATCAACCAATAAAATGCGGGTGGGGCTATGGAGAAAAAAGAACCCTTCTCCACTGTTGGTGGAAAAGCTCACTGATACAACCACTGTGGAAATAAGTGTGGAGATTCCTCAAAAATTAAACTAGAAAAAAAAAATTAGAGGTTCCATTGACTCAGCTATTCCCTTTTGCTATCTTCCCGAATTAAAAGCATCATACCACAGCAATGTATGCACACCCATGTTTATAGCAGCACAGTTTGTAATAGCTAAATCTTTTTTTTTTTTTCTTTCGTACCAGGGATCCAACTTGGGTCTTTGCGCTTGCGCAGCAGGCGGCAAAACCAAAGCTAAATCCCTGGCCCTGTAATAGCTAAATCTTGAAAACAGCCCAAATGCCCACCAACTAAATGATGAATGAAGATGTGGGGGTTTTTATACAATGGAGTACTACTCTGCCATAAAGAAGGTTATGCTTGAGATATTTCTAGCCAAGTGGATGGACCTTGAGACCATACTCTTAAGTGAAATAAACTGAACACACATAATCAAATATCACATGGTTTTTCTGATGTGAGAGAAATGGAAAATGTAAATAAGGACCAAAATGTACAATAGATACTGGCAAATGCAAAGAAAATGTTCAAATGAGAAAGGGAACAAAGGAGGGAGGAGAGGAAAAGGAAAAAAGGAATAAGAGAAAAAGAAGAAGGAAAAATTAAAAACAAGGCTTTTGTAGACAAAGAGGGGAGGGGGGTTGAAGAGAAGGGAGGGGAATGGGAAAAAAAGAAGTAAGATATACAGGTACAAATTCTCTATAATGAATGTTACCATTATGTGTATGTCAAATGTACCAGTAAAATGAAAAAAAAAAAACAAAACCAATAACTACAATTGACAAAATAACCATAGAAGTAAGAATAAAAACCTTTGCCCAGTTGTTATAGCAGTAACTCATTCTTCTATATAGTTCCATGTCATGGAAACCATTGCCTATCCAAAGCCTTGGGTGTTTTTGCTCCCTCCCAAATCATGTCCTGGTTTTGAGCTCCAGGTGTACCCCCCATTTGGACCTGTGGATGCGATTTTCTTGACTGATTTGGAGGTTAAATATTGCACTTCTCCATTTCTTTTGTTGACTATTACGTAGCCTAAAAGCTGCTATCTCAGGTTCTGATTGCTGTTGTCTGTCTCAACTCCACCCACAGGAATTAAAAGATGGTGTTTTCTCTCTCCTGGCTCTGGGGAGTAGTGCTGTGACAGAATTATTATTATTATTATTATTATTATTATTATTATTATTTTGTCACAGAGCTGAGATTCACTTCCTTTTGCTGTTTTCTGTTGGTGTGTCCTCCCCCGCCTCCCCACCCCATGGGAGGCAGCTGACACTCATTGTTAGGGTGCTGAATGCTCCATGTACCACACTCCCTCACTCCCCTTGTAGGTGGGAGAAATAGGTGGGTTACTGTTGTTATTGTTATTAGCAACACTGTCCGTTGGGGGAATCTTTTGCCCCAGGATCTTGCCACCCACTGGCTCTGAGGAGAGAAGTGTAAGTACATGGCTATGAAACTGTACCCCTTTTTGTTTTAGGTTTGAGTTCCGAGGCTGAAGCTGCCTGGTTTCGCATGTCCAGTGGGGGAGGATAGCTTGACTTTGGGCTTAACAATTCATACTGTTTTTGAAGGGACTGTCTTACTCTCTTCCTTGGCAAGGCCCTTTCCCAAGATGGCAAGGGTGCTAGGCCTGGGGCAAGGCTGGAGTACCATGTTCCATGTGTGGACTGGTTTATTCTCTCACACCCTCTAAACTCTGGATGTTAGTCAAGGTGGGCTATCTTTTTGTTTATTGTGCTGTATCAGACTTTATCTTTTGCCCTCAACTCAGAGAACTTGCTTTTTCTTCAGCACCAAGTTGGAGGTACTCACTGCTACAGGTGTTCCCTGGCTTTTCTCAAACTACAATTTTCCCATTCTTTGTATTTTTCAAGCACACCTCATATTCCAACATAGAAAACAAAGCCTCTCAGAAATTAAGGGAAAAAGTATTAAACTTTTATTTAAATTAAATTTCTTTAAATTATTTAAATTTTATTGAATTTTTAAGTTTTATTTTTGTGTTCAGGGCAGTTGTACATAATATTTTTAAGTCTCATGTACAATTAAAATACATAGGACTTGGTATATATTGGTAGTGCTATTTTATGTATTTAAAATAAGTTCTTAAAATGTGGAATCATCTTTGCTTTCCTTTACCAGTTCTTTGCATTATGCAACAGTTTATTGCAAACTAAGAACCACGGCCAAATCCAGTCTTGCTGCCTATTTTGGTATAGACCATGAGCTAAAAATGGCTTTTATATTTTTAAATGATTAAAAGCATCAAAACAATTTGGAGGGGGGTGCCAGGGATCGAACTCGGGACCCTGCACTTGTGAGACAGGCAGTGGAATCACTGAGCTAAATCCCCGGCCCACAAAACAATGTTGTTTTTTTTTTTTGGTACCAGGGATTGAACTTGGGACCTTGCACTTGCAAGGCAGGCGCTGGAACCACTGAGCTAAATCCCTGGCCCCCACAAAACAATTTTTTGACATGTGAAAATTGTAAGAAATTAAAATGGCAATGTCTGTTAAGTAAAGATTATTGCAACACTGCTATGTTCCTTTATGTATGTATTGTCTACGGCTGCTTTCTGGCTACAATGGCAGAGCTTCCTGAAATGCTTACTTTCTAGTCATTCTCAGAAAAAAGTTTATTAACCTGTGAATAATTCTTTGGTACATAAAAAAATTAAAATTGCAGGAGCTTTTCTTAGAGTTTATCTTTTTTGTTTTTTAAGACAGGGTCTTACTATGTAATTCAGGTTGGCCTTGAACTCACTATGTAACCCAGGCTGGCCTTGAATTTGCAGCAGACCCTCCTTCCTCAGCCTCCCAAGAGCTGGGATTATAGGCATGTGCAACCACACCTGGGTTCTTACAGTTCTTTAATAAATGTTTATTATATGAGCACTTCTAATTTTCAAACAATTTAAGACTACCAGGTCTTTCAACTTTTTTCTCATAAATAATTAGCAATAACTAGTATTACTCCAGATTGTCCTGTTTTAAAAAGTTCTAAAAAATGCTCTCAAGTGAAGATCTGACAAAAAGCACTTGTTATTAGAGAGCAGAACACAGATGAAAAGGAAGGGACTGGCTAAAAGATAAGGAAGAATTCTACTCTGCCTGTGAGTGGTACTAGCCTGATGCAATTAAAAATAAGACAGAAAGAATAGTCTAAAGTCCAGGTGTCAAGATAGATTATAGGAAGAACAACAATATCATTAATAGAATCAAGATAATCAAGATAAACTAGAGAAGAAGACTAAAGAAATGCTGAGTATGAGGGACTTCTGGAAAATCTATATGAGGAATCAACCAGGCAGCAACAGAGCATGGGAAACTTCAGGATAATCTATCAGAGACACCTCCTATCAATGCAATTCTATACATAGCCAGTGATACCTTCACACTTGAAGGATCCCAGAACTCTAGGGTTATGGAGTTTTAATTTTATGTTGTTCTTCTTTGTGTGCAGGGATACTTGTTATGGAACACAGTTATGAAAATGAGAACATCTGCTGGGCATGGTGGTACAGGCCTGTAATCTCAGCACTTGGGAGGCTGAAGTGGGAGGATTGCCAAGAGTTTTACTCCAACCGGGGCTACATAGTGATTTCAAGGCAGTGTGAACTAAATAGTGAGACCTGTCTCAACAACAACAACAAACACCGTACAACACTACAGGGAGAAAAAAGTTTAACAGAAATGTTTCATTTCTATCATTAAAATAATGAGCCATAGGAAACTGTTTAAATCATTAAATGAACATACGAAATTGTCAAATGATAGCTTCATCAATTCCACCTTCTTTCATTCAAAGAAAGAACATTTTCTACAACCAGAGAAGGTATGGTTTCATATTAGTCCTTCAGAGTTAAAAGCCAGGTTGGTCTTAACCTTGGGGAAAAAAAATTAATTTTAAAGGCTAAAAATGCAATTATATTTTAAGGCAATCAGACTAATAAAAAACTAGTAATAAAAAGAATCTTTGGGATAACTCTGAGATTATTTATCCTAACCATCCAAGAGGTTGAATAAGTCATGCAAAGTCTCCAAGTATTATATTTTGTACCAATGAACACTATGAAAATTAGAAAGCACAATACAGATGCTAATTATTACCATTATTCTTCTTGGCTAAAGACAAAAAAAAATATGAAGAGAAATAAGTTTAGAAAAAATACTTAAAGTACTTATTACCATAGTTTTTATAAGTAAATTCTAAACCTTCCTTGTTTTTTTTGTTTTTTTTTTTTTGCTACTGGGGATTGAACTCAGATCCTTGCGCTTGTGAGGCAGGAGCTGGAACCACTGAGCTAAATCCCTGGCCCCCAGCTAAACCTTCCTTGTTTTTCAGAGTAGTATGACATCACCAAAGATATCAAAAAACTAATAATATTCTAAGGTCCACAGTCATGTTATGAATTATATATTACAATATATTTATTTCATGCACTTATACTAGAAAATGCAATAAGGCCTCTGGGGATTAGTTAATATAATTTCCTAAGTTTCCTTAGGAAACTTTTAGTTTAATTAACAATAAGCATAAAGGCTTAAAGCTGAAAAAGACTACAGTCAAGTAAAAGGAATTAAGATAAGTTTCATATGCATAATATAATATGGTGAAATTTGTCAACAAATACCAGAAAAAATATAAGATACATATTCATAGAGCTCCACTGGAATGTTTTCTATAAGTCAAAGAGCTGTTCTAAATATAGGAAAATGAAAACACTCATCAAATGGTATGACTTATATAATGTGATATGCTTGATAGATCATGCAGTATACACACACACACACACACACATACTCACTCACTCACTTACACATACTTATCAAGAAAATCATCAGGCCTTCCAGATAGTACAGAATAAACCCAGAACTAGCTTCCTTCACTGACTGAACAAAATAATGTTAGCAAAAACATCACACTCGATTTTTTTGAACAATTTAACAAGCACATTACTGTAAACATACTTCAGAATCAACAACTACTTAAGCAATCCTTTTTGGGAAATTCTGGTAGCAAGATGATATTAAAGCAGCAATTTAAAAGCATCATTACTCCCCTCAAAATAAACTATTTTTTGTTCTAACCAACTTGAGAACTGTGATGCAGTCCCATTAATAATGGTGAGTCATGACAGCAGGAAATCTACAGGAGCTGAACACAGAACAATATCCAGAAAATCTTGGGTAAAAAGCTTCAGGAATTCTGCTACTAGTCCTCTAGGAGAGTCTTCCTTCTACATTGAATCAGTGTTAGAAAGCAGTGCTGAAAAAATGACTTCAGTTTTAATGACTGTCACTAACTAGTGGACAATGGTAACACAGGCATAAAATATGAAATGATAAAGATTCTAGAGATTAGCAAATATCACAATAACAGGAGTAAGCAAAATACAAGATCACAAGGATTCTAGCATGAAAAGAATTATTCTTCAGATATACTAAAGAAATCTTTTAAGAAAATATATTCATATTTTGACACATTGATCAATTTAAAGTATAACATTGAAGAAACATCAAACTTTTACAGATATATATTTTATTCTCATTAGAATCATTGCTTGTCCAATAAAGATACATAATTTTAAAAATGAAAATATTCCATGATCCAGTCTTAAAAGCTCCCTATTCACAGTTAAATATATCTATACAAAAGAACTTTACTGAGTTATCTACAGATTGACACGGGTGCTGGTAGCTGAGAAAAATCTGTTCTGTTGTATGTATAGTAGAAATGATACTAAACAGAGTATGATTTCTAAGCTAAGATTCCATGTTACATGAGTGATTATATCTAAGCCTGTTAAGATATTTTACATATATTTATATGTAAAATATATATCAAAAATTCTAATATAATATATATTCAGGAGTACTTTAGTGTGAACAGAAAAAAACCCACATTTTAAAATTACAGGTGTTAAAGACTTTGATAAATGCATGCACAAGTATTTATCCATGACTTAGTGAACTGATCAATTCTAGATAATGTATTATAAGTCCCGCTTGTTAAGATATGCATATTCAACAAAAAAGCAGAATGCATCTCTACTGAAACTGTTACTTTCAATACAACAGTGGTTAATTGGTGATTGTCACTGAAGAAGTTAGTAAAGTTTTAATTGCTTTTGATTCCATTTTATTTCAAAGATTACTATGTAGCTGTAAGGTTTTTCCTACTTAAAACAATGTGATAACTTTATTTCAAAAGAGCCCTGACTCTTTTAGAATGACAAAAGGACAAAAATGGCCAGTTAAGATATTAAGAAAACCAGCAAAACAAATACTGATTATTACATATTACCAAGACACAAATTTTATAATGTAGAATATTAATAGAAAAGTTTTACCTCTACACAGGCTTTCATCCCTGAGGCAGCAGCATAGTGAAGGGGTGTGTTCTTTTTGTTATCAACAGCATCAATAGCTGCTCTCTCATATTCACCCTGGTCAAGTTTTGCTCCTTTCCATCTTAAGATCATCTGCAGACAATCTGCTCTTCTGAAATCATCTTCCACAGGGTGTGCTAATCGAGGATGAAGGGCTCCTTCTGATATCATAATCTGAGGTCCCATACACAACAAATGCATAGATGTTTCATTGTGCACATTCCGTTTATTTGGATTTCCATCTCTACCAAAAAGAAAAGTCCTAAAATGAAAAGGAAGGATGAAAGCCATTTTTTTCCTAGCTGGAAACACATAGAAGATAACACATTTAAAAGATAAGCTCTACTTCAAAGCTGAAAATTCAATTTTGATTAAGTGATTTATAATAGACTGAATGATTAATTCTTAGTTTTATTTTATTTATTTATTTTTGGTACCAGGGATTGAACTTGGGTCCTCGTGCTTGCAAGCCAGGTGGTGGAACCACTGAGCTAAATCCCTGGCCCCTAATTCTTAGTTTTAAAAGTCTCTATTCTAGAATAATAAATCTAAGAAAAATAAATATGAATATCTTTATAGTACTGGTTAATAAAACAGAAGGGAAGGGAAAGATAAAATAAAGAGGAAAGAAGAAAAGAGAAAGATGAGAAAATAATAGGGTAGGGGATATAATAGAAAGAAAAAGCAAAGGAACAATTTACAGATTAATATTTCAATTACATTAAGCATTCTACATTAGTTTTTTTTCCCTTTATCACTCTACTGTATTTACTTTGGATATATATTTATTTAATAAGAATAATGACAACTAGTATAAAGACAGCAAGTAATGTGTAAACCTGAGATCACCTTTTAAATCTTGGAAAAATTTCTCTACTTGAAGATTATAAGCTAGTCTTTGAAGTAATACAGCATATATTTACATAGTATCTTAGAGTGCATGAGCTGCTCTAACAATAATAACATAAGCTGGCTGACTTATAAACAATAGTGAACATTTATTTCTGACAGTTCTGGAGACCGGATAGTCCAAACTCAAGGTGCCAGCAGATCTGGAATCTGGGCCTGCTCCTCAGAGGCCTTTGTGCTGTGTTCCCACAGGGTAGGAGAAACAAGGCAGCTCTCTGGGGCCTCTTTTATAATCCATCCATGAGGGCTTCAACCTCATGACCTAATCATCTCCCAAAGGCCTTACATTCTCATAACATTACTTTGGGGGTTAGCACACATGAATTTTGGAGGGACACATTCAGACTATAACACACAGTCTAACATTTTCTGAGGATCAAGCTGTGGTTATTCTAGAAGACTAAGATCTATTCCAAATTGGTAGTCTTTGCCAAAAATAGGTCTAGGTGAACTGGATGAATGACTGTCAAATCCAGATCCAAAAGCTGTGCCTAGCTTCTAATATATTAATGAACTAGGGTCTTAAGATTAATAATTAAGCCAGTGGCTATGATACTGGACAATGAGTTGGAAAAGACCTGCTATAATATGGGCAGCCTATGAATACACTATGAAACGAGCATATAAATCCTAAATCTGAAAACAAATGCCTGCTTTTACTGTAGAGGTCTGAGATAGCTGGGACTCCAATATCCAAGTCCAGAATAGAAAAGGAAAGGGAAGAGACTTAAACCCTAAATCCTAGTTACATTTGGATTACTTTTAGGATAATTTAGCCTAAAACACATATAGAAAAAACCTGACCATAAAGAATTAACATATACTATTCAACTTGAAGGAGTTGGCCAAGCTCTTAGGGAAAAAGCCTGAGTAACAAGTGCAGTCTAAAGCAGACAACTTTTAAAACAACTTTGGATCTCTCTGGCTCTTACCATTCAAAACTAATTTCAGCAGTATAGTCCTCCAGAACTAGTCAGTTAGGTTGTCAACATTTATATATATAAGAATTGTTCTGAAAGCAACATGAATTCTCTGCAACAGGAATAAAGGAATTATTACTATTTACTTGTAACAGCTATGTCAGTTCCTCATACTCCAATTTTTCTACTGGCATAATGCAGCAAGATAGATTAGACATCACCTTACATGCATTCGGCTCTGCTCTGTAATGGGTGGTAGGTAAAATAATGTCTCTACTACAAAGATATCTATGTCTTAATTCCTGAAACCTGTGACTATGTTCCCTTATATGGTAAAAAGGAACTCTGTAGGTAAAATTAAGTAAGGATTTTGAGGCTGGAAAAGTATCCTGGATTATCCAGGTAGGCCGAATGTAATCAAGAATCCTTAGAGAGGGCTGGGGATTTAGCTCAGTGGTTTTGCCGCCTGCTGAGCAAGCACAAGGACCCGAGTTTGATCCCCAGTACCAAAACAAAACAAAACAAAACAAAACAAAAAACTGACATAAAGAATCCTTAGAGAGAGACTGGAAGATGCTATGCTATTGACTTTAAAGATGGAAGAATGGGTCAGGAGCCAAGAACTATAGACAGCTTTTGGAAGACGGAAAAGGCAAAAGGAGATTCTACCCTACAGCCTCCAAAAGGTAATGCAACCCTGTCAACACCAGAACTGTAAGACATCAATCTGTTGTCTTAAGCCATTGCATTTGTAGTCATTTGTGACAGCACTTATAGGAAATGAATATAGCAAGAAACCCTTAAAATAATAATCTGGGAGGTTATATAGTAAAGTTTATGTAAAGCAAACATCCTTCCCTCTGCAGATTGGGGGGAGGTATCCCTTGAATATAAATAAATTCTCTTACAGAAAGATTCTGAGTTCTTACTCTTTGAAACATAAAATATGACCCTAGGGGAAAGAAATACTAGCATCTCTAGGCTTTTACAATTTAGGAAACATCTCTATAATGTCAGATCTCAACTATTCCTCATCTTTTTTTCAAGTTAAAGAAAATATCTCCTGGGAGATGAATCTCTCTGGAGTTCTCAATCTCTATTGAGTTATAATTAACTTCCATAGCTTATCTTTTAACCTATGACCCAAGTTTTAACAAAATTTGTTCAGATTTTCTCTAAATGCATATTTTCCCTATAGCTGAAATAGTTTTTATGGTTTTCTGACACCTACAGTACCCTCCAGTGCTTGCTCTGCTATTTAGTTTCCCAGGAACTGACCAGAATACCTCAGTGACAGCAAATCTTTTAGAGGTTTCAATGATAACAAATGCCCCACTGTGGGGTGCATGCACAGGTTCACCACCATTGACCCAGGCAAACCCAATCCTATTTAGAAATCTCTCTAAACTAGGCTTCCAAACCACTCCAGTTGAGCTGACTACTCTTCTCTGTTCTCAAACAGCATCCTAATTATATAACTATCATAGCTACTTTCTTACATATCTGTTCCCTTCTTTCACGTAAATTTATAGGCTTCTAAAACTGGGCCTATATCCTATTCTTTCTTGAATTTCTAGCAGTGTATCAGATATATAGCAAATTCATGCTTTAATTTTGACAAAGAAACTGGATACCTATTAAATTTTCACAATTTACATCAATGAGGTAGGACTGAGGATCTCTCTCAAACCTGCAGTGTAGGTAAATTATATATGGCATCTAGCACCTAGACTGCTAGATTCTATCTAATCCCAGTTCTGTTACTTTTAGGCTGTGTGCCCCTGAACAAGTTTCATAACAGCTCCTAACAATTATTACATGATTCATACCCTTTGAGTAAAACTATGCCTAGGAATGTATCTCAAAGGAAATGAAAGAAATATAAATCTGTAAGCACACCAAGATTAAATAAATACATTGTTATTTTGAACAGAGAAATGTGGAAACCATTTAAATGTCTGGCAATAGGAGAAATGGGAAACATAAATTATGATATACGTATACATTGAAAAAGCTGTGTAAAATCTATCCACGAATTTTTACAGCACAGTGGAACTATAAGAAAATAACTTCCCGGGCCGGGGATTTAGCTCAGTGGTTCTGCCGCCTGCCTCACAAGCACAAGGTCCTGAGTTTGATGCCCAGTACCAAAAAAAAAAAAAGAAAAGAAAAGAAAAGAACTTCCCTTTCTTTCCCAATTTCATGAATATATATGGAAAAAAATCATAAGAGGATACAGAAAAATTGTAAAAGTTGATTAAGGAAGGCAGGAATGTAATTTTGTTTACACGGCCAAAATGTTGCTTGATAATTTAAAACGATTTTCCTTATATTAATAGCTGATAGAAAACTATCAACTACATTTCCTTGTATTTATAATAGATTATAAATTATAATGAGTAACAAATTAAAATTATACTCAAAATGTATTCAAAATTAATACCTTTTATAGGAGATACTAGGAACAAAAATGCTCATTTTACAGGTGTGAGCCACTGCACCAGCTCTGTAGTAATTCTTTAATTCTCTATCAACCCATCACTACTTTTCATCTGACCTCCAGAACATATTCTAACTTCTTACAGGCTCCTTTCTCTTGCATATTTTGCTATCATTTCATACTCACCTGAACTTTCTCCAAAATCAGTCTTTCTTCCAGAGCCTCAATTTCTTGGAATAAATCTATTTTCCTAGTCAATTCTTATACCTTCAGCACTTTTTAAATCTGTTTTGTGCAACAATATTGATTTAGCATTCATTACCTACCAGGAAACTATTCTAGATGTTATCCATATTGTAAAGAAAACAGATTTTGCTCATATGAAGTTTGCATGCAAAATGGGGGTGGGGACACAACTGGCAGAAGAGGCCTGTGCTTTGATTAATCAGACTTAAGAAGTCTTGAGATAAGGGCCGAGGATTTAGCTCAGTGGCACCACACCTGCCTCTCAAGTGCAAGGCCCTGAGTTCCATCCCTGTACTGGAAAAAAAAAGTCTTGAGACAGAAGGGTGTCAAAAAACAAAACTTAAGTCATTGTAAACTGTACTTAAGCTTTTTTTTTTTTTTTGGTACCATGGATTGAACTCAGGACATTGCACTAAAGCTATAGATGCTCTAGTAAAGATTTTATATTTTATGGACACCCAAAACCATGGGCCTCTTTTATTTTCAAAGAAGTACAAGAAACTATTGTGTAGAAGTTATTACTAGTGAATTATAGAACTAATTTAAACAAAATGGTTTCAAAGCTGATGGCCTTTTGCTACATTAAACAATAACTGTATAAGTATGGAATTAGTTTCCCATAGAAGAGATGGTATACTGTAGTATATGCAATACACAACACTTCAGTTCAGAGAAACAGATGAAAATTAGCTGCTCAAATGCAAACTCTTAACATATCATTCTGCCTGAGAGGAAAGTGATCCCTGCAATGTAGTTACCATAAATAAAGGAAATAAGATAAAATGAAGAACTTATCCCAAATTGATGCCTTATGGCTCAAAGTCTCTGAGTAGGTATATCTATCTTTGTATATACATATATGTCATATGTTAGGACTCTAGCAAAGTCAATCTAGAGTCCTTCAGTAGCACCAGGTAGCAGGTAGGCACCAGATTCCATGAGGCAGCATGCAATGCAATTGTTATGAACTTGTTAAAAGTTATGCAAGGTTAAACCTAGTGAAATATTTGAAACTACCTGTTCTGATTTGTGCCTAGATGTTCCCCCAAAGCCTCATGAGATCCTAAGTGGGGCTTTTCAGAGGTGTGTAAATCTAGAGTGTGTGATGCTGGGATTAAGGGTGTGTGATTATTAAATATAGTACACTGGTTTGGCACCACCCTAATCCTGGTAGCATGGATATAATATAAGGGACAGAAACAGGCTTATCTTGCCCTTCTTGCTTGCTTTGCTCCCTTCTGCCTGCCATAAACTGTTTAACCTCAGCAATGCCTGTCTGCCATGCTAGCCTGCAGATTATGGACTGAAACCTCTAGAAACTGTGAGCTAAATAAATCTTTCCTGGGCTGGGGATTTTAGCTCAGTGGTTTCGCTGCCTGCTGCGCAAGTGTAAGGACCCGAGTTTGATCCCTGGTACCCTAAATAAATAAATAAATAAATAAATCTTTCCTTCTTTAACTTTGGGTGTCGGGTATTTTGTCTGAGCAACAAGAGAAAAGTAAGACATTACCTAAAGCACAAATAATTAAAAGTCATTTTATTTAATGGTAATGGATAAATGCTACTTAGCCTTATTTTACGTGACATAAAGTATCAAGAGGTCATTCAAAAGTACTTAATCATTTATAATAATAATTTGACAATCTATAGAATGGGAGAAAATACCTGCAAATCATACATCTGATAAAGGATTAAAACTCAAAGTATATAAGGATCTAACACAACAATACCAAAAAGTCAAATACCTGATTTTTAAATGGGCAAGTGATCTGATAAGACATTTTTCCAAAGAAGACATACCAATGGCTAACAGATACATGAAAAAAATGCTCAGTATCACTAAATCAAAATCACAAAGAGATTATCACTTAACACCTAATAGGACGGTTATTATCAAAAAGTCAAAAGATAAATGTTGGCAAGGTATAGAAAACAAATATACTGGTGATAGTCAATATGGAAAACAGTATGAATGATCTAGGAATCCCACTTCTAGGAATATATCCAAAGGAGGTAAAAATCACTATCTCAGAGAGATATCTGCATCCCTATGTTCCTCACAGGATAATTCACAATTTCCAACAAACAACCTAAAATCCAATAAGGGCTAAATGAACAGAGGAAAAGTGGTAAACATACAAAGTAATATTATCCAGTCTTTTAAAAGAATGTAATCTTGCCATTTGTAACCACATGGATGAATCTGTAGTATATTTTGCTAAGTAATACAAACCAAACAGAGAAATACAAATAGTACATGATCCTACTTATATGTAGACTCTTAAAAAAGCAGAACTCACAGAGATAGAGAATAGATTGGAGGCAACCAGAGTCAGGCAGCAGAGAAAATGAGGAACTGTTGGTCAAAAGGGTACAAACTTTCAGTTATCAAATAAATTCTGGAGATGTGTATGTGACAGTGATGATAGTTAATAATCAAGTACTGTCTACTTAAAACTTGCATTAAGAATAGATCTTGAAAAAAAAAAAAGAATAGATCTTGAGTATTTTCATCACACACACAAAAAGGTAACAAAATACAGTGAGATATGCTCATTAACTTGATTGTGTATCAAAACATCACATTGTACACCTTGAAATATATACAATTTTGGTCAATTATATCCCAATAAGACTGGCAAAAATAACTTGTGATTCCCTCTACACTATCTAACTAAATTTCCAAGACAAAAGAATATATAAATTAAATAAGTTAGGATTATTTTTAAGAAAGGAGAGCAACAAGGTAATTTCTGCTTTTGGTACAATTCACCAAAAGTCTTAATAAAGAACTCATGAGTCAATGTTCTTCAAACAGTTAAGAAAAAAATTTGAGAACTGGAGGCTGAAGTTTTAAAATACAAGTACAAAGTTAAGTGTAAAGTATATAGTGAAATCACAAAAATAATCCAAACTGGTAACTAAAAGACAATATACAATCACCTTTTTTGTAAGTTTTCAAATATTAATTTAATAGAATAATAACATGATAGGAACAGATAGATATATTCCTACCTTGAAGGAAGCAAAAATGTAGACTAGATCAGCATACTTTAAACTCTTTAGCCATCAGACACTTTTATAATTTCAAAAATTGCTGCTGGTTACTAAGAGCTTTGGAGCACTTATATTTTAAGAGTTTAATAAAACATGTGGGGCCGGGGATTTAGCTCAGTGATTTCACCACCTGCTGTGCAAGCACAAGGACCTGAGTTCGATCCCCAGTACCAAAAAAATAAAAAATAAAAATAAATCAACAGATAAATCTGAGCAGAGACTGTCTGAGACTGTGCTTTTGAACTTGAGGAGAATCATTCTTACTCCCACAATGTGCCCATTTCCAAAAACAACATTTAAAGTCTACTTTTAATAGCTATACTTAGGTACTAGGTTATGTGTGTTACAGTGATAGCCAAAGTCCACACACCAAGCAACAGGGCTAGTTATCTAAGTTATGTTCTGTATCAACTTACACTTTAGTATTTGACTGTGAAAGAGAAAAACACATAATAAATGCCCCCCATACACCTGAAGGAGCTGCATTAGAAAGAGGACTTCTAAAGTCAGCACTTTCTTTTTTTTTGGTACTGGGGCAAGGCAGTAAGCAGAACCACTAAGCTAAATCCCCGGCCTAGCAATTTCTAACTTAAAGCTCTGATGCTAGAATTTCAGGTAGAAGGTATGTAGGAACCCCCTGCCCTCCCACTGGTGTTGGAACTTGACATTGAATCCAGGGAAAGTGCTCTATCACTGAGCTATTTTGTTTTTATTTTAAATTTTGAGACAGAGTTTCATTAGGTTGCCCAAGTTGGCCTCAAGCTTGCAATCTTCCTGCCTCAGCCTATGAGTAACTGGAATTACAGGGGTGTACGGGGTGAGTCCTGCTATTGATGAACTATTTGTACTATGTTAGGTTAAAATCCACTGGTCTAGCCTACACTTTCTGAATAAATCTTTTACATATGCATAATATTTTTTAAAACATACACTGATCTTCTGAAAAATATTGATTCATTGAGTTATACAGACCTAGATGTTGGCACATTTCATTATATAACACAAACCACAAACTTACTTTAGTTTACCATAAATCTCATCAGAAAAGTAAGTACTGGAAAGTTATCTAGTCAAAGGCAGTGAATACAAGTTTTTCAAAATTGTAACATATGCTTGAAAGCTCAAACTTTACAACTAACAAATATAGCAGCTGTTTCCCTTGAATTGGGATTCAATCATTCTCAATTAGATGCCCGCCAAGTACCCAAGTCTGAAAAACTATCGTATTTACGGTTGTTGTTGGGTATAAAGTGATGTTTGATGAACAAAATAGTTCAATCACAACTCATATCACAAGTACTTCTCTGAGTTACAATACTTTGCTATGCAGCAGTCCTTTACATATACTTCCTAGATGTCATACAGAATATTGAAAAGATAATGTATTCAAGGTTGAAGATTAGTTAAAATTAATAACTTTTCTATTCATAGAAAATATTTTAAGTGAAACTGGCTTTATTTTTTTAACTGCAGGTGCCTACAGTGATGAATACAATGATTACTAGAATAGCTTGTTGTCACTATCTTGATTCATCTAAAAGTGCCGGCAGTTTAACTTTTTTCCCACTATTACCACAAATGCCAACACAGTTAAAAGGAAAATCACATATTAGTATTACTATAAAAATAGTTTTGACCTCACATACCTTTTGAAATAATCCTGCAAACTGTGAATCCTCACAATACATTTTAAGAATCACCAGACTAAATGGTTTTCTTTTTATATAAATGAGTGATAATTAAGTGATAAAACCACAGTCGGGCAGATGCCAGCAGACTGTGCCATCTGAATTCGCAGAGCAGAGGCGCCAGGGGGAACATAAAGCCCATGGTTAGGAGGCCCAGAAGGTAGAGCAGAAGTGAACACCAGAGAAGGCCTTTCTGACACTCCGCAATGAAAACTAAAGGCCACTGGGAAAGTGAAGAAAAACTCTTCAATAAAAGCACACTGGATCATCGTGGTTGGTAAGTTGGTGGGATCAGCACCTCCCATAGAAACCCAGACTCCCATAGCGGGAGGACAGCTAGAACCTGCAGTAGAACTTTGCAGAGTTTAATCCTGCAGGAGGTCAGGGAACTTAACTTGGACCTCGCAGGCAGAAATCAGCCTGAATCTCAGTAGACTACGGCTGGCTTGCTGAGACTAATTGACTTAGACTCACACACTGCTGCCCATATTCCCTACCAGGACAGCAGAGACATATCCTCAGGGAGACCTTTTTTTGTTTTTGTTTTATATATATATGTATTTTCTTTTCTTTTCTTTTTCTCTCTCTGTATCCCCTCTGGCTCTATATTTCTCTCCCTCTTTGTTCCTGTTCTTGTCCCATTCTGAATTTTTTTTGCTCTCTCTGTCCTCTCAACTGTCACTTTTATAGGAAGATGAATACAATTTCTAGCTACCCTATTGTTGTCAGTTTGCTTTATACTTGTCTCTGTTCTTTCGCTCTGTCTTCTCCTCCTGTCTTCAACACATCTCAACAATTTTTGTGATCTTCCCTTGTCCTCTAGCCTCACTTCTAACCTTTCCTTCTCCCCCTATCTCTCAACCCCTCCCTCCCCAACCCCTGCTAAATCCTTATCCCGAAGGGTAAATTTGCCATATTGAAGGATTTACTTACTACAAACATATTTTGGGCTGGCCCTAGATTTTGATCAAGCTCGTGTGTGCGAGCAGTTAAAGGTGGCAGATAAACTGCTACCACAAACTGTCATTTTCAAAGCTGTGTTTGATGCTGATTGTTTCAATTGGGCTAAGGTGTTGTGATTGATCTAATCAGTTGTTATCCCTGGTATAATGAAAACAAGATTGCCTAAGAGTCATTAAAGACTCAAAGCCTAAAAAGTCCAGCTACACCTGGAAGATATCTCTGAGAAGCAAACACTCCGTAGGTAGGGGCTCTAAACACCAGTAATAAAGATACTCAAAATAAGAAATATTGGAGGATCAGCCCAGGAATTAAAGCAAAAAACAGAACCAACAACAGAGTTAAAAATGAGAAGACACCTTGGCAGGACACAAACACAGACTTCCAGCTCACCAAAGGCAAATTCTGGGGGAAACAAGGTGGAAAAATATGATAATCAACCACCTGGACACCCTGAACTGATAGCACTGGAAGTAACAAAACAGATGAATGAGGCTCTAGAAAAATTCAAAACAGAAATAATTTCCCAGATAACTACAGAGATGGTGAGCAGAGTAACAGACATGATTAGAGGATCTAGAAAACAAACAGATAAAAAAATAGATGAGCACAGAATCATGCTGGAAGCCAGGAATCCCCAGCATAAGAAAGAAATGGAAACCATAATCACCCAACATAGGAAAGAAATGGAATCCATAAAACAGATTGAAATAGATATACAGGAGATTAAAAACTCCACTGAAAGTATTCACAGCAGATTGAGTGAAAGTGAAGATAGAAAATCAGATATAGAACACAGGATTGCAGTTAGTGACCATGAAAACAGAGATTTCTTAAAAATAATAAGGGAACATGAGAAATCAATCCAGCAGCTACTAGATGATACAAAGAAGAATAACATAAGACTGATAGGAGTCCACAAAGAAACACAAGAAAGTACAAATGACATAAAAAAACTATTCACAGAAGTCATAGTAGAAAACTTCCTGTCAAAAGTAGAGAATTGGACATACAGATAAGTGAGGCATATAGAGCTCCAACTAGCCACCATCAAAAAAAAAAGCTACACCTAGACATATAATAGTCAAGATCCCAGAAACCCAAAAGAAGAGCAAAATCCTACAAGCAGTTAGAGAAAAGAAACAAATCACATACAAAGGAAAGCCCATCAGAATCAAGGCAGACTTCTCAACACACACTCTCAAGTCAAGGAGAGCCTGGAGTGAAGTATTTCAAGCCCTAAAAGAAAATAACTTCCAACCTACAGAATGTTGTATCCTGCAAAATTATCTTTCAAAATTGATAGGGGAAATTAGATACTTCCAGAACAAAGAACATCTGAGAAATTTCATGAACACCAAACCAGCACTCCAAACAATTCTAAACAATATCCTAGAAAAAGACAACGAAGGTCACAACTCCATGAAGCCCAGCAGAGAGAAGCCACCAGGCAAGGCAAGAAACTAAAGGGAAAGGGGGAAAAATAAAAAAAGAGCCAACAACAGTAAAACATCATGTCCAGGATGAGTCAATATTTATCAATTATAACCATCAATGTTAATGGCCTCAATTCACCAATCAAAAGAAATAGACTGCAGAATGGATTAAGAAGCAAAATCCAATAATATGCTATATACAAGAAACACACCTAACTCAAAAAGACATGCATAGACTGAAAATAAAAGGATGGAAAACAGTTCTCCATGCGACAGGAACCTGGAAAAAAGCAGGGGTAGCAATCTTATTTGCAGACAAAGTAGATTTCAAACCAAAATTAGTTAAGAGAGTCAAAGATGGTCACTACATCCTTGTGAAGAGAACAATCCAAAAGGAAGAGATGATAATTATAAATATATATGCATCAAATACGAATGCCCCCAACTATACAAAACAAATATTAATAGACATGAAAAACCAAAGAAGCACTAATACAATTGTAGTGGGGGACCTCAATACCCCACTGTCACAAACAGGCAGATCTTCTAGACAAAAAATTAACAACGAAATTCTACAACTGAATGAAGCTTTTGAACAAATGGACTTAATAGATGTCTACAGAGTGTTCCACCCCAGAAAATCAAAATATACATTCTTTTCGGCTGCACATGGGTCATTCTCCAAAATAGATCACATGCTCGCTCAAAGGGCATGTTTGAGTAAATGAAAGAATTGAAGTTACCCCCTGTATTTTATCAGACCATGGTGCAATAAAATGGGAAATCAATAACATAAGAAACCGCAAAACGCCCACAAACACATGGAAATTTAATAACACCCTCCTAAACAACCAATGGGTCACAGAGGAAATTAAAGAAGAAATTAGTTTCCACAAGTAAATGACAATGCCAGTACAACACACAGGAATCTATGGGAAACAATGAAAGCAGTTCTACGAGGTAAATTCATAGCAGTGAATGCCTATACTAGGAAAACAGAGAGAGCTCAAATAAACAACATAATGCTGAACCTCAAGCTGCTAGAAAAAGAAGAGCATGACAAACCCAAAGCTCATACAAGGGAGGAAAATATAAAGATCAGAGCAGAAATCAATGCAATGAAGACTAAGAGAATGATACAAAAAATCAATGAATCAAAGAGTTGGTTTTTTGAAAGAATAAATAAATTGATAAAACTTTAGCCAACCTTCTCAAAAAAAGGAAAGGCTCAAATCCATGCAAGTAAGAACCAAAAAGGTGAAGTCACAACAGATCTGGCAGAAATCTAGCAGATGATCAATATCTACTTCAAGACCCTGTACTCTAATAAAATGGAAAACACAGAAGAAACGGACAGATTCCTAGATACATATGAATTGCCAAAGTTAAATGAAGAAGATATAAAAATTCTAAACACTCCAATAACAATCAGTAAAACTGAAAATGTAATTAAAATTTACCAACAAAGAAAAGCCCAGGTCCTGATGGCTTCACTGCTGAATTCTATAAGACATTTAGAGAAGAACTATCACCACTAGTCTTTTTTTTTTCTTTTGGTACCGGGGATCAAACTCAGGCCTTTCCCATTGCAAGGCAGGTGCGGAACCACTAAGTGAAATCCCCGGCCCTATCGCCATTATTCTTTAAACTCTTCAATAAAATTAAAAGGAAAGCAATACTTCCAAATTCACTCATGGAAGCAAGTGTTACTTTGATTCCAAAACCAGGGAAAGACTCAACCCAAAAAGGGAACTACAGGCCAATCTCCCTAATGAACATAGATGTAAAAATCCTCAACAAGATACTGGCAAACAGAATACAGAGAGTCATCAAGAAAATCATACACCCTGACCAAGTTGGATTTATCCCAGGGATACAAGGATGGTCCAACATAGGTAAATCAATAAATCTAATACAATATATTAACAGAGCTAAGGACAAAAACCATATGATCATCTTAATAGATGCAGAAAAAGCACTGACAAATTCCAACACCCATTCATGATAAAAACCCTACAGAAAATTGGAATAGAAGGTCTTTATCTCAACCTGATTAAGCCTATCTACAAAAAACCAACAACCAATATCATACTAAATGGTCAAAAACTGAAAACCTTCAGGCTAAAATCAGGAACCAGATAAGGATGTCCACTATCACCACTTCTATTCAATATAGTTGTGGAAACATTAGCCACAGCAATTAGACAAGAGAAAGAAATAAAAGGAGTAAAGACAGGAAAGGAAGAAGTTAAACTGTCATTATTTGCTGATGATATGATACTCTACATAGAAGACACAAAAAAACTCTGCCAAAAGACTTCTAGACTTAATTGACAGATTTAGTACAATAGCTGGATACAAGGTCAACAATCAAAAAACAACAGCCTTCTTGTACACGAATAACAGACTCACTGAGTGAGAAATTAAATGCACCCCAAAAACTGAAATATCTAGGAATCAACCTAACAGTCTAACAAAGGAAACAATCAATCTAACAAAGGAAGCAAAAGACCTCTACACTGAAAACTAGAGCACTCTGAAAGAGATCGAAGAGGATATGAGAAAATGGAACGACATCCCTTGCTCCTGGGTAGGAAGAACCAATATAGTGAAAATGGCCATACTGCCAAAACTGCTATATAGATTTAATGCAATGCCCATTGAAATTCCAACAATATATTTCACAGAACTAGAGAAAACAATCCAAAAATTTATTTGAAACTAGAAGAGACCCAGAACAGCAAAAGCAATTCTAGGCAACAGAGACATGGCTGGGGGTATCACAATCTCCAACTTGAAACTATACTACAAAGCTACTGTGATAAAAATAGCATTGTACTGGCAAAGTAACAGACTTGAGGATCAATGGAACAGATTAGAAGATCCAGAAACAACTCCAGACATACTCAGCTACCTCATCTTTGACAAAGAAGCCAACCATCCTCACTGGAGAAAAGATAGCTTCTTTAATTAATGGTGCTGGAAAAACTGGGTTTCAACCTGCCAAAGATTAAAACTAGACCCATATCTATCACCATGAAGTAAACTAAAGTCGAAGTGGATTAAAGAACTAAATATTGAAACAGAAACACTAAACTTGCTGGAAGATAAGTTAGGTAGAACTTTTTTTTTTATTATTTTCTGGTACTGGAGATCTAACTCCCGTCCTTGCACTTGCGCAGCGGGTGGCAAAACCACTGAGCTAAATCCCTAGCCCTAGGTAGAACTCTTGAAGACACTGGCATAATAAAAGACTTTATAAACAAAACCTCAGTAGCACAGGAACTAGCACAAAGAATCAACAACTGGGATCTCATCTTATTAAAAAGCTTCTGCACTGCAA
>NW_004624809.1:932199-959157 GCF_000247695.1 Heterocephalus glaber
AAGAACCAAGAGACTCACGTAATGGTACAAGATCCCAATGATGAATGTAACTGTATTGTATACCTAAAATGTACCAATAAAGTTAATGGGGGGGGAAGTGAAAGAAGTTATGATAAAGATAATATATGCAGGTACTACTGAGGCAATGAGAGGTGGGTGGTGAAGGTTAAAACAAACATGGAACTTGAAATTTGAAATACTGTATTTGCCTATACTAACTGTAATTTTAAGGAAGCTATTCATCCTCTAAAATCCTCAAGTTTCCATCTGTACAGTGAGGAAAATGACTATTTCTCAGAACACCTATAAGGATTGTAAGGGCAACTTTACATTAAAGTAGCTAGTATAGTCAGTCCTTGGTTAATTTGTTCAATAAATGCTAGTTTTGTTCTATTCCATTAAGTGTTGTTTCTAAACCTGTTGATTTATGAGTTATAGTTTGAATATTCCCTAAAGACTTATGTGTTTTAAGGACTAGTGCCCAGCCTGTGGCTCTAGTGTGAGGTGGTAAAAAAAAAATTTTTTTTTTTTCCCAAGAGGGGTTTATTTGGCTTACAGTTCATAGGGGTTTCAGTCCATAATCAGCCAACTCCAAGGCAGGAATGAAAAACAGGCACGGCAGAGCAGAAACAACATGGTACACACAAGGCAGCAAAGGTAACAAGAGGGAATTTCTGGTGTCTCCCTGCCCCTTTTATCTTATTCATACTACTTAGGGCAGGAAGCACTCACACCCTTAATCCTAGTGCCCTTGAACCAGCATCACATCATGAATCAATTCCAGCTTCACATACTCTCAGTCAATCCTATGACCACATGAGGCTTTGGGGGGACATCTAGACCCAAACCATAACATTCTGCCCCTGCCCCCACAAAGACGCATGTACATTCCTACACACAAAAGGCCTTTAGTCCATCTCTAAAAGTTGCCAAAGTCCTAACAGTTTCAGCACTGCTGAAAAGTCCAAGTCCAAAGTCTCCTCTGAGATTTAAGGCAAACTCTTAGCTGCAAGCCCTGTACAAATGAAAAGAAAGTCAAACTCTTCCAACATTCAATGGCACAAGATAGACATCACCATTCCAAAAGGTACAAACAGGAGGATACAATGGAAAGGGACCAAAGCCCAAAACCCAGTAGGGCAAACATTAAATCCCACAGTTCCATTTCCAGCATCGCCAGCAATCTGTGGGAAGTTGTGAATTCCAAAGGGCTTGGGTGGCTCCACCCCTGTGCCATTTCTGGTGGTTGTAGCTCCCATGGCTTCTCTCTTAGGCTGGCTCCGGTTCCCCCTTGCAGCTTTCCTCGGGTGAGCCATGCTCCTGGCTTCTCCAAACCTTTGGGGTCTCCAGTGCACCTTTGGCTTCACACTTACAGCTTCACACATTGCCCTATCAGGGCCACACTGCCTAGCCTCCCAGGCCTTCTTCTGGGTGGAAGCCTTGCTGACTCCACAACTCTTGCATTCTGCATGTGCCTAAAGCCAGCACCACATGGATGATGCCAAGGTCTGCTGCCAGCTGGAGCAGGAGTAGCCAGTCTTCCTTCTCTCTTGGCTATAGGGGTCGAGTGCCTGGATTGCTGAGCACTTTGAACCAAGTCCCAAGGAACAAATTCTCTAGGCTGCTGCCATTTTGGAACGGCTTCCCTAGGCTGCCATTTTGGAACACCTTCCCTAGGCTGCCACCATTCCGGAACATGGTGTGGCTGTCGCCATTTTGGAACCTGGTTTTCTGGGGCTTATTTCTCAAAGTAAGTTCCTTTACCTTTATAAATCTGAGTCTGCAAAGAATAGAGTCCTACTGCTTCCTGTGATGCTCTGAAACCACTTTTTCTGTTTTCCTGTTCCTTCTCAATAATCAAGATCTGCTCTGCTCTATCTCTGCAGTCCACAGCCTTACTACAGCTTCCTTTCTGATCCAACTCAAAATGTTTTAAATCATTCTGCTGGTCTCTTTGCTCTTGATTCTCCACACAGATCTGGCTAAAAGGCCCCAGCAGTAGCCATGCCACTGCTTCAACATTCGACTGCCTTGAAATTTCTTCTGCAAGATTAATTAGTTCACCACCCTTAATCTCAGTCTCAGGCAAAGTTTCTGGACATAAACAAAATGCAGACAAACTTTCTGCCAAGCTATAACACACATCATCTGGAGTCCAACAGCCAATACAGTCCTTCTTTCTAGCAGAAACCTTCCCAGCCAGGTCTTTATAAACTTTCTGGTTTTCTGATCTCTGACCAGAATCTCCCACACAGAACAGCGTAAGGCATTGTAGTCCTACTTCTTCAGCTGGTAGCGCTGAATCTTCTAGCAGTCTCTGAACATGAGCAAAATTCAGACAAACTTTCTGTCAAGTCAGAACAAACATCTTCTGGAGTCCAGCAGCAAATGCAGTCCTTCCCAGCAGAAACCTCCTGATCCTGACCCTGGTTTCTACCAGGCTTTTGGTCTTCTGACCTCTGACCAGAATCTCCAATACAAAACAGTCTTAACGCGTTCCAGTGCTGATTCTGTAGCCCAAATCTCCGAATCTTTCCTAACTCTTCCCTTTTCCACAAGCCAGTTCCAAAGGCTTTTGAGCCACATGGCCAGGTACTGTCACAGCAATGACTCCACTTTCCTGGTACCAAATTTCTGTTAGTTACTTTTCTCGCATTGCTGAGACAAAATACCAGACACCCAAAGTTAAAGGGGAAGGGGCTTATTTGGCTTAGAGTTCATAGAGGTTTCAGTCCATAATCAGCCAACTCCAAGGCAGGGATGAAAAACAGGCATGGCAGAGCAAAAACGACATGGTTATACACAAGGTATCAAAGGTAACAAGAGGGCGAAAATTTTTAAGATGTGGGGCCTAGTGGGAGGCATTAGGTCACTGGGCACACCCTTAAAGAGGACATGGCATCCACAGTCCCCCTCCTCAGTCTTTTTGCTTCCTCACAGGCATGAGGCGCACATGCCTGCTTAGCCACGCACTCCCACCATGATGTACTGTGCCACCACAGGCCCAAAACAACAGGAACAAAAGAACATGAACTGAAACTTTTGAAACTATGAGCTAAAATAAACTTAGTTCTTTTTAATTTAATTATCTACTATTTTGGCACAGTAACAGAAGCTAACACAATGATCAAAACTAGTGACAAGGAACTGGATAATAAAAGCAGGTATAAAAAAATGCTCTATCCAAGAACTGGTGAGTATGTATGGAGTTCAGGGTTCCTAGCATTGAATGAACAGGAGATTAAACTGAAAATAGATTGGGCCAGATAAGAACTTACAATTTAATGTAAAACAATAATTAATGGCTTTTATACAGGGCAGGGACTTAATTATTCATGCTTTAGAAAATTAACTAATTATTGTAGCTGGCCATGGTGGTGCATGCCGAAAATCCCAGCTCTAGGGAGGCCAAGGCAGAAGGATCTTGAGTTTGAACTCAGCTAGGGCAACTCAGAGACTTAGTGAGACCCTATCTCAAAATAAAAAATGGACTAGATATACAATTCAGTGTGAAACCCGTGGTTCAATCCCTAGTAGGGAAAAATTAGCTATTATGAAAATGTAAAAATTAAAATGGACCTTGTGCTTGCAAGGCAGGCGCAGTGCCACTGAGCTAAATCCCCCACACTAAAATGGAAGGAGGAAAATTTAAGAGGCAGAGAATAACAGTCTATCATATTACCTAGTTAATTCAGTGGTAGACTGGACACTCAATACTAGAATATCCATGCTGTTCAACAGAACTCTAGTACCAATCTCAACAAAATACAATTTAAAGGATGGAAAAACAAGTGAGTTGTTTCTCTAAGTTTCCTATAAAATAACAGCTCTCAATCCTGGCTGTACATCCTCATAACTGGGAGAACTTAAGAGTCCTATTAGCCAAGCTATATTCCAGACAAATTAAATCAGAGTTTCTAGGAGTTGAACTCAGGCATTGGTTTATAAGCTCCTTGGGTGATTACAACGTGCAGACACCACTGCATAAAAAGCTCTTGGATTCTTCCAGTTAAACGTCACAGTAAGACATCTGCCTAGTCTATTTAGAGATAAGTGTTATCTACTTATTACAGCAGTATATTTTTGGCCCACAACTATACTTAATGAGTCCTTTATGGATTCTTTGTTCTTGATTTTTAATTTTAAATCTACACCTACATATGCATAGTAAAATATTTTGAAAAGGTAAGTAAAAAGAACTAAAAGAATTTTAAAAGCCCAGTCTATTCACTGGAAGATAATCACTGTTAGCATTTTGATAAATAACCACCCTTTTATTATTTATATATTTATTATATTTCAATATTATATTATTTATATATATATATTCCTTAACTAGATCATACTACATATTTTTGAGATTTTTTATTTAATTCTTCAGAGCGTTGTTGAATTTTTAGCCTAAAGTACTACTTTATTGTCTCATCTTAAATTAGAAGAGCAGGGCTGGGGATTTAGCTCAGTGGTGCCGCCGTCTGCCTCACAAGACCAAGGTCCTGAGTTCAATCCCCAGTACTAAATAAGTAAATAAATAAATAAATTAGAAGAGCCAATCTTTCCTTCCTCTACTCTGTATTTATTACAATATACTACTGATATGGGTTGTTGTTTTTAAGGGACAGCCTGAATTTAATTTTTTTTTTTTTCACAGAATCTAGGAGTCATGTGTTTATTCTCAGTGAAATTTGTTTTGAGGTACAGCTCTAAGCGCTTACGTGTTTATTATTCTTAATATGAACTCAATTTAGTTTACCACATATTTTTACCTATACAAATATACAGGATATCATGTGCATTTGGTTCTGTTCTGTTTTGTTCCTTCTGGTCCTGGGGATTGAACTGAGGACCTTGTGCTTGCCAGGCAGGCATGTGCCACTGAGCTACATCCCTGGCCCTATCATGTGTATTTTGAAAGGTCTTACCTAAGAATTTAGAAATTTTCAGTTATTTTGGTCTTATCTTCTCTGACAGAATACAGCTCAAATTATAAGTACTTTCAGAATTCTGGATTAGATTAATAAATAACATTTTATTTATAGTATTACATTAGTGAAATTTTCTGTAAGAAAAATAATTCATATCTAAGATGTAAAAAAAAAAAGAAAGCAATGTACCTTGAGGTACTTATTTAGAGTAACAAGATACTTTGAAAAAAATCAATAACACTCTAAATGTTCATTAAATATTACTGTTACATTAAAAAGTATAATGGCTTAAGAGTATCGCCTCAATGTGCATCCACTTAGCTATAAATGTCTCTAATTTCTCATTTTTTATGGCTGAGTAGTACTCCATTTTATAAAAAACCCACGTTTTCTTTATCCAGTCTCCAGTTGACATGTATAAATACCAAATAGTTTCTCTGGTGTGAGAAACTGAAAGTGTAAATAAGGACTAAAATGTATAATAGGTAATGTGAAATAGGAAGAAAAGGGGCAAAGGGGAAGGAAGTGGGAGGGCTAGGGGAAAGGATAGAAGGGAATGGGATTAATATGAGAAAATGGAAAAATAGGAACAAAATCTTTGTAAATAGGAATGGAGGGGTTGAAGGGAGGGCTGGGCAGGGGTGAAAAATAAGAACCAAGAGAGACTATGTAAAGGTGCAAATTTCCAATGATGAATGTCATTATATTGTATACCTAAAATGTACCAATGATTAGAATGAATAATCAAAATGCAATATAGGAAGAAAACGTCCAAACGGGTAGGGGTAGTGAGAGGGCAGGGGAAAGGAAAGAAGGGAAAGGAAAAATGATGAGAAATGGAAAAAATGGAAATAAAGTCTCTGTAAATAGGGAAGGGTGAAGGGGGTGAAGGGAGGGCTAGGAAAGGGGACAAAATAAGAAGCAAGACGCATTATGTAAAGGTACAATTCTCAATGAGAAATGTAATTGTGTTGTATACCTACAATGTACCAATAAAGGAATTTAACAACAACAACAACAACAAAAAGTATAATGGCACCTAGAAGCTTTTCTGTGGCTTGCAGTTATTTTCAAATCTGCTTCATTTAAAAAAAATATGTTCAAGGGCTGGGGATTTAGCTCAGTGGTTCCTTCACCTGCCTCACTAGTGCAAGGTCCCAAGTTCGATCCCCAGTACCAAAAAAAACGAGTTCAATAAGCCTGAAAGTCACCAGGAAATACATCATTTAAAAGTCATAGTTCCATTCCCCTCAGATTAGCCTCACAAATCTCACCAAGAAATTTGCCAGATGTATCTTTTTACTTTTATGGCCACATTTATTATTGCCCAAAGTTGATTATTCACTCTGATCAAAACTCTTATGTGACATGTTTTCCATTTAATATGTAATATTACATACAGAAATACTGTATTGATTTTATATACTCTTTCTTTTGGGGATGCTATTACAAATGGTACTTAAAAATACAATTTTAAGTGTTCATTTCTAACGTATACAGATATATAATTGAATTTGTATATTCACCTTGTTTTGCTAATTTGCTAAATGCACTTATTAGTTCTAGAAGTTAAAAAAACCTAGATTTTTTTTGTGATTGAAAGTAAATTCACGTCATCTATACATAGAGAGTTTTAGTTATTCCTTTTAAGTCTGCATCCTTATTTCTTTTTTTTTTGGTACCAAGAATCAAACTCGGTTGCACTTGTGACGCATGCGGCAGAACCACTGAGCTAAATCCCCACCCCCACTGACTGCATCCTATTTCTTTTTCTTGCCTTCTTGAATGGATTTAAAAATTAGTGGCCAGAAGTGGGAAGATAAACAGGATATTTACATATTCTCCAATCTCCCCCAGCATGATATTATAAAGTGAAACGTTGTAGTTTTATAGTGAAAAAACCTTGGAGATACCAACTTACACCTGCAACACACTGATATCAAGTAACCTGATTAGATGCACTAAAAAAGGCACCGAAGTTTTGTAGCATTCTTGTGTAAAAAATGTATATCATCAATCTAAATTGAGGAAATATTTGAGAACTCAAATTGAGAGATATTCTGCAAAATAAATAGGCAGTAACTCTTCAAAAGTGCTAAGATGATGAAAGACAAGAAAAGACTATAGAAGTTCACAGGTTAGTGGAGTCTAAGACACGACAACTAAATGCTGTGTGAGATCCTAAATTTGATTCTAAAATAGAAAAAAGCCAGGCCTGGTGGCACATGCCTGTAATCTCACCACTCAGGATGCTAAGGCAGAAAGATCTTCGAAAGTTCAAGGCCAGCTTGTACTACATTGGGTGTTCAAGACCAGCCTGGACTACATAGTGAGACTATCTCGGAAACAAAAAAATTGAAAACTAGTAAAATCTAAATAAAGTATTTATAGCTGTTCCCCAGTATCACCAGAGGATTGGCTCCAGAACCCTCTATGGATACCAAAATCCACTGGTGCTCAAATCCCTTCTATAAAATGGCGCATTATTTGCATTATAACCTACCCATTCTCCTATAAACTTTTCTTTAAATCATTTCTAGATTACCTCTAATACCTAATACAATGTAAATATTATATAAATAGTTTTTATACTAACTATAAAGTCTATACATATTCAGTACAGAGCAATTTTTTCAAGTATTTTTGATCTATGGTTGATTGAAACCACAGCTACAGAACCCACAGATACAGTCAACTATAGTTAACAGCTTTGTACCAATGCTAATTTTTTACTTTTGATAAGTGAACTATGGTTGTGCAAGATGTTAACATTAAGGAAAACTAAGTGAAAGGTAGACAGGAACTCTCTCTACTATCTCTGCAACTTGTCTCCGCATTTCAAATAACTTAAAATTTTTTTTTTAATTTTACAGGTCCTATGTTAGGAACAGACTGTAAAAAGGCATGGATAGAAACAGGAAGACCAATCTGGAGGTTACTAAGGTAATTCAGGCAACAGAGGATAGTGTCTTAAATCAAGACACTGATTTGATACAACATTTTTTTTTTGGCACCGGGGATCGAACTCAGGTCCTTGCGCTTGCGGAGCAGGCAACGAAACCACTGAGCTAAATCCCCGGCCCAAGACACTGATTTGAGATGTTGAGAAGTATCTGGAATCTGGTTATATCTTAAACAGTATTTACTTAGAAACAGTCGTTAAGCGCAAGGTCCCAAGTTCTATCCTCAGTACCAAAAAAAAAAAAGAACCGTTTGGACTGGGGATTTAGCTCAGTGGTTCCAGCACCTGCCTCGCAAGTACAAGGTCCCGACTTTGATCTCCGGTACCAAAAAAAAAAAAAGAACCGTTTGGACTGGGGATTTAGCTCAGTGGTTCCAGCACCTGCCTCGCAAGTACAAGGTCCCGACTTTGATCTCCGGTACCAAAAAAAAAAAGAAAGAAAGAAACAGTACAGAAACACAACAAAATGGGCTACTGATCATATGATAAAATGAAATAACAATTGGAATCAAAAAGGACAATTATCTGAATTCATAAATCCTTGTAGGTAGGACAAGTTGTCCACTGGAAAATGAAGGCTACTCCAAGAAAAAAAAAATCAATGCTCTTTACTACTATTTTTGGTACTAAACCTCTAACCTCTTTGTAATTTCTTAACGTAGGGTATTAAGCTATGCTATATATAGATGTCCACTGGCTCATTTGGACTAGATTTCTCTGACAGTAAGAAGAGACAAAGGAAGAAGAAAGGAAAAAAGGTTAAAAAACAGCTACCTGAATTTGATCTGTTCCCTTTCTACTAAAAAGTACACATCCTAGTATTCAGGTCCAACATTAAAACATTTCATTTGGAGGAAAACAAAGAAAAAGGTTATGTTTTGGCTTTTCCTGCTTCCCCTAGGCCGCATAGTCAGCATTAGTGATACTGGGGTTTAGGATTTGACTAAGTATGTAGATGAAAGGAAAGTGGTAGTCATCAGGAGTTACCTTTTACAAAATCTTTAGGCTTCCTACAGGTGAAAGGTAAAAGCAAACTCTTAGGAAGCATATAACTGTGCCTGTATAAAAGCATTTTGGAGAACAATTAGTTTACTTGAGGCTGAAGATCTGCCTAAGGGAATATGCAGAGGTATAGCTAAGGCTGAAACCTCAAATTCCTATACTAAAAGCTTGGCTTCAGCTTTAACTTTCTCAACTCAATTTCAAACAGAGCTAGGCTAAAACTGACAGGTCTGCTGGGCATGGTGGCTCACATCTGTAATCCCAGCACCTGGGAGGCTAAGGCAGGAGAACTGCTACAATCTCTCAGGCTACCAAGTACAGTATGATCAAGGCCAGTCTGAACTACAAAGCAAGACTAACTCAAAAAAAACCAAACAAACCACAAAAGAAAAACTAAAACAATAAAATTGACAAGTTCAGGTCAACCTTAGATTTTTTCACCTAGAAAATAATATTCACTTCAGAAGGCCATTTTGTTTTTTTATAAAAACATTTATTGGTACATTTTAGGCATATATAATGATAACACTCATTGTAGGGAATTTGCACCTGTACATTTTAAAGATTAAATTTGATAATATATATAAAATCCCATAATTTATATGAAATAATTGATACAATATAATCTCTACTTAAAACTGTATTTATCTATGTAAGACATACCTTAAACTTCTCTACGTGAACACTGTTTACAGCACAAAATAATTATTGATTCATAAAATTATAAGACTAGAAAGGACTACATCTAAATCTTTCCAGGTGTATTCCCAGATTCAACCTTAAAAGTTCTTAATATTCATGGTATATTGGAAGTAAATGACTTTTATATACTAAATACTTTAAAAAGTCTATGCTGAATTTGGCCATGAAATTGTGAGTAAAATCCTTTATTAAAAATATCTGGTGCCTCATATCTATTTCCTAATTCTATCATAAATTACTTCTTTGTATCTCAATTTCCTCATGATAAAATTGGGAGAAGAACACTAGTTTTCACAATTTTCATGACTATGTGGGCAAAGTACTTACTACAGTTTCTGGCACAGGGTAGGCACTGGCACTCAAAACTTTTCTCTCTTCTTTTACCACAATTTGCATGCAATTGGCAAAAAGTCAGTTACTGCCTTCAAAGAACTCATTACTCTTCTTAAAACCTTAAGGAAAATGTCATCATCTCTACTTTTATATCAAGAATGCTATATAATGATATATAATTGGTAGTCATTTATTGGGATGTCTGGCAAATTAAAATCTACATGTTTTCCCAACTATATTCTGAACAAAAGTTAATTCCATTTTCATTATTTTTCTAGGTAACTGGCAGTATTAACAAGTCTCTCCTATGTAATTGTACTGACAAATAGTAAAAGGGACATAGAATTGGGAAGTACAAAGCTAAGAGTAGGAGACAGATCTTGCACTATGACAATACAACACATACACACACACAAAGTCTATGCATGCATGCACATATACACAAGCCTTTGACAGTGAGTAAAGAGTTCTTAGTCTAAAATGCTGCTAAAAATAAAGGTTTAAGAGATTTGAGGTTTAGCTTGCCATCCTGCACAAGTTAATGTCAACTGTGGCTTCATATAAGGTCCTGAAAACTAATAGTCTACAGAAAAATTTTTTAGTGTGTATGGTGAAAATGATCTGAGCTGAGAATATCTTTTAACAACAAAAGTAACTTCCATGTAGTATGCAGTCCAGAATTAAAATTTACTTTGCTGTCATTCCAACATCTTAATATGGAAGCATTCAAAATACAATGGCTACATAAACACAAAAGCATTACACTAGTAATAAAGCAATTGATGAGTTTAATTGCCTGAAGTTTCTCAGAAAGCACGAAGAGATAATCCAATGTATTCTGGCTTCTTCTGGACACCTTTTAGTATACATAGCTTTTACTATACAGTAAAGGATGTTGCAGTTAGAAAAGGAAGAAATGAAAACACTGTAGCTGCAAAAGCCAGCAGCTCACTGCTGTTTTTTGCCAAACTGGCAAATGAATACTGAAAATAGCTAGCATAAGGTCTATAAGTGGAAAACTGCAAAAATCTGGGATACAACTACTGTAAGAAACAACACTCTTTTCTATTTCCTGTTGAAACATAATTACCTGTAATGATCACAGCTCTTTCCATAAGTAAAATTTTCAGAGAGCTGAAATTTTTCTTAGGCTTTATTCAACCTACTTGAAATAGCACGTGTTACAGTTGAACTCCCTCATCAACTACTTTTCAAACTTTGAATTCAGAATTTTATATGACTGCAAAATAAACATTTCAGGCTCTAGTGCTATGATAGTGTCTGTGAATAGTTTAATTTCAGCAGCTTTGGCCTCTCTGACTATTCAGCATTCCTATTCTAGCATTCCTTTGAATACTATACTGTCCCTATTTCAAAAACATAAGTGAAAATGTTAAATTGGAAGAATTTATTTTGGAATTAGGGAAGTCAAGGTCTCAAAGTTGATACATTTTGGACAAAGAAAAATTACTTATGCTTCAAAAGGCAAACCTCTAGCCTTTCCCTAAAGTTAATTATACATTCAATTAAAAAATAAAACATTCATAGTATGTATGGAAACAGACATCTGTAGTGAAATATTGTTTTTGAGAAGCAATCATTAATTTTAATGTTTTAAGCAACATTAAATGCTTGAAGTTTTTTTAAAGTGAATTTTAATTGGAAATTTTTCTCTAATTATTATGTATATGCCAAATTAGTACAAGTTTACAAAATAAAAGAGCGATTCTCTTTCTCAACCAACTACAAAGAACAAATACAGAGTTACTACAATAAGAAATTGTTTAGATATCTTCATTGGAAAAGATCTCATTTCACCACCCACCATCCACTGCTTTAAAGTCAACAATTCTTTCTAGCTTTGCTATTGTCCTTTGTAAGGTACTTTTCAACTTAATGTTAAGGGAAGAAATCTAAAACATAAAACTACTTTTTCTTATTCATTGTCCTAAATAAATTTATCAGGATAAATTAAGTTTATTCACTACTAATTTCAGCCTATGTGTTGGAGGGCATTCCACCATGTTGCAAAATTGTTAACAGTTATCCTTGAGAGAGCTAACCTTAGGAAGATCAGCTTACAAGGCTACTGCTGGTGTGTAGGAACTTGGATTTCAGGAGATTTCCCATCTCTCCCTGATTGCAATGATTCAGTGCTGCTACACCGCACAATTTGGTACATGCTAAATACCTCCATTTCTTCTGGGAATCTGGAATTTTGCTACATGCTACAAAGGTGTCTATATGACCACCCTTCAATAAAAGACCCCAGGCACTGAGTTACTTCTTTGGTAGATGGCATTTCATATGCATTATAAGAATTCAATGGAGAAATTGAGCACACTTTCGGTGACTTCATAGTAAGATGCTTGGAAGTTTGTGCCTGTTTTCTTCTGTGCCTTACTCCATGTGTTTCTCTTTGCTGATTTTGCTTCAAATCCTTTTGTTGCAATAAATCTTAGCTGTGAATACAATTATATGGTGAATCCTGTGAGTCCTAAAGACAATCACTGAATTTGGGGTTGGTCATTTGAGGACTGAAAAACAGTGGTGTCAGAAGTGAGATACACTAGACCATTTCACTAAAATATGGTGAAAGCATTGACTGGACACAGAGAGGATGAAGGTGTGGAATATGATAAACCTTTGGTGCTTGGGTAATTATGGAGTAGCCTAGACTGTGAAACATAGGTGAGATGCTCTCTGTTATGACAGTTTTAAAAATTTCCCATGAAATTTGAAAATGATAGCTCTGATACCAGGATTGCTTGGTGGCTAATATCCTGGCTCATTTGGTTAAACCAACTAAAGGGAGGGAGGGAAGAAATACATCTGGGCGATGTGTTTGGCTTTTGTTGCTTCATATAGAATCCAAATATTCCCAAAGGTGCAGTTTGAGGGGGCCAAAAATGTTAAAAGTGTACACTTCTCTTCTTCCAAGTGAGAGAAAAAGGGTTAAATCATTTCCAAGACTAAATTAAAGCTATAGACAAACTCTGAGGGAAAAAGCAATGTAGGTACCTTCCAATAGTTCTTCCATTTAGATGCTGCTGTATTAATTTTGCATTCCAGCCAGAATATATAACAAGCCTCACCCTGTCTCATTCCCATAGCTGTAATGCTAACCTATAAGTACAAAATTTACCACTAGGGATTCAACACATTTTTAAAGAGAAAAAGAGAAGTTTTTATAAAATTGTTTAGTATTTTGTGGTTTTTGTATTTCAACGTTTGATAAAACATGTAAAATGTTACATGCTTGTAATTTTATAAATGCTAGAAGGATAATCCTCATCATGAAAAGCTGAAGGTAAAAAATATTAATGAGACAAAACTCTGTGTTGCTGGTGAGCAGATTGAAAATTTAAATATTAGAAAAAGAGTAAGTCTTCATAACTGATGATTTTTGCATATTAGAGCCTCCGCAAAAACAAAAAAGGAGAGAGACAAAATAAAATGAGAGACAGGGCTGGGGATTTAGCTCAGTGGTTTCGCCACCTGCTGCGCAAGCACAAGGACCCCAGTTCAATCCCCAGTACCAAAAAAAAAAAAAATGAGAGACAATCTCTAGAAGTAGATTCACTTTGGGGAGTTTTTAAAAACAGCTTTCAGTTGCTAATGAGCTCTTAAGAAATCAGATGTTTAACCCTCAGATGCTGATTTTTCAGCCTTTTTAATGCACTTCATATTTTTGAATGCATTAATTTGGACTCTAGATTGATAAGATAAAAAGAGCTTTAGAAAGTCTTGCTTGTTCCTTAAACTGGTAACATGCCTGCCTGGCCTTGAAGTCTCTGCTGCTGCTAAAGACTAGCTGCCAGTTTTGTTGTAATTCTAAATTCACACATCCTAATTGCCCAGGCCTGATTCTAAGCTAAAACCCAATTCTGTCTGATGTGGGCAGTTTCAGTCCCAGCGTGAACTCTGCCGAACTGAAAATAGGCACAGGCTCAATGAACAGAACTCATACTCTGGGACTGCTGCAAATTTAGGACACTCCTCTGTGGGCCTTAAACTATGAAAAACATCAATGGATGCCAGCTGGACTGTCTGGGTCCCACAGGAAAGAGCTTATTCTCTGATGGGACAATCTGAAATTGGGCTGCTAATCAACCCTACATTTACGAGGTAGTGGCTAACATATTCCTAACTTGTGATTCTTGCCAAAAACTGCAAGCTGGGGGAGGGCACATGACAAGAAGTATGATCCCTCCACCTACTCCAAACAGATTGGATTCTGGACTCCCTTTAGGTGACACTTCACTACTACTAACTTGTGTTCAGACATCCAAATTAGCAGTAACTTACAAGAATGGACCTATAGCCTGACTCTACTTCCCTCATCCATTCCTTGGCACATACACTTAGTGAGACAATTATGAAGTGCAACTTTCCCCCCAAAAGGGATTGCTTTTTCCTACACTGCTAACTAGATATTTGGTCAAAAACAGTGAGGGAAAATTAGTAAATTCATTATGAAAAGTTTTGAAAATTCAGTTGTTATCGACCAATTTCTGAACATACCATGTACATCTTTTTGGTCAAATATAGAAATAAAAATTAAAAATAAATTTAAAATATTTTTATGAGGGCACTGGGATTAAATAAACTCAGGGACTTGTGTATGCTAGGGAAGCACTCTACCACTGAGTTATAACCAATTCCCTTTTCTAATTTAAGTTAAAGATCATTTCACAATCCTAGCTTACCTGACGACAGCCATACTTTTCTATTGCTAAGTAACTGCAGCCCTCAAACTAACAAAACTGGTTGAGAATCTGGAAATATTTTATTATATTCCTGTCCCTCGATTCTACTTTCACTGATTCAATTTAAGAAACAGTTTTTTTAGAAAATACCAATAGAAAAGAAATTTGAGAAGAAAAGAAAGCTTATTTCTAAAATTTTTTCATTTTTATTACAACATGTACCTAAAGATTACATTCATCATGGGGAGTCAGTACACGTACATAACACATCTAATTCTTTCTATGTCCCCTTCCCCTTCTCTCTACCCCTCCCTCCATCTCTTGGTTCCCTTCCCATTTGCAAAAGTTCTTTGTGTTTAAACTCAAACATTAAGAAGAATCTGGAAAACACTGTGACCTAGAAAACATTGTGGCCCATTGCCATGTCTGCAAAAGTATCTTATTGTGATGACTAATTTATACTTCAGAGTACTGTCCTCCTCAGACATCGTATCATAAGCTATTCTAATAATAAAGAGTATTTGTTTTAAATCCCTTCTGTTGAACAAAAACTTAATACAAAGTAAAGAAGGAAGAGAAGCAAGCTCAATGGAAATACCCATAATCCATTGCAGTAAAGTTGCTACTCAGTCAAAGACATGGATTTAGTTAAGATATTTTCAATATGATTACTTTGCAACCTTCAGTTTTTAATTCACTGACTGTGCAAAAAGATAATCAGATTCCTTTTCAGATCAAGGGGCTACAAATGCTTTCCTCCATTATATTCCTATTTATATGTTTATATACACAGCAACTGTTAACATTGATAAGAGCAATCTAATTTTTCTAGAAAAATTTCCTCCTATTGCTATCATGAGACAGTTTTGTAGAACTGGCTCCACTCCAAGGGTGAAGAAATTCAATGGAGAAAGGATAGTATTTTCCACAAATGCTGAAACAACTAGAAATCCATGAGTAAAAAAAAGTCATTCCCTTGGGCTGAGAATGTACCTCAGTAGTGTGTACCTAGCTTGGGTAAGGACCACAAGTAAGCAAACAAATTTTCTCCTCAATATACCTTCTTGGGACCACTCTAAGCTCATGAACAAAACAGAAGTACATAGAACGAGTTCCTTCATTTTCTCATAGTCAAGCTTATAAATTATCTTGCACTTGAACTGTTCTTCCTGTTACAGTGAAAGCACATTCTTGCAAAGCAAACCTATGTGTTCTATTTAGGCTGTGAATCCTTTTCTTTCCAAAAACTATGCTCTTTCATTTACTTTATCCTATTACTATGCCACCAAATTCCCTAGAATCCAGAATATGATCTAACCTAAATCACCCATCACCTCTATTATTTCTACCTTTAAAAATCTCATCCTTTAAAAGATCATCTCAATAAATGCTTGGTCAACTGCATATCCATACACACACACACACACACACACAAACACACACACACACAAGTAATTTTCTACCCCACTTCACACCAAAGTCAATTTCCAGACAAACTGCAGAATTACATGTGAAAGGTAAAACAGTAATATTTTTGGAAGAAAGCATGGAAGATCAGTTTTATGATTACAGAGTAAGATACCTTACACAAGACAATTCAGAGATATTTAGGAGTGTACATATCATTTAGGAGTAGGACAGAGGAGAACTCTTGCACAAAGTATATACAAGTGTAAAGTGGTATACTACTTTGGAAAATTGTTTGGCAATACCTAGTAAAGTTGAGCATATAAATGCATATCCTGCCATTTGGCTATTTCACTCCTAGGCATATATCCCACAGATGTGTATGTTTATCAAAGGACAGGTACAGGAATATTCATAAAAGGATTATTCTAATAGTGAAAATCTGGCTGATAAATCCAATCTGGTTGATAAATAGTTGATACTCCATCAAAAGTATAATGAATAAATTGTGGAATACTTATGAATTGAAATATTATGCAGCAATAAAAAGTAATAACCTATAACTACATGCAATAATATGGAGAGATACACTTTAAGTGAAGGATGACACAAAATTAGCAATATACTACATGATTCAATTTTAAAAAGAACAATGACAAAAAAAGGCAAAGGTATGTTGTTGAAGTTACAATGTGGTTACTTTTGGGAGGCAAAAATTTACATAAGGTGTGGGATGCATGAAGGAGGCTTCTGGGGTACTGGTTGTGATCTATATTTAGATTTGGGTGCCTCTCTATATAAGTATTACACACATATACCCATACACTGCTGATTCTCAACTTCAAAACTGCTGATTTCTATTCTTAAATCCAGATTCCTATACCAATGACTGATTGACATCTTTTAGTATAATTATCTCAAATGACACATCCCCTTATCCTCTCTGTAATCTTTCTTCTTCCAATTTTACACATCTCATAACTGACATTACCACCTAGTTGCTCCAGTCAAAAAGAAAGGAAATTGCCGGGGATTTAGCTTAGTGGTTTTACCGCCTACTGTGCAAGCAAAAGGACCCGAGTTCGATCCCTGGTACCAAAAAAAAGTTTAAAAAAAAAAAAGAAAGGAAATTATCCTTGAATGTCTCTTACAATATATTAAACCCAAGAGTAAGCATTGTCAGGCTCACTCTGAAAATATATATATTGTGAAAATGATCAAATCTCACTATCTCTTGGACAATCCCAGTTCTGGTCACCTTTACCTCTCAACAACTTCACAACACCCTAAATGATTTGTCCAGTTATATTTTTCCCTTTTCATCTCTACACTTTATGTTCTACACAGCAGCCAGATTTTGTTTCGCTTTTTAACATAATTCAACAGCTTGAAGCTGTTAGCTTGAAGCTATACAACTGATATAGTATCCAATTCTCTCCAACCCCTTGCTCATTATGCTCCAGCAATACTGGCCCCCTTTTCTGCACCTTGACTATATCAACTTTTTTCTTTTCTTTTTTCCTTCCTTCCTTTTTTCTATCCATTGGTTTTTTGCCATTTTGTTTAAACCTCAGATCCTTTGCAATTCCTTCCGCCTGAAATGCAGTTAGCATTACTCTCTCTCCCATACTTCTTAGGTTTAAACATCTCATTCTTCTATTTTTGTCTTAAATATGTCCTAAAAGACTTTTCTGAATACCTATTTAAATGTTTTCCCTCTTGCCCTCACATTATTATTATTTAATCTATATATTCCTTCAAATCATTTGCTGTTTGGTTTATTTACATGTTTAGTGATTGTCTACCTCACAGAATTATAAAATTCCCAAGGGCAGAGGCTTTGATTATTTCATTCACTGATATAAAGCTAGCACTTAGCATTTTGGCACATTAAAGATACTTAACAAATACTTATGGAAAGAATGAAAGATTCATTCCTGAAAGTATTCTATTTCTCCTTGATTTTTTTTTTTTTTTTTTGGAACCAGGGATCGAACTCGGGTCCTTTGCACTTGCGCAGCAGGTGGCAAAACCACTGACCTAAATCCCTGGTCCTCTCCTTGAATTTTTACCACTGTTAAAACATTAATTAACTTCATGTGTATAACACTGTTGTCTTTTTTCCATAATTGTTTCAAATTTCTTTATTTTTTTAAAGGTGTATCATGTAATTAAGTCCTCCTCCCATAGTGCTTTCCCTTTCTTTTTCTTCCAGAAAAAAAAATGGCCTGAAGTTTGCTTTTAAAAATTCAGAACCTAGCTGTTTGTCACTAGAACAGATAAAATAAGTGGTTGTTAATCATACAATGAAATATTATGAGGCTACTAAAATATATCTAAAAATTTGCATGTACTTTGTCTAAAAGAATGTTTTGTTTGTTCAAATTGTAAAGTTGTGGGTAAGAACAGTTTTATAATTCTTTGTATTTCCTACATATAACTATATTTTCCCAAATTTAAAGATGTAGAAAATATAGAAACCGAATATAATACTGAAATTATACTTGTCATGTGACTTTTGGAAGGTATGTTCATTGTTTCCATAAGCAAAAGAATAATTCTGAATATAATAAGCAGCAATCTATATGTGTACCTAATTAATCGGTCTATGTACATGTTTGTATTTTGCGGACTTTAAAAAATAACTATCAGGGTATGACTCCAATTCATCATACTCTGGTATCCCAGCAGTACTGTTACACTAACTTCTAAACAAAAGTATGATCCTTGAGAGGTCTGTTGACAGTAGCACTTCTTCCACATTTCTTTTTTTTTTTTGGTACCGGGGATCGAACTTGGGTCCTTTTGCTTGTGCAGCAGGTGGCGAAACCACTGAGCTAAATCCCCGGCCCTCTTCCACATTTCTAATACTTTCTTCCATTTTCAAAGAGCCCAATTGTTGAAATATTCCTGACCATTATCTACCAGGGATATTAGCAAATCTGGGGGAGACACTCTCAGGAAAAACCTACTCCTGTTGTGTATCTTATGTCATTCAATTCACACACAATCCCACTTGCAATTTTACAATAAACAAGCTTTGTGAGTTTAATTATTTTAAAAAGCCTTTATGGCATGCTGAGAAAATCTTGAAGACAAACCAGCTTGAATCTTGGCTCGATCACTTACTAGCTTACAATATACTGACATTCAAATCGTGGTTTGCATGTGGAAGAAATAAATTATATCAAATATATTAAGCTACTGATATTGAAATTTAGCATTAAGTACATCTTATTGCTGTTTCAACAAAATATAACTAAGGTTAAAGGTTTCCTCATGTCTACTATCCGTTATTAAGGCCACAGACCCTGTCTAAGACTACAAATTCTCCAACATAAAAAAACAAAACCTGAACCATATGTGTTTGACTTAATGTTTTAGAATTCACTTTATATTCCATGTCTTAATTAAGTAACAAAGGATAAGACAGAAATGCAGTGGCCTGTAATGCCTAAAAAAGATGTGCTATAGTGACTTTCAAATTGAAAAGTTAGGATATGATTCAAAACATGATCAGACAACAGGGCAAAATACTTGAAATGAAAAAACGTACTACTGATTTTAATAGCAAATACACAAAAATCAAGTCTTTTGGGCCCAAAAGAAATTGAGTAGGAGAGCAAGGTGCTTCTGTAGGACCTAACTGCTCCAACTAAAGTAGTTATTAAGCATCAGTTACATAAAAATTAAAATCTGTAAAACCCTCAAATATCAAATCAGATCAAATACTCTCAATTCAAGCTTACAAAGGGAACTACAAATTGACTTTTCTTGGAGAACATTAAAGAAGCTATGATATAGTTATAAATCATGATATAAAGTAATCTAAAAGCAAGATGAACACCAAAATGCTACTGATTGTTAGGAAATCACAGCCAATGACAGTAATTAATATTTCATATATCATATAGATTTTTCTAAAACAAACTCTCCCAAAACATAGGAACTACAATTTATGAAAAGAGAAATATGCTATCAAAAAGAAAGAATCAAACAATAATTTCAAACACAAAAAGAACCATAGGACATACCAATTATAGAAATTAAAGAAATGGAGCAATTACATGTTGGAAGTCAATGACTGGTAGCCCATTAGAGCCACATGCTTTTCAGGTGCACCAGAGAAAAAGGCAGATAAATTCACACAACAAATACTTACTGATCATTTACCAAGTGCCAAGCATTATTCTAGGTGGAGGAAAATACAGCAGGAACAAAACAAAAATTGCTGCACCTACAGAGTTTATGTTCAACAACACAGGTGTTACTTTAAAAACCAATAAAGCCAGTAAGAGGAGAGTATTGGGATCCTGTAATGTTTAAAAGACTAATCAAGGAAGGTCTTACACCAAGGTGACACCTTAGTAAAGAGGTGAAGGAAGTAAGGTAGTGAGCCATGCAGTATCTAGGGGAAAGAGTATCCAAGTAGAGGGAACGGCCAGTACATAGAGATGCATGCCATATGTGTTCAGGGAACAGGAAGGAGATCACAGTATTGTAGTTTAATGAGTAAGGAAGAAAGTAGTAGATAGGAAGTCTACGAAGCAAGCAGTCTGTTTAGGTATGTTGTTGAGGGTCATTATAAATCACTTTTATTCTGGGTAAAAAAGACAGCTACTGGAGAATTTTAGTAAAGAAGTGAAATGACATGGCTTACATTTAACAGATCACCCTAGAAGGCTGGTTGCTGAAAAGACCAACTGGGTGGGAGAAAGACATGAAGCAAGAGATCATTTAAGAAGTGGATGCACTAATCCAAGTAAGAGGTGATAGCAGCTTGGATATAAGAGGAAGTAGTGGAAGTGATGAATACTCAATCTGATTCTGGATGTACTATGAAGGTAAGAGAAGGTAGAATTTGCTGAAAGTTTAGAAATAGAAATAAGAAAGCAGGTGAAGGTAAGGATGACTCCAACATTAGGCTTTTGGTCTGAGCACCTGGAAGGATGGAGTCCATTACAGAGAGAAGACTGCAGGAAGTGAGGTTTGAATAGAGGGTGGGACTTGCTTATATTTTAGAAACCTACAGTATTAGATAGACAAAAGAATATACAAGATTGAAGCTGAAGTAAAAGGTCTAGGCTGGAGATACAACCTGAAAACTGATAATATATAAATGGTATTGAGTTGCTTGTATAAAAATTTTATAAAAATATAAACCTTGTTGGGTATGATGGCACACTGTAATCCCAGTACTTTGGAGGGTGAGGGAGGAGGATCCCAAGTTTGAGTGCCACCTGAGCAACTCAGTGACAACTTGTCTCAAAATAAAAAAGGCTGGAGATGTACCTCAGTGTAAAAGCCCTGCTGACATTTTCCAATGCATTTTTCCAATTTTAAATCAATAACCTTTTTCTCTTAGCTAATAAACAATATGTATAAGTTAAATAAGATAGAAAAATTAGGAGGCAGAACCTCAATTCAGGAGACATAAGTATACACAAACTACAAGCAGTAAAGGGTATGAATGAGGAAGGTGATAGGAAGGATCATGGAGAATGTCAAATATTTAACTATGTAACTTTTAGGTTACAAGCTAGGACACTGATACCATTGTGCTGTGTTTACAACTGGTCCTTGATGTGTATGTAGTTAATGCTACCTAGGTCTAAAGGCAAAAAAATTCTGATAGGTCTCTTTTAAATCATATTCTAAATAACAGGTGGATGAGAGAACTTCCTGAATAAATAGACTTGTACTTTTCTTCCCCGCTCCAATAACATTGTGTACATGACGTTAGATTAACCTTCCTATGACCATGCCAGTTTGCTTGTTTTTTTACCCTCTCTCATTAATTAAGGTTTGGAACTATAGTTCATTTCACCCATTTTTTTAGATCTCCCCACCCATTTAGGCTTTCTCCATCAGATTTCCTCATCAAAAGCAATAAACACAATTACTTGAGTATTTCTTAAATCTGCCCAGTGAGAGTATGTACCTATCATTCTAGAGGCATGGGTGAGAGATAAAATTCATTTCAGACAATAGATAACTGCAATAACAGCAGCACCTGGAACTTGTTAGGAATGAAAACTCTCACGCCCCACCAAACACACTGAATTAGAAACTCTGGAGGTGATCTGTGTATTAATAAGACTTCCAGATGATTTTGATACATGTAACCTTCAAGAACTTTTGGTGTAGACATTAAGGCTCAATTTTGTCAAGGAATGTCAGATGAAAAAAGCTACTAGAGTATAAAATCTGTTACCTGCAATCTCATTATTTTTCATTTGCTCTTGCATTATGCATCTGACATTTAGCCCACATTCAGAATTTTTGAGTAGTTAAAAAATGAGAAGAACCCACCTCCGAGTTTCCCTGTTTTTCTTCATTTTATGACATCAAATTATTAGTCCAGTCTTATCCTTCCTTCCTAGTCTTCCCTATTTTTAAAGACAAGATCTCGCATTGTAACTCAGCCCTTGAACTCACCACGTAGCCCAGGCTCGCCTCAAACTTGCGGCAATCCTCCTGCCTCAGTCTCCCAAGTGCTGGGATTCCAAGCATGTGCCACCATGCCTGGCCTCTAGCCTTTCTATTTTATAGAAAAAATAATTAATGTTTTTCCAATTAGAGTATCATAACTTTTAAAATAATTCTATGGGTATCATGTCAAGTCACATTTAAGATACAGACAAAATATAGCCACATTGATCATCTAGCAAGCCCAGCTCTGTACAGAAGTAGAGAGACACAATAATAAAATTATCACCACCCATATTTATCTGAGTCTAAATAGCTAGTTTAATCAACTTAAAAAATGAATCAGAAAGGTTAAAAAAGAAAATAATCTATTTTTACAACTGATTTCTGGAAATAAAAACAAACATATCATCAAAAACCCAAATATAAGGACACATATTGAGGCCATACTCTTAAGTGAAATAAATAGGACACACATGTACAAATACCGAATAGTTTCTCTAGTGTGAGAAGCTGAAAGTGTAAATAAGGATTAAAATGATTAAAATGAATAATTGATAATTTGAAATAGGAAAAGGTCCAAAGGTGTAGGGGTGGTGGGAGGGGAAGGGGAAAGGAAAGAAGGGAAAGGAAAAATTATGAGAAAAGAAAAAAAATGGAAATGAAATCTATGTTAAAAAAAATTTTTTTAAAAAAGAAATCTATGTAAATAGGGAAGGGTGGAGGGGGTGAAGGGCGCACAAGTAATGGGGAAAAAAATAAGAACCAAGACACATCATGTACAGGTACAAGCACCCAATGATAAATGTAAACATATTGTATACCTAAAATGTACCAATAAAGAATTTTTTTAAACACAGATATTTATTTATTTGCAATAATGCATGTCTTTTTCTCACTCTTTGCTTTATATGCCCTTTTATCATTCTTTGCTCTATATATTAAATATGGAAAAAAGAATCTTAACATTAATAAGTGTTACCCAGCTATCTAATGACATGGCACGTTGTCCACACTGTTCTAACATCTCGCTACTAAAGTTTCTCAGACTCTCAAGACTGTTCACAGTAATTGCAGTAACTGCAATTCATTCACACAATGTGATAATTTTTCTGACCAACAATCCTCGTTATACTCCATCCAACACAAAGAGTGTCTGAAGAAAGCCACTGGAGTTGGCTGATACTTTGTGCCTCAAGCTAAAACTCATTTTAATTGTACTCTATTTCCTAAGGGTTCTGAACGAAGTATAAGCAACATACAAATAATGGTCAAGCAGAAATATGTATGGTAGAAGGCACTGTAGAATATGTGGAAAGAATATGAGCTTAAGATTTTTTGGGCTCAAGACTTTTTTCTTTTTCTTTTTGGTACCAGAGATCGAACTCAAGACCTTGCACTTCCGAGGTAAGCGCAGTGCCACTGAGCTAAATCCCCAGCCTCTGGGGTTCAAGTCTTAATTCTAGCCCTTATTTGCCTTCATTTTATAAGACAGAAGCCTTGGGCCAGGGATTTAGCTCAGTGATTCTGCTGTCTGCCTTGCAAGCTCAAGGTCCCAAGTTCGATCCCCGGTACCAAAAAAAAAAAAAAAAGACAGAAGCCTTAATTTGAGTGTCTTGGTCACTTTCTTTGTTGCTGGGACAAAATATCTGGCACTCATAACTTAAAGAAAGAGAGGTTTATTTTGGCTGATGTTTCAGTCCATAGTTGGCTGATTCCAAGGCAGGACAGCATGGCAAAGGGGAATGGGGGACAGCAAGCAGATAGTTAAGGGAAGGTCCGGGGAGATATAACCTTCAAGGTAATGCACGCAGCAACCCTCCTCTTCTCACCAGACCCCACCCCCTAACAGCAAGCCAGCTGTAAGACCCTAAAATCCAATCACCTTCCAAAGGACCCACCTATTATCAAATGAAGCTTTAGGGAGTTACCCACTTATAAACCGTAACAATTACTACATTGCAATATATTGTTGGTATCTACTTCTTACTTTAAAATGTAAACTTGACAATAGGAACTATATTTCATATATCTCTGTAGTAACCTGCATCTACAGATATTCGATTAATTTTCTTTAACTAGAACTAGAATAGATTTAAATATCAGATAAACTTGTATACCACTGATGGAAAACCTTTTAAAGCATTTAATCATAAAAACAGCCTAGTGTGGCACTGATGCCACAGGTTCACCACTATTCTATACATTCCAGACCCTAGCCCCAACTGCATTTTCCCTATTAAAACCTGACCAACTTTAAAGGACAAATCTCATCTTGTCCAATTCTATCTCAAAATCTTCCAAAGACTCCCAGACCTAAAAACAATTTTCTGCCCAGACCAGACCACTGTTTATCTCTTCATGGCTTATCTTTTAACTTAGTATCCCACTAAACTAACTCTTCCCCAATAGGCAAACTCTTGCAGGTCATTTAGGTCTCAGTTTAACAGCCATTTTCTCTATCAAGTTCCCTGATGATAGCTTCTCAACCCAGACTAAGTTAGATGTTCTGCCTCTCAAACTTCATAGGTACACTTAACTTACCATCTAAAACTATAATGAAATGTTTATCTGCTTCCTCAGTTATGTGGCAAACTCCCTGAGGACAAAGATCATAACATATTCAGTTTTACACAGTGACTGGCACATAAAACACTTTTAATGAACATTATTTACTGAGCACAGTGATACAGTGTTGTGTTCTAAACATTAGTTTGCAATCTCAGAATAATCACGTTTATCTTCCCATCTTTGTAATTTTGGAAACAGAATTTTAAAAAAAACATGGTAGTCCAACGGGATAAAGAAAAAAATTTCTGGGGACTTACTCTGTAGACACATTTATTATGACACAGAAAGCAAAATCAGCATTTTTGTTTTTTTCAAAGAGCATAAAAAAATACTTCACAAGAACCTGTGATTCTGGGGGCCTCCTTTGTTTTGGCTGCAACCCCAGAGATTAACTGCCAAACTAGGTAAGATCTTCAGTTAAAACAAGCAGAGGCAGGGCCAAGGATTTAGCTCAGTGGTTCTGCCACCTGCCTCGCAAGCACAAGGTCCTGAGTTCGATCCCTGGCACCAAAAAAAACAAAAAACAAAAAAAAACCAAGCAGAGGCATGGATGATGAAAGAAGAAACAAGATGAAGCTGCCATAGCCTAGCATGTCATCTTGAGACCATAAGGTGATAGTCTTGGATGACTATGATAGCATTGTGGAACCACCATACAGCTCTGGACAGTCTACTTCTAATTTCTCATTACTTCAGGGAAATATCACCCTAATTTGTTTCTTGTTTTTGCAGTTGCACGATGGAACCTAGGGGCTGCGTGCATGCTAGGCGAACGCTCTACTATGGAATTAGACTCCCCTCTTATTGTCTTGATATGTTGCTCAGGCTGGTCTTAAACTCTTGGCATCAAGTCAATATCCTGCCTCTATCAGGAGTAGCTGGGTCTATAGGTACACACACCATGCCCAGTTCCCCCTACTTTGTTTATATAGCTCACTTTTTGATTTCTGTGGCAAATGAACATTATTCCTATGACTGCAAAGACAATATAAAGTTAGAAGAAAATTTAGGAAAAAGTTTGTATAACCAAGATAAGAAGAGATAATCTCAAGATATGAACACTAGAAGTCACAGAGAAAAAGACAGGTATAAATGATTACATGAAATGCCAAAAAAAAAAATTATGGTAAACGATATCATAAACTAAGACAAAAACCAAAAGACCGACATGTTTTAAAATAAGAATTATATGCATAATAAATATATCAAAGAGCACCACAAATTGATAGTCATAAAAAAAAATCCAACAGGAAAAACATGAGGAAAGACATAAATGAGCAATTCACAGAAGTAAAAATCAAACCGTAAAAATCAAATAAATATATCTAAAGATAGATGCTTAGCCTCATAAGTACTTAGGGAAGTTTTTAATTAAGCACTATAAGAAATATTTTTATTTACATCTTGTGGTCAAAGAAAAGCATTCTGGAACTGAATTTATAGGGGGTATCAGTTATTCTCAATATTAATGGTGACAATAAGATTGGGTCAGTATCTCTGGAAAATAAATCTGGCATTAAGTATTAAAATCAAATTGATGTACAAAGATATTTATTGTACTATATCATTCACAGAAGAGATTACTTAGATGTCCAAATGAATAGTTTATTGCTGCAGAACAAACCATCTCAAACTTAAGAAGCTCAAAACAATGTTACTTCTCACAACTCTGAAGTTTCTCTGCTGGTTTCATCCCTAATTTCTCTGCAGGTACATTTAGCTAAAGGGTCAGTTGAGCTAGTAAGTCCAAGATAACCCACTCTAATGTCTTTTGGGACATATCAGTTCTCCTGTAAGAGACCTCTTATCCTCTTATAGGCTAGATCAGGCTGCTTGCTAGCATTTGTAGGAAAGCACTTTTTGAAGCCTTTTAAGGATTTGGCTCCAGAACTCACATCACTTCTACCATATATATATA
>NW_004624809.1:974519-991926 GCF_000247695.1 Heterocephalus glaber
GAAGGGAAAGGAAAAATGCTGAGAAATGGAAAAAATGGAAATAAAGTCTTTGTAAATAGGGAAGGGTGGAGGGCATGAAGGGAGGGCTAGGAATGGGGTAAAAATAAGAACCAAGATGCATTATGTAAAGGTGCAATTCCCAATGAGAAATGTAATTGTGTTGTATACCTACAATGTACCAATAAAGGAATTTAAAAAAAGAATAACAAAAAAAACAAGTGAAAGGCTGGGCCAGGGATTTAGCTCAGTGGTTTCACGGTCTGCTGCACAAGCACAAGGACTGGAGTTCAATCTCCGGTACCAGAAAAAAAAAAAAAGAAAGAAAAGAAAAGAAAAACAAGTGAAAGGTGTGAAAACAATTTCTAAGTTCAACTGTATCAATTGTTAAGTCACATCTCCTAATAAGAGATAAAAAAAAATTTAACAATAGTATAAACCAGAATCTGCAGTTTTTAAATGGTGATAAAATACTTTTTAGGAGTACTCTAAAAAATTAAACAATGTATGAAAACACTTAGCATGATTTGCCCAAATTAAGCACTCAATAAATGGCATGTATTTATTTTCATAGAAAGGATGTAAAACACCACTGTAATAGTCAAGTACCTTAAAAATCTCTTAAGAGAAGTCTTAGGCAGATGGACAGAATCATACTGAAATATCTAGACTGGTAAATTCAATGAGGAATAGAATCTTGACACATTTAGCCCTATAGATCCAAAATATAATGCAGTTCATACACATAGTAGATGCTCAACATAAATTTATTGAAATGAAGTGTTCATGAAAGTAAGTTATTTGCAAAAGAAAAAGATAAAAAAAAGAGGCAGTCCGAGATTGAAGACTAAACTAAGAGTCCAAAAACTACTGTTCACTAAGCAAGTCACATTGAGAAAGACAATAAAATACTTAAGCATTTTTAGGACAAAGTACAAAAACTTCCCTCAGGCTGATCCCTAATGACTGAAACCACTTTCAAATCCTTTTAGGCAAGTGTGTCACATGCAAAATGTAATATTTGAAAGAAACATTTTACAATTCAATCTAAATGAATGTTGTATACATCTTTGGAGGTGGGGGGTTTACCCAAAGTATTAAGGAATTTTTCCTACTTTCCATTCAGGGAAAACCTGGTAAATCTAATTCAGTTCTTCCATCTACTATACGCAAATATATAAAAATTAGTTTGAACTTCTACCTACAAGTAAGTTGTAAATATACTTATTTCACTTTCACAAGTTTGAGTATAAACCCATACAAGGAAGAGGAAAGAATACCAACTCTCAGAAGTGGGCAGTGCTTTGGAAATATAAAACTGACCTTGCTGTCCCAGCAGCTACCTGTTACAGCCTTGTTTATGACACAGAATCCTTGCGTATTATAAACTCAAAAACTCTCAGAGTCATAGGTGACGGAATATGTGAATATGAAAATATTTTCCTGTTTCTCATCCTACCCTGAGGGTAAGAAGAATAGATGAATTTTTAAAAAAATTTCTCCAAGTTATTGCCATCATCTCACTATGACACCCTATTCTTATCTGGAAACAGATAAATTTTATACAACACAACAACCACACCTTTAATAATACACTCAACTGTCCAGTGCTTGGCTTCTGTGCCCAGTAAAGTACATTTCAAGAGAGATGGAGGAAGCTACATCTCCCCAATCTACTTCAAACTAAATTCTGTGAAGGGTAAGTTATAAATGAAATATAAAGTCAAGAATTAACAGCTCAAAGACGGGGTGGGGGTGGGGTACATTTGATTCAACAAAATAACAATGTTTTTCAAGAAAACCAAATCACAGAAGCTACCAGACTACATTATGGAGCAGTTCACAGCACAGTAACAAAGAACCTGCAGTGCAGAGTAATATGATTCTTAAATTATCATTTGTTTTCTATGATACCTTGAAAGTAAGTGAATGGAGCCACATGACAGGTATTGTCCAATTACTGACGGCATTATAATTATATTTTAATTTAATTTCTGGAAAGTTCTGCAATAGCAGCTTAGAAAGTAAACACACTTTTAAAAAAATATATTTATTTATTTTTGGTATACGGAGTCGAACTCAGGACCTTGCCCTTGCTAGGCAAGCACGGTGCCACTGAGCTAAATCCCCGGACCGAAATAGAATTTTAATGAGAAAAAAATCTGAAAATATACATTAAAGATATTCGGGTTTTTTTCTTTTCCTTTTTTCTTTTTTTGGTACTGGGGATTGAACTCGGGACCTTGCGCTTTCGAAGCAGGCGGCAGAACCACTGAGCTAAATCCCCAGCGGCCCTCGGTTAATTTTTTTAAACTAAGAAGCAAGAAGATCAGGAACCAAGGTATGTAACATTTGTGACTGACACAAGTTAGTAAAGGAGTTTCCGGCAAAATGAATGATATATTATAAAATACAATGTGACATGATCTTTAAAATTATCTTTAATGTTAAAAATCTTTTAAACTACTATACGTCTGTCTCTATTTTGCATTAAGGGTTTACATACATTCATATTTGTAAATGAAGAGTAAATCAAAACACTAAAATATGATCCAAAGGTATCCAAAACACATTATTTGAAACATCAGACTTATTTTCACACGTTTCTCAGATCTACTAGTACATCTTCTGGAATGGATCTTCATGGCAAGAAGACCGTTCACATGCTACTCCGTGTGAAGAGAGCTTATGAGACTCATTTTCAAAACCTCCACAGGAGATGGTTAATTACAGCTCTATCTCCAATTTCCTTCGACTCAAACAGCAACGCAGAGAAAACAGTTCATACACGTAGAAAGGAGGACAAGGGGGAGCTTCCCCATTGTTTTGTTTTGGTGGCAGAAGCAGCAAAAACAGGTTCACCGGAGCATCCGCACCTATTCCCCACCCATCGCAACCCGGCAGAGCACTTTCACGCTTCGGCTCCAAAGACTCTAGTTCAGGACGTCGGCAGAAGCCGAGCTTTCCTCAACCAAAAGACCAGGCGGGGGACGGGCAGGAAAAGAGGGAGGGCACAAACCCTTTAAGAACAGAGGGGCCAGGCGATGCATCCAGATGGGGAGGATGGGACGCGCCACGGAAAAGGGAGGCTGGCAAATTCGCTGGGAGAAAAGCCCCACGGGCAGCCGGAGGATGCTGCCTGTCCAGGCGTGGGGACAGACAGTGCTCCTGAAGGAGGGAGAGGCGCACGCTCCAGAAGACAGGGAGGGCGTGGGATAGGCAGCTCGGAACTCGGAGCCCAGAGCGGGCTGAGAGCCTCACACAGAACCCGGCCGTGAAGCTGACTTACGGTTACTTCTCAGGCTTAGGGGAAGGGTCGGGTGGACCCCACAGATCCGCACTTGTGCCGCCGCCGCCGCGGAACCGGTGATCTCAGGGGCCCTCCCCGCCCCACCCACCCGGACAGGCGCCCCTACCTCGTCGGCTCCGCGGCGCTCACCGGGCGGAGGCTGTTGGGGCCGAGAGTGCGCACAGGAGACCCGCAGGAAGCGCTGCGTAAGCCCGCGACACCGCGGGAGGATCAGGCCGCGCGGGCGCCCCCCATCCCGGCGGACTGCCGCGCCGCCTCTCTCGGGGGAGGGGACGAGGGGGCGGTGGCTCTCCCCTTAGCCTCGCGGTCAAGTCCGGCTCATGCTACAGCCTCGCGCGCTCGCGCAGCCCGCGCCTCCCTCCTCTCCTCCCCAGCCTCCTGCTCAGCCGCTGGTGCTCCCGCCGCTGCCACCACGGTCACCCAGCCGCCCGCCACCAGCTCCACAGAGCCAGCAGCCCCGGCAAGCAACAGCAGGAACAGCAGACAGCGCCTCTGCTGCCGACCCGGAAGCTCTTCCGCCGCCAACCGCGGGGATGCGAACCGGAAGCGGTTTCCTCGCTCTGATAGAGGCAGGAGGGAAAGCTGAGGCCTTTGAAGACTTGGGAGCCTATAGTTTCTGGAGACTGCGAAGAGTAGTGCTGAGTCGCGAGGAAAGGGAAGGACAGTAAAGAATTAATGCGCCAGAGGTTCTCCAGCTGCAGAAAACCGAACTGTCTGGCCTCTGAGTGAGGAGCGCCTGGGAACACGCCCGGCGGCGTCTGTTGGCGATCGGGGTCTTTCTGCCTCAGGAAGTTGGGCCCAGCCGCTCTGCCTAGAGCTGGGATGAAGGAATGACAAAACGGTGACGGTCCCCCGCTCCCAGGAGACCTTCCCAACCCGTGAGGTGAATGTAGCGGCCCGAGAGACAGTCGGCCGCCCGCCCGGGTGAGACCGCTCGATTTCCTTCGCGGAAAAGAGAAGCAAGATCCAGACTCGAGCGAGAGAAAAACGGGTGGGGAGACTAAATCATCTCCACGTCTAGTTTCTACAGGCAAGAAATTTCTTTTTTTTTTTTTTTTAAGTAGTTGTACAGAAGCCACAGCCACCTTTTGGGTGGGCACTCTTTGAGCAAACTAACTTGCAGTTTTCCTGTTAGTGGGCAGTGATGGGTGGCGGCGGAGAAAAACCTCCCAGGCAGATATTTTTTGTTGTCTTTGTAGGGAAAGCAATCAACAGCTTGTCAGTCTACCTCACTTCTCCCTTCAGTACCTTTCTTCCTCATCTAAGGTTTTTTACTTCCTTTCTTTGCCTTTTTTTCCTATCTGATAAGCGTTTTGAGCTTCACCAAAAGTCTTTTCTACTTGCCCTAAACTCGGGATCTGAGCTCCTTTCTTTTACCACTGTCTCGAACTTCACAGTTTGCAAACAGACTAACACACTACAGGGTGTTTTCCTGTTTGTGGGTACCAGCTGGCCAAGTTGCACGCGTCCTCTACCCCTGTCCTAGGGAAAATGCCCCTACGTATTTTCAAAGGATCACAATTACATGCCACGCCCAATTGAGAACCGTTTCCACCACTTCATTTGTAAGGCCTTATTATTTCAGCATCATATGAAGCTTTTTCCCCTAGTGAGCCATTTAACAAAATGCCACATATTTCCTGTACTTAGTCCCCAGAACTCTATTAAAAATTCATTGTTGCAGGGGATTTAGCTCAGTGGTTCCGCAGCCTGCCTTGCAAACACAAAGTCCTGAGTTCAATCCCTGGTACCAAAAAAAAAAAAAAAAAAAATCATTGTTAACATTCAAATTCTGGCTATACCTTTCTCTGTTATTTTTAGCTTGTTACTTTTTTTCTAATTGTGTTTCTGCCATAACTGCTTTATCTTCCTATCTTAGTGTCTTTTGTTATTTTTCCTGACTTAAGCTTTTGTTTCTGTCCTTAATGTCACTGGAAGAATACATATTTTCAACAGTCAAGTAGCAGTGTTTCTTGGAAATAAATTTTAATCTCTTGGGAATATGTAACATTAGTTTTTAAAAAAAAAAATACTATAAGGGGCTGGGGATTTAGCTCAGTGGTTCCATCGCCTGCCTTGCAAGCACAAGGACCCGAGTTCGATCCCCGGTACCAAAACCAAAAACAATATTATAAGTGATGAATATTAACAAAGCACTTTGCCTATAAATGTTTTCCTAGTATGTGTTGACCAAGACAGGTAAATTAAGAATTATTTCATTTCTTTTTTTAGGCTTAATACAAAGAATTGTGTCTGTAATTGTGCCATGTATGTCACACAGTGTCTGCACAATACAGTGTCCTTTTACAGGGCTTTCAGTATTTCAGGAAGTAGTCAGATATCTCATAATTTGTAGAGTTTTATTACTTTTAAATCAGTATTAATCTGAGATGAAAAGTAATTGCTGAATGGAAATTCAGAAAAGAAAAAAGCCTCATCCCTTTCACATGATGTACAAAGCATGGAGTGGATTTCAATAATGATCTTATGAAAAAAATTCCATGAGGTATGGAATGAAAATGATGTGTTCTCACAACTTTAAACAAAAGGAAACACCTCTATGTCTAAATGTTTCACTAGCTTTTCTGTGAAATGTCTGTACTTTCTTTGGACCTAAATCAAAGAAAATATTTGGAATTTAAAACATTTTAAAATAAATTAATGTGATTTAAAATAAAATTTTTGTACAATAATTTTAATAATTGTTATGATCTTAGGCCAAAGTTTATGTAAAATGCCAAAAGTCACTGGGTTTTAAAATAATTTTTTAGTGAAATTTTTGAGTCGTAGACATTTTAGAATTATTATTTAGGAAAGTGAATTAACGGCTCCAAAGTGACATCAGCCATTGAAGTTGAGAAAACAGAATACTCTTTATCCTTTCAAATAACATTCAAAACTCTTTCTTGAAGATGATCTGTTTTCTCTGTTGAGAGTTGGAGCAGTAAGGAACTCATAAAATATGAACAGATCATTTTAGTGCCTAATGGGCTTTTAAAAAATTGAAAAAAAGTTCATGTCATCATGGCTAGGACAAGAGGTCTTTGTTTACTGGTTTTTCTAGAAATTTGCTAGAATATAACTGAGGGTAACCTTTATAAAAAATATAAAAGATTTTCACCAAAAAAAAGCATTTTAGTCTAGCCATAAAAAAAGCGGATCGTGTAGAGAACTATTAATCACTAGTGTGATTAAAATTTACTCATCTAGGGACATTTATAGCTAAATGGATGCACATTGAGGCCATACTCAAGTGAAATAAATAGGACACACATGTGTAAAAACCAAAGTTTCTCTGGTATGAGAAACTAAAAGTGTAAATAAGAATCAAAATGTATAATTGATAATGTGAAATAGGAAGAAAAGGTCTAAAGGTAGGGGAAGTGGGAGGGGTAGGGGAAAGGAAAGCAGGGAAAGGAAAAAAATATGAGAAAAGGAAAAAATGGAAACATTCTTTGTAAATAGGGAGGGGTGCAGGGGTTGAAGGAAGGACAGGAATGGGGAAAAAATAAGAACCAAGATACATCATGTAAAGGTGCAAGTTCCCAATGGTGAATGTAACTGTATTCTATACCTAAAATGTACCAGTAAACTTAATGGAAAAAAAATTAGTTACTGGTTGGAAAGTGCCCAGTGGAGTTCAGGAAAAATATATACAGAGATAAACGTACACATACAACTACACAGTGAATGTATTTGGGAAAAAATATACCATCTCGGGAATTGATGAGAACTCAGGGCATTTGTACTGAGCCACATCTCCAGCCCTTTTTTATTTTATTTTTTTATTCTGAGCAGGATCTCCTTTTGTCACTGAGTTTCCCATCCTGGGCTCAGACTTCCAGTCCTCCTGCCTCAGAGTGCTGGGGTTACAGGCATGCACCACCGAACCCAGCTGGAAAAAAAAAATTTATTTCTCTGAAATTATAATGTAATCCTGCATCCTATCATCATCATCACCGGAGAGCTTTTATCAACTGACCAAATAGCTTTGGCTCTATGATAGGTACCTCCAAAGAAAATTATAAATCATATTTTAGCTCATTCAAATATCTAACGTAAAGTTTCTCCTTGCTAAAGATTCTGTAGTGAGTTAAGTGAATATAAAGCAGCTACCAACTACCTATTTCCAGCTTCCAAACTCAATGTAACATTTACTTGTATAATTCATGGAATATAAATGTGTACCATTCTAAATATTTCATAATCATGTCACTTTTTTAAGCCTCAGGAAGAGTCTTACTGTGCAGTTAAGAAGCTCTATGAAATCCAGATGTGGTGGTATGTGCCTTTAATTCCAGCACTCTGGGAAGCCGAAGCAGGAGGAGTGCCAATTTGAGCCCAGCATAGGCTGTTTAACAACTTCGTGAGACCCTGTCTCAAAAAGTAAAAAGGGCCAAAGTTGTAACTCAATGCAAAGGCACTGTGTTCAATACCCTCTACCCCCCCCCCCGCACAGTCTGTGAAGGTATGCCCATTTTTAAAAATTTTACTTTTAACAGTAAAGGAATTTTTAAAAACTAAGAAAATCTTAAATCATAAGGTAACATTTTGAATATTCAATGATGAAGATACAATCAAAGTCATCTCTGACTTTTAGGTACTATATAGTCTGAGTTATAAAAATCAACATTTTAAAATTGTTTTTCAAAGTGAGTATGTGGAAATAAAAGGTGTCAGATTAGATTGTAAAACTGTATTTTTTACGTTGCCACCAATTGTTTTATTAATCTTTCAAGTATTTTTTGTTTGTTTTATAAAGCAATGGGAAATCCAGGAAACATAGAAGATGCATATGTTGCTGTTATTCGTCCAAAGAATACTGCCAGTCTCAATTCTCGAGAATACAGAGCTAAATCATATGAAGTGAGAAAATTTAATCATATTTGATTTCTACCCTTAAATGTCATTTTGTACCACAATTTACATATAGAGCCTAACTATATGCTGTAAATTTTTATTGACAAGCTACTTACCAGTGTGTCTTTTTTCTGCTGCATCCCTTTTGACTGCTGTTTATTTGCATGTAGGGTATTAGAAAAAGTACTTGTCTGAGGTGTTCTTAGAGTTTAATAGACTTAGGTTTTAGTACAACTTATTAAATGACTCTCAAAAATTAAAAAACTACAAAAGCCAGTTATAAATTATAATATAAACATTGTTCTTGGTTATTTTCCCAAATTATATTTAACAGGGGTGGGGATTTAGCTCAGTGGCTCCACTGCCTGCTTCGCAAGCACAAAGTACTGAGTTCGATCCTGGGTACCAAAAACAAAAAAAGTGTTACCAAATTATATTTAACAATTCATCTTAAAGGACCTTTTTACTTTAAATTAAGTTTTAGGCAATGAAGTTATTTTTCCATAGTCTTGAATTATTTTACATACAATAATAACATGTAATTGAAGTAAGAATGAGTATGCAACTGAATTATTTTTATGCAATAGACTCCAAACACTATGAAGTACTTCTAATGTAATCTGATTTTCTTAGCATTTTGTCATAAACTGCTTTTTTAAGGTATCTGAAACCTGTTGCAGAGCACTGCAGGCATTTTTAGGTTTCTGCTTCAGGGGTGCTCTGGCTTTCAGTTTCTCAATCCAGGCTCACTGTAGAATCACCTGGGGAGCTTTTGAAGTTACCATTATCAAGACCCAAGGACCTAGATATTCTGATATAATGGGTCTGAGATGGAGCTTAGCATTGGTATTATTTTGAAGCTTCTCAGGTTATGCCAATATACAGTGAAAGCTGAGAAAGGCTACCAGCTTATTGTATCCCGGGACAATTACATTTTATTTTAAACCTTCTGTTAATGTTACTTTTTTAAGATTTTGTTGCATGAAGTTCCCATTGAAGGACAGAAAAAAAAAAGAAAGAAAGTTTTGTTGGAAACTAAACTTCAAGGCAACAATGAAATAACACAAGGCATATTGGATTATGTAGTAGAAACCACCAAACCAATCTCTCCCACAAACCAGGGTATCAGAGGTATGAAACTTTTCTTACACTTTCTAAGTTTTTTTAGCATGTTTTGCTTTAAATACTTATAAAGAAAAAAAATTTTTTAAAATATATTAAGTTCAATCTGTTTATGTTTCTTTCCATATGAAAAACTTACAAAAAGGGCCAGGGATATAGCTCAGTGGCACCACACCTGCCTCGAAAGCACAAGGTCCTGAGTTTGATCTCCGGTACCAAAAAAAAGGAAAAAAGAAAAAAGAAAAACTTACAAAAGATGGTTTTTTAAAATCAAGTCAAGCTCCTTCAAGCAGTAACTAAACTATAAATTTTAAAACTTGAAATGCGTTTAAAGAAATTATGTTTTAATTATTTGCTCAGTAGAGAGAGAAAAGAAAGTACTTTGAACACTACAACTTACTTTTACTAGAAGTATAGTTTTCTAGAAAAGTATCTTTGAACTTCTCTACTCCAGGACAGAGGAAATGGCAAGCCTGTCTTCATAACTAAATGAAAGTTAATATTCATGGGTTAGGGAAAGTCCGGTAAGTTACCAAGTAGCAAAGGCTTTCTTCCCATAGGAAGAAGACATTTTTCAAACAGCCAAACTGAATTGTACAAGTATTAACCCTGAAAGACTTAAGGCTCCATTTAAAATACTAGATAATGGAAAGTCTATAAAAGTGACTAAAATTTTGTGATCCATTTTCTCAGGCTATAGCTTCCTAAGAAGCAGAGAGTAGTCAGAAGTTATGAAAACTAGCCAGGTGTGGTGGTACAGCCCTTTAATCCTCAGACTTACAGGCTGAGGCAGGAGGATCACCATGAGTTTAAGACCAGCCTGGGCTACATTGTGAGTTCAAAGCCAGCCTAAACTATACAGCAAGGCCCTGTCTCCTCTCCCCCCACCAAAGTTATACAAATGATAAACTATGGCCAAGATTGAGGCATTATAATTGAAAAGGTAATTCTTTTTTTTGGTACCAGGGATCGAACATGGGTCTTTGCACTTGCGAGGAAGGTGGCGTAACCACTGAGCTAAATCCCCGGCCCTAGGTATTCTTATTTTAGTCAAACAGCAGTTGAAAACAGTTGCTAGTGAGGTAGAATGTCTCCCTGTGCTTACATTTTGATTTTTAAAGCTTATACAGGTTTTTTTTTTCTGTTTGTAGATCTTTGTAAAGGTTAGTTGTCTGTTTCTGTAGAGATAACAGCCATATCCTGTTATTTGATTTATTAGTTATTTTGGATGTTTGTTCTCCAGACATAATATCACTGCAACATAAGGCTGTGTTTTACAACTTTTGGAGGTGCCATTCACTATATTATCCCTCCATAGGTAACTTCTGCAGGAGGGCTGGAGTTTGTGAGTTTGGGCTTTTAAGTATAGTAACTCAAGATTATGTAAACTTCCTACACAAATGTATAGATCTTTGACATGCCTTCTAAGTGTCACAAAGAGAATCTTCTTTCTTTATCAGATTCTGTTTTTGTTTTTTTAGATGGTGCCTAAGTTGCCCAGGCTGAGCTCAAACTTAATCCTCCTCAGTCTTCCAGAGTGCTGGGATTACACAGGCACCACCATGGTGCACCACCATGACTAGCTCAGAATAACTTTTTAATAAAATGCCTTCAAAACAAATTTTAGCTAAAAATGAAAAGTCTTTTTGGATGTTTAATGGTGCAAAAGACCGCGATTACCACAGATTTTTCAGTCTTTTCTATCACAGTCTTGAACTTCTCTGATAAATTTTCATCCAGTTTTGTTGCACTTTTGCGTGAAGTTGTTGTAGTTAATCAGGTTTTATCCTGAGACCAAACCCATGACACAGAAATCTGATTAGTAGTGAGCTAAAATAAATGCATCATAATTTGCTATGAATTAGCCAAGTAGTGCCATTAAGTCATTCAGGTTATGTAAGAAGTGTCAGTGTTAACAAAAATGTCCCCAGACCCAGAAGGCTAAGTTATTTCCCGTATGAGTATACAGCACAATTTTGCCCTGTATATAGTAAAATAACCTAACATATTTTCAGGCTGCTTTTAATAGAGAAAATTAAAATAGAGGAGTTTTACTTAAATAGAAAATTACCTTAAGGAGCCACGATATATCCTGAAACTCCTAGAGTTTTTCTAAGTGTAGAATTGTTTTTTTGTGGAGTTTTTAAAAATTGTTTTGGTTTTTGGTTTTGGTACGGAAATTGAAATTAAGATTCACACATGATAAGTGCAGGCGTTATCACTCAGCTACACCCTAGACTCCTAAGAATTTTTTTTTTTTGGTAATATGATTCCTTATATAATTATCACATGAAAATCATGAATGACTATAGTAGCAATAGGTATATTTGACATTTTGTATAGTATTGTATGTAGTTTCCAAACACTACCGCACTTTATCTTTCATGAAATTCTTACGTTCTGTAACTTAGTAAGTGGTCATTTTTACATCTGTAAATGGAAATGTATACATTGGCTGTGGCCTGCCAAGAGAATATTGCCATTAATGGAGGTATTAGACCTAAGAGGCTCATATCCCAGCTTGCAGTCAGTGCCTTTTTCCCCCCACAGCAGATCTCATAGCAACATATATAATTTACAAAGCAGGTAGTTAAACAGTGGTGCAGCATTGGATTTAAGGAAGCAGCAAAGCAGGAATAATCAGATGGGAACAAGACCTCAAGAGAGACAAAAGAAATAATGCCTCTGAATTTATTAGGGTGTTTAGGGTGTTATTCTGTAGCCCACACTCATTTTTTTTTGGTACCGAGGATCGAACTTGGGTCCTTGTGCTTGCGCAGCAGGCAGCAAAACCACTGAGCTAAATCCCCAGTCCCCCTTACCACACTCATTTTATATGTGTCCAGTTATAAAATAATTTTGGGAGCTATAATAGGCTTTAAAAATCATGAATATTGACTGATATTTTGTGGATAAATGAAACTTTAAAATCGTACCTGTCTACAAAAGGCATTCCACTTTCTATTTCCTGGGCAGATAAGAAGGGTTGATAACAATGGCAAAGGAGAGAATGAGAGGTTATAGAGTACAAGGCTTACATATTATCATTTATTGTACCCTTACTACCAAATGATGTTAAGTAGACTAAGAAGGGTGGTTATAGTTCAGAACAATAGTTTGTAGTCCAAGTAATATTTTAATTAAAAACTAAATTTGAGATAGAAGTTGAATGAAACTTGTATATACTACCTTCCTCGGGGAGGTAACAGTACATCCTCCTCAGTGAGCTCAGAATTTAATAAAATTCTTACCACCTTTATCTCAGCTGAGTGAGGATGGTACAGGATGCCTTACTGCTATTTCAATTTTAGGAGAACAGTTTTCCTTCCTGTCTATAGGAAGATCTCTTCTAGTGAGTTAAACCATAACTCTATTAGTTGTAAAATGTATAAAATGATTGTATATTATCAGTTTTTATTAGTGCATATAATAAAACTATTTCAGTTTCCTTAATATACTACCTTTTAAAATTTTTCCTGTATTGTGTTTGTGTGGTGCTGGGTACCAAATCCAGACCCATGCCCATGTTAGACAAGAGTTCTACCACTAAGCTATATCCCTAGTTCCTAAAAATTGATTTTCTAATTCTCAGGATAATTTATAAGACTTAGAAGACCATTTTTATCTTTGCTTACTTTTTTTTTTTTAATAATTAGGGAAACGAGTGGTACTAATGAAGAAATTTCCTCTGGAGGGAGAGAAGATAGGCAGAGAAGCAGCATTATTTATTGTTCCATCAGTTGTCAAAGGTAAAGTTCAAATCTAATCAATCTTCATGTACTTTAGATGCTAACTGAAAGTCTATTGAGGAATCAAGACATTTGCATTAATGGTTACTTACTGTTAATTGCTATTGCAGAATACATGTTCTTAAGTTAATAGAAGAAAATCTGTTAAAATAAAAACTGTTTGACTTCAAAGTAGTGTATTGGGTTCATGGCTGAACAGCAATGTTTTTGTACTAGTTTTCGAAAATAGGGGGAGAAGGGCCAGGGATTTAGCTCAGTGGTTCCACCGCCTGCCTCACAAGCACAAGGTCCTGAGTTCAATACCCGGTACAACAAAAAAAAAATAGGGGCAGAAGTAAGGAGGGAAGGTGTAATTGAAATGTAAAGTATTTAGGTTACAATAAGGGATTTTTTTCAAAGGCTATGCCATAGATAGAATAGTAATAGATATTTAAGTATTCTGGAAAATTAACATATGATCAGAGCCTGTCTTGTACTGGGCACAAGAAAATGTCAATAGTAGTTCAAAGTACTCTGCTTAGTAGTATTCGGTAATATTTAAAGCATGTAGATCTAATGTGAAAATTTAAGTTCAACTTTTGACATAATGGAATAACAGAAAAGGGTAGTGAGTTTCAGTGTAGACCTTATAGCTAACTAATTTTATGACTTTGGGCAAATCACTACTTTAAGCATTAGCTCTTTATTTGTAAAATAGAGACAATATTATCCCCTCTCCCATTTAGTTCACAGTGTGGGAAGGATTCAGTGATATATTAGATTGTGAAATCACTTTGAAAACTATAATGTACTGGCCTAAGTTAGCAGTAATCCAATTATATTAATGATCCACCATAGACATCCCATTAGCCTCCTGCTTTATGGCACATGGTTTTTTATTAGTCAGCTCTGGCATTCCCGATACATTTTCCCAGGTGTTTTTAACTTAATATTGTTGAATATTTTAAATCGTGTTAGAAATCCTGTAAGTTTTATGACATTGTTGAGAAAGAGGAAACAATTTCTGTAGTCTTTCAAGATTCTAAATACTGCATTCACTTAAGTGGACAAGGTAACAGAACTAACCATCACTTGAATCAAGGCCTTCTAATTCCAAATCTCATAATTTATATTATACTTAACAAGCTTTTTAAAAAAATATTTTTTAAATGAACAATGTGGAGTTCTAAACCTTTAAAATGATGGCATAATTATTCATTTTTCTTTTTCAGATAATACTAAATATGCATACACACCAGGATGTCCAATTTTTTACTGCTTACAAGATATTATGCGAGTTTGTAGTGAATCCAGTACTCATTTTGCAACACTTACAGCAAGGATGTTAATAGCCCTGGATAAGTAAGAAATGTCATTAAAATATTTTGAATTAATCAAATACATGCTTAGTTGAAATATTCTGATAGACCCTGACACTTTGGGGACAAAATAATGAAAATAATACATATATTAAGAAATGATTGCCCGGTGCAGTTGCACATACCTATAATCCTAGCTACTTGGGAGACTGAGGCAGGAAGATCACAAGTGGCAGGAGTTCTAAGACAGCCTCAGCAACTTAGCAAGACCCTGTCTTAAAATAAAAAGCATAATAAGGGGTAGGGATATAGCTCAGTGGTATAGCACCCTTGGTTTGAATCCCCAGTACTACAATTAAAAAAGAGAGAGAGAAAAAAAAAGAAATGGTGAGTTTTACAATTATAGAATAAAAAGGAAAACCCTTAAGACAAGATTGTCTGGTCTGCTTACAGCATGTTAATTTTATTCTTCACAAATAAGAAATGCTGCCCTAGCTTAAGAATTAACATTGTTTTGTTTTCAAACTAGATTTAGTATTTAATTCCTCTCAATCAGCAAGTTCCTTTAACCTCTCCTGCTTTATCTTTCCTGAGATAAGTATATCTATTATTAATTGTAAACAGAACTAGTGTTACATATGTCTGAGTGGTTTAAATTTTTTTAAGTACTTCATTTTCTTAGGACTTTTTGTAATTATATACATTGCATGTACATTTTTTAAAATTGTTTGCTGTGTATGGACAAAACTTAACAAAACTTACATTAATAAATGAAGTACTTTAAAACTTTAAAAATCTAAATGATAATATTAGAAAATATCACACACCAGAGTTAGATAGTGGTCTACTTTTTTCATCTCCACTTTTGAGCAGGTACTTCTACTGCCTCTTTTTTTCTATTTTGCCAGGTGGTTAGATGAACGCCATGCACAATCTCACTTTATTCCAGCCTTGTTCCGACCTTCTCCTCTTGAGCGGATAAAAACTAATGTCATAAACCCTGCATATGCTTCTGAATCAGGTCAAACAGAAGACTCACTACATATGGGCTATAGTGCACTAGAAATAAAGAGTAAAATGTTAGCCCTAGAGAAAGCAGATACCTGTATTTATAACCCTTTGTTTGGATCAGACCTTCAATATACAAATCGGGTAAGAATTGAATTTTAGCTCTGGTTTCAAAAGACATTTTATCTTAAGTATAAATTTTTCCTGAGATAAATTTATGTATTATTAATTGTAAACATTAAGATAAAATCCATGCTCTATGTATATGAAAGTCAAGTGTCTAAAGTTCTTAAGGTTTTTTTTTGTTTTTGTTTGTTTTGCCTGTTTAGGTAGATAAAGTGGTAATAAACCCATACTTTGGTCTAGGAGCCCCAGACTACTCAAAAATCCAAATTCCCAAACAGGAAAAATGGCAGAGAAGCATGAGCAGTGTCACAGAAGACAAGTACTATTTTGGTTTTATTACATATTGCTTTTCTAAAAACTTAAAAGCTAATGTTAAGATATTGTTTAAAGTTACATGCATAATACCTATGTAATCTAATTATTAGCTCGATAATATATAGCTTTCATAAGTGTGTCACATTTGTTTTGAAACAATTTAAATTTCAACAATGCTATTTGTATTTTTAAAATTTCTTTTTAACAATTAGAGAACGACAGTGGGTAGATGATTTTCCTCTCCATCGAAGTGCCTGTGAAGGAGATTCAGAATTACTAAGCCGTCTTCTCAATGAGAAGTTTTCAGTCAACCAATTAGATAGTGACCACTGGGCGCCTATTCATTATGCATGCTGGTAAATAGATTACTTATTCTTTTCTTTTTTGGAAGAATGAGTTTTTAGTAATAAACATTGTTTCTTATCAAACAAGTATCCTTATTCTACCTTTTCCACCATGCTTGCCTTCTGAACATTCTGTTTTGATCTTTTGATTATAGTAAGTCCCTGACTTACAAACAAATTCTGTTCCAAGAGAACGTTTGTAAGTCAAATTCGTTTGTAAGTCCAACAAAGTGAGTCTTATATACCTTTGACACAAATACACAATGCAATGCATAAGAAAACTTTGTATGTTCGATGTCCTTGTTCCTTAGAATCTTGCCAGTGGTTAAACGATTTATGTTATAAGAACAGGTGAGATCTACTATCTTTTTGCCTTAGTCCAGTCTCTCAATTTTTTTTACTTTTGTTTCTATGTGTGCTTCCTAACAGTCTCCTCCACATCTTGCTTCCAGACATCTTTGGCTTTGAGTAAGCCCTGCACTACAGTACCTATCACATTGTATAGTAAGCACACAGCAGCACAACTATGACTGTCTGTCAGACACATGAGCTACTTCTGCAGTTTGTTCACATCAGTGAACATTTGTAATGTAAGGTTTGTTCATATGTGAAAATTTGCAACTTGAATATTCGTGAGTTAGGGACTTACTATACTGTATATATACAGTCAGAATTACAAGGTCTGCCCCATGGGAAAAGTATTAACAGTGTTCTTAGGCGTTGCAAAATAGTTTAGGCTAGTTAATAACTATTAAATGTCATTGCAGAATCCGAGGTCCCTTATTCACCCTTTCAGTGTTTACAACATTGGATTTGATCTGCCTCCATTCTGAATACCAACCCTCCATTTCCAATTGCCCACTAAACAGTTTGGTCACTTAACTTTCATGCATAAGACATTTTGGATTGCAGTGACACCATCCCTCCCCTTAAATACCTTCCAGCCATGTAGAGAAAAGAGGAACATAAACAAGGGTGAAATGGGGTAATGAGCTAAGTCTCATAAAAGAAACAAAACCGCTAAAGAAAAATATTCTAAACACCTCTTCAGTTCTTTCCTATTAAAAAGTCAATTTAAATTGGTCTTCCCTAGCATTTTTCAGGATCATTTTTAGACTGAATCAAACCTTTGATAATTTTTTGCAAAGAATTTTGATTTAACAAACATGAAGCCCCTTATTTTGTTAACTGTTACTTAAATGTTAAAGTATTATGTAACTAATCCAAGCCTTCAGAGCAGGGACCATGTACCTAATAAAAAATGTAAAAAAAAAAAAA
>NW_004624809.1:992026-1023973 GCF_000247695.1 Heterocephalus glaber
TCAAAAGCCTATTTTTTTTTAATTTTTGGTACCAGGGACCTTGCACCTACAAGGCAGGCAGCAGAACCACTGAGCTAAATCCTCGGCCCTATCTAATTTATTTTTGTCATCCATATTGCCTAATGTAGCAAGTACATGTAGTATTGACTTTGGGCCTATTTTGTAAATCATAATCAGGCCTAAAGGTAAAACATTCTTCTAAGTTTATGACTTACTTTCTGGGTCTGTTTTTTTGTTTGTTTTTGTTTGGTTGGTTGGTTTTGGCGCTGGGGGTTGAACCTAGGGTCTTGCACATGCTGAGTACATTCTATACCATTGAGCTATGCCCCAGCCCCCTGAACTTATTTTTCATTAAAAATTATGTCTCCCTAACATACAACTTTTGTAGTTTGTATGGAGTGTTTTCTCTGTCATCTGCTCAATCTTATATTTGAGGTTATATTTTCTCTCAGTTGATCTGAGATAGAAATAGTTTAATTGAACTAGAATAATTCATAAAATATTCCTAAGCATTGAGAACTTTTATACAGTGGACTCTTGACTTAGATGAACTCAATTGGTTCCCAAGGGCTGGTATTAATTCAAGTTGGTTATAAGTCAATATAGCTGAGATCTGGATGTTTACCTAGTTACACACTATAGATAACAGGCAGATGAATCTTCCATTAACCTAATTAACCAAAGTTGTTCATATGTCAGGCCGGTCATAACTTGAGGGTCCACTGTATTAGTGTCTTACTCTATTAATCCTTTCTCTGTCCTAGAGAAATCTCTTTGAAATAGCATCAAAAATTTGGATTTTTAAAAAAATATTTCAGATTACTTCTTTAAGTAAGTTTTATTTTTTAACAGGTATGGAAAAGTTGAGGCTACTCGCATATTATTAGAAAAAGGAAAGTGCAATCCAAACCTTTTAAATGGACATCTGAGTTCTCCTCTGCATTTTGCTGCTGGAGGTGGACATGCTGAAATAGTGCAGATTCTTTTAAGCCACCCAGAAATTGACCGAGTAAGTTACTTTTCAGTTTTCTCTTTTTAATGTTTAAGAAATAAATAATAAATAATGACACTAATGTGTTCAATTTTACACTTAAGAGGTCAGCTGAAAAATAAAAATTTCACTCTATAGTGAAATATATGAGCTACACTTTTGAACATAAATTATTTAAAAATTTTATTGTCATAAAATACACATCACATTAAATTTACACTATTTTTAGGTGCATGGTTGATTGGCATTGAGTACATCCATGTTATTGTGCAAACATTATCACTATCCATGTACATAAAATTTTACTTCACTTTATATTGTACTTCTCAAAAAATGTCTTGAGGGGTCGGGATATAGCTCAGTGGCACCCAAGCACAAGGTCCTGAGTTCCACCAAAAAATCCCTGGTACCACCAAAAAAAAAAGTCTTGAAAAAAGATTTTTTTCTACTCATCTTCTAGAATTTGTTGTAACAAATATTTCATAAGGGGGAAAATAAAACCATTAATCTTTGTTGTATCTCTATCAGAACTTAAAAAAACAATCACATTGATTAGTTTCTTGAATCTTTTATCTTATTTAAATATTTATCTTCTTATTTATCTTATTTAAATATTATATGTACTAAGTGTAGTTAATAATTCACTTAATACTGAAACTTTGATTAATTGATGACATTTTTCCTTAGAATAATAATATATATTTTGTAATGTCTCTTTTTCCCTTTTTCCTCTCCACATTTCTAGCACATAACAGACCAACAAGGACGATCCCCATTAAATATCTGTGAAGAAAACAAACAAAATAACTGGGAAGAAGCAGCAAAATTGTTGAAGGAGGCCATTAATAAACCAGTAAGAATTATCTTCACAAATATTGAAAGCCAAACATAGTATTAAATTGATAATTTGAAGATCTGTGGCAAGAGTAGGATAAATTGCTTCTTTATTACCATAAAACCTCATTATTAGAATTCATATTTATCAAATGTGTTGTAGGGCTGGGGATTTAGCTCAGCGGTACCATTGCCTGCCTCACAAGCACAAGGTCCCAAGTTCAATCCCCAGTACCAAAAAGAAAATGTGTTATAATTCCTAATATTTGAACATTTATTGCATAACCAGACAAAACTTGGAAAAATAAGTAAAACTTTCAGTACACTTAAAATTAATGTAATTTTAGGTTTGGGGGTTTAAATCATTGGTAGAGTACATGAGGCTCTGGGTTCAATCCCCTTTATGCACAAAAATAAATTAATTAATTTCCAGTACAATCTCTTATACAGTCATGTTTCACTTAATAATGGAATACATTCTGAGAAATGCACCAGTTTGTGATTCTTGTCCATAGAATGTATTTACACAAACTAAAATGGTATAGCCACCTCCATACCTAGCCTAGTAAATGTTATATACTATCACATAGATTTTTTTCTGTCATTAACCAAAACTTGAAATGGCACATGACTGTACTTGATGTGTTGATTACAAATAATTCCAGTCTATATACTGACATATTTCTCTCTAGTTAGGTTTTATAAGCAATACTTCTATTTATGAATAATAGCATTGCATATCTTTAGTTAGTTTCACCAAGTTAGTCTACTCCTAACTTATTTTCTTCCTCACAAAAGTGAAATAAGTGATTTTCTTTTATTCTGCTCATTCAACCTGGTCTTTTCATCTAATTATACCAAAAAAACTCATAAATGTAATGCTGGGCACCTATAGCTGTTAAAGGAATATTGTAATAAAAAGAGTAAAGTTTAATTTGTGATTACTAATGACATTAATATAGAAAAGAACTAATAGTTAGAAGAAACTCAATTATACCCAAAAGTTGTAGTGATGATAAAATTACCAATAATTTTTAAAACTTTGAAAATTTTCAAAACACATAAAAAGATTTATACTATCAGTTAAAGAAAACTTAATTTCAACATAAAACTGAGCTTTTTGGACATTACCATCGCTGGACAATAAATATTTGTTGAATATCTCTGAGTTTAACATCTTGATCAGCAGCAGAGTGGCAGCGGTGGCAGCGGCAGAGGCTGTTCCTGACTCCGCCACCTCCACCGCCACCTGTACTTTGGTCAGCAGCATTGGCAGGGAGGGGGACAGTAGTTGTAGATCCCGCCCCTGCCTCAGCGAAGCTCCCTGATTGTTGTACAGTTTCACTATTTGGGGAAAGTTCATGCTGAAAAACTGAAGCAAGTACTAGATAAATATGATCAGATTTCTCCACCAAGTCCTCAGACTGACAAAGAGAATCCCTTTATGTCAACCTAATGAAGCCTTCAAAGTCATATGACTCCTTTCAAGATGAACCTGATGATATTAAAGTGCAGAAAGCCAGAGGCTTAGAGCCAAAGACTTGTTTCAGAAAGATGAGAGAGGAGTATTTGGAAAGCTGTGGGTAAGGGGAAGAAGTTGATTCCAGACCCAGGTATAGAATGTTTGATCAAAGACTCCCATCTGGAACCGTCCAGACCTACCCAGATCACGTAATATTTCACAGACAGAAAACTGGTTACATCAGTGGTTCCCAGATTATGACAACAGGCCAGCGAGACTGGAGTCTCTGAGCTACTGTCAGTTCCCCAGGGACTGTTTCTCAGAAAAACCAGCACCCCTGAACCTCAGTCAGCAAGAATATAATCGTGGTTCAGCCAGTGTAGAATCTAGAGGTCCTGAGCACCTCTCCTTGGGATCCAAGACTGGTACCCATCAAGCCAGTCATCAGAAGAGAAGAAGGCACTCAGAGGAAGGCAAAGAAAAACCAAAGGAGGAACAGCCCAAGCATAAAAGGAAAAGAAGTCCTGAGGAAGTGGTTTTAGAAGAACATGAGAGCATCCAAAGAAGGAAAACAGAGGTAGAAACTGAAATTGCCCAGGTCAGCACAGAAAAGCTTAAGCATCGGAAAGAAAAAAACAGGTGAAATGTAGGAAGACCACTGGAAACGTAGAAAAGAGAAAAAGGAACAAGGCAAAGAAAGAACAGAGGAAGAAATGCTTTGGGACCAGTCTGTCCTTGGATTTTGAACCTCTTTTAGTTGATTTTCCTGAGGTTAAATTGAAAAAAACAGCTAAGGAGCTTGGTTTTATGATATTCATGTTCACATCACTTATGTGAACAGGTACTTTAATTCTCACAAAGGCCAGGTGAACATGAAGTATTTTCGTATGATTGCTCTTGAACGTGGAAATTGCTTTTCCTCATTTTCTGAAAAGGATTATTACATTTTTCTTACATTTTATAAAATTTCCCTCTAGGAAAGTGGCTCTGGTTTATTTGGATTGCCATGATGATGGGATTATTTTTCCTTGAGAGATTATTTATTTATTTATTTATTTTGGTACCGGGGATCAAACTCGGGTCCTTGCACTTGCCCAGCAGGTGGCAAAACCACTGCGCTAAATCCCCAGCCCGAGATAATTTATTTTAAATTGGAGGATTAATAGGCTTTGCAGAATCTATTTCTTGATTAGATTTATTTTAACTTTGAGTTGGGTATTTTTATGTTCACTGGTTTTTTCTATAAAGCAATTCAGATTTTTTTCCCCTTGTTAACTTGCAGTATCTTTTCTAGATCGAAAGTGGAAAATGAATACATTATAATAATGATGAGCTTATGTTACATATAGTTTTAAAAGTTTCAAAAAGTCTTGATACAAAATCAGTTTATATTCTGCAGAAGTTTATAATAAAGTGTTTTATTAATAATAACATCATGAAATGTTGAAAATGTTAAGGAATATATCATCTCTATCTTTGAGAAATGTAACTCATACACATACTACTCACTCATACACATTTTATCAAAACAGTAGTCCACGTGCATAAGACAGTTAAGGAAACAGATAAACAGTAGAGGCACCTTTATGTTCTACTTCATTACAATTTATTTTCTAACTGTAGTAATAACACATTTTTATTTCTAGGATAATTTTTATATTTTGGATGGATAAAAGGAATTAGGTACCTTGATCTAAAATGAGTTGGGAGACTCTTTGCAGAGTTTCGCATTTCTACACGCTTCTCGTTCGCCAGGGATGCCTCGTGGAAGCCAAAGCTGTACTTCTTGCATGCCTCTCTTGCAATCCAGGCAGGCACCCAGGCCAACCCCATCGGCCCCGCCCCAGGCAGCAGCCCAGCCATCTGCTGTATGCTGCTGCTGCTGTTCGGCAGCCTGGTCTGATGGCCCAGGTGGCTACCACTGCAATGGGGGTGGCTATGGGCTCTGCCGTAGGGGACACACTGGGCTGTGCCATTTCTCATAGCTTCAGCAGGGAGGCAATGGCAGGTAGCCAGATGTCATTTACCAGGAACCTCAGGAAATCCAGCTGCTGCAGCAGAAAGCAGAGTCTAGTGGCTCTTGATCATTGACATAAAACAGTTTTTGGAGTGTGCAGAACCAGCCTCTGTGAAGGTTTCAGTAAAGTGCTGAGAGAATTGCAAGCATACTACTCTAATCAGGAAGTTCACACTGAAGAACTGGGAATTCGATCCCAACCAAGTTATTTTAGCATGGAAGTATAATTAGTTCTGAAAGTGTGAAACCATTAAATTCACCCTTCAGAATGGCAATGGAAGAGGATGTATTGACCATACAGAAGTTACCAGATGGTCTAGAATTTGGGGCAGATGTTTGTGTGGCCTCCTTAAACCAGCTATTATGATGTTGTTAGTTGAGTTAATTAGAATAAAGTTATTTTCTTCCAAAAAATAAATAAAATAACATGAGTTGGCCTGGAAGTTATTTTAGGAGTATCAGATGTTTCCCACAACAGTAAATACTACTGACAATTGCACTACTTTGGAATTTTATGAACTGAAGGAAGGAGTAGCTCAAAATCCATTGTTCTACGACTTTCACCTGCAAGGTCTTCCATTATAGACTTCTCTTATTACAAGTTATTACTGATACATATTTCTTCATTATGATTTATGGCCTGCTAGATTCATGAGGTACTTGACTAACACTAGATTCCAGTCTAAATCTCCTATATGATATTTCCATTTTATACTAAAGACTGAAATATCCTGTCAATTAGAATTCAGTGTGTTTTTAAAAGCCATTTTCCTATTATTTGATCATGGACCATTTAGAAGAAAATAATTCAGAAATTGTAAATAATGGAAGTAAAATGTTTTTAAAATATTGTCAACAAGTTCTGATTTAAACCAGTTTTTCTGATATTTTTCCATATTAGAAATCTGTACTAGCTGGGTGTGGTGGTGCATACCTGTGATCCCAGCACTCAGGAGGTCAAGGCAGGAGGATCGCCCTCAAGTTCAAGGCCAGCCTGAGCTACAAAGTTCAAGGTCAGCCTGAACTACAAAGGGAGACCCTGTCTCAAAAAAACCAAAATAACAAACAAAAGAAATTTGTACTAGAGCCAGGCATGGTGCTGCATGCCTGTAATCACAGCACACTGGAGGCTGAGGCAGGGAAATCTCTTTGAGTTCAAGGCCAGCTATGCTACATAGTGAGTTCAAGACCAGCTTATGTAGCGAGGCTCTGTATAAAAAAAAAAATCTATAGTAAAGGATATGAAGTTGAAAGTAAAGTATCTTATTGGATATGATACATAATTTTTAAGCAGATTGCATCATTTATTATCATTCTTGTCCCAGTATGAAAAAGTACGAATATACAGAATGGATGGATCATACCGTTCTGTTGAACTGAAGCATGGAAATAATACCACAGTACAGCAAATAATGGAAGGCATGCGTCTCTCTCAAGAAACTCAACAGTATTTCACTATTTGGATTTGTTCAGAAAACCTTAGTAAGAAAGTTTTTATTCTGTTATTCAAACCTTATTATTCCTTTTCAGTAGTAGGATGGTAAACTTTAACATAACATATATTTATTATTGACTTTTAAATTTGAAACAATACTATGTTTTCTTTTAAATTTTTAGTGTTCAAACTGCTCCAACAGGTAAGCTCCTAGGCCCCCTCCCATGTTTTATTCAAAGCATTTTGTAAGTTGTAGGAGCCCAAATTTTTCTTCTCCTGCAATGGCATTTGATTTGAATGCCCTTAAAAGTGTAGGGTGAGCTGGAGATTTAGCTGAGTGGTGCTGCTACCTGCCTTGCAAGCGCAAGGACCTGAGTTCGATCCCCAGTACCAAAAAAAAAAAAAAAAAATATAGGGCAAATACAATTTGTCTTTATTTTCTGTCTTAACCTCAAAATAATACTGATGTTCTTTTTCTTTACATTAGGTTACTATCAAACCTTTTTAGTTAAAATCAACCTAATGTCACTGTAGATCTGTCACAGTATTACAGAAATGTAAACAATTAATGATTGATGTGGTTGGTTATCTAATGGTTTAATTGTAGTAATTTTATACTACATTCATTATGTTGCTGAGTAGGCTATAATGAAATGAAGAATTTTGTGTACCTTTGATAAATTTTAAGAATTACAATTATCTTTCTAAAAGCAATTAGTTACCTACAAATTAGATAGTAATAATGATTATATAATGGTTTAAATTTAGACCTTTAATTTATGTATATTTGGCACTTGAATACAGCTAGTTTAATATGGAGTTTCTATGCATTGATATAATGATTTATTTTTACATTATCATTTATAAAAGGAAAGATGTTTTTCAGGCCTTCAGCTTAAGCCTTATCATAAACCCTTGCAACATGTTCATGACTGGCCAGAAATACTTGCTGAATTGACTAATTTGGATCCCCAAAGAGAAACGCCACAGCTTTTCCTAAGAAGAGATGTGAGACTTCCTTTGGAAGTTGAAAAAAAGGTTTGCTTAGAAATCTTATTTACAGTCATTTGAATGCACAAAATCTATTGGATTCCTACCATAGACACTAGAGGCAACTAGGTTGTTTTACTTCTGTTTTTCTGTTCATTCCTTACATCCCAGTGGTATTTACAGAGTTTCAGTTACAAAACCCTTGGTTGATATTTTTTCCTTTCCACTCTCATTGTCTCATTGTTTTTTAAGAAACAGAGAAGCTACCATAAATAAAATTAGCACTCATATGGGAAAAGAATTTATACAGTTTTTAAGAATAGTTAGGAAGTGGTATCAAAGATAAACGTAAGCACTAAGAAGTCATATAAATTTTCAAAGGAGGTGTGGGAGAGAACAGGAAAAAAAGAACAATATATTTGCAAGGAAGACAAAGAAAGTTATTCTCCATAAGTAACTGTTCTTGACTCAGGCAGAGAAACTACATAGGTAGCAAAAAACAAAAATAGAATTTAAATTTGATAGAAAGATCTGTCCCAAACAAAGTACTTTATGTTTGTATTTGAATATTTTTAGAGAAGAGGTGAGATAATTTCTTAAGAAAGACAATGAAACAAGGGAGAAACCTAGGAGAAAGATTATAACAACTTTAAGTATGGTAATCTAAATACAATGGTAACGATGAAAAACAAAAAATAGTTCCCTGTAAATGAGTACTAATAAAAATTTTAAAAATTAAAAAAAAATCTAACATGTTTTCATGATAGAAACTCAAAAACTGAGAAAAGACTTCCTTAGCATGGTAAAAGGCATTTATGAAAAACCCACAGCTAACATTATGCTCATTGGTAAAAGACTGAAAACTTTGTTTCTATGATTAAAGAACAGTATAGGAATGCCCACTTTTGGCACTGTGATTTAACAGTATACTGGAAGTTCTAGCCAGAGCTGTTAGACCAGAAAAGGAAACCAGAGTCATCCAAGTTGGAAAGGAAAGAGTAAAACTATTTCTATTTGCAAATGACATGACCCTATATATAGGAAATCCCAAAAAATCCATGAGAGCTACTCGTTTTAGGAAAGTTGTAGGATAAAAGCTCAACAAACAAAAAGCAGTTTGTGTTTCTGTTTGCCACCGTGAGTAATCCAGAAAGGAAATTAAGAAATACATTAAAATAACACCTAAAAGAATACAATACCCAGGAGTTATCAAAAAAAGTTCAAGACTTGTATATTGCAAATACAGAACATTGCTGGAAAATATGACCTAATTAATTAGAAAGCTATCCCCCCATGTTCATGGTTAAGAAATTTAATATCGTTGAGCTATTGGTCACTAGCACAGTGACCTACATATTCAGGGTAATCTGTAACAAAATTCTAATAGCCTTTTGTACAGAAATGTAAAAGGCTGTCCTCAGGTGGAGTTCCAGAGGATCTCAGGTAATCAAAACAATCTTGAAAAAAGAAGAATAAAGTTAAGGGGTTTACATTTCCCAATTTCAAAACATTCTACAATACTCAAATAATCAAAATATTGTGGTACTAACATAATGGTCTCACTGTGTAGTGCAGGCTGGCCTCGAACTCATGGCAGTCCTCCTGCTTCACCCTCCAGAGTGCTGTGATTACAGGCGTGTACCACCACTCCTGGATTAATCTTTGTTAAGCTTATTGGATAAGATTTTTTTCAATTAAAAAAAAAACTATACTCTCCTTAATGTTACTTGATATTACAAAGTCTTTTTATTCAAATAAAATTTAAAATCTTTGCTTTAAAACAAAAAGCTCTTTAAAATTATATTTGTCACCATGTGTAGTGGCACACGCCTATAACCCCAACACTAGGGAGACTGAGGCAGGAGGATCACCATAAGTTCAAAGCCAGCCTGGGTTACATAGCAAGACCCTGTCTCAAAAAAACAAAAAAAATTACATTTGTTCTAGGAATTGACAAACTTTCTTTTATGTTCTTTGAGGTTCACTACTATATTGTATGAAATGTAGATAATAGAAAAATGTTTTAGGAATGTAAAACTTTGGATAAAATTATGCCAAAAATTATTCATATCCACAAACTGATGGTAATATTATTACATGGTCAATGAATGAGGTGTTAGCAAACTATAACCTATGGATATATTCTGACTGCTGTTATATTTGTAATAGCTGGAAAGCTAAGAATCCTTTTTTATGTTTTTTAATGATTGAGCTATTCAAAAGAACAATATTTTATTTTATTTGAAAATTGTCTAGAATTCATATTTCATTATCTATAAAAAAGTTATCTGAGTACTGCCATACCCATGTGTTCACTTGTTGCCTGTGGCTGCTGCCATGTTGTAATGGCAGAGTTGAATAGTTGGAACAGAAATTAAGTGGTTTGCAGAGCTCAAAATATTACTGTCTTCCCCTTGGAAAAATTTTGCCAACTCCTGCTCCAAACAATGACAGCTCATTTATATACAAATACGTAGCTTTTACTTTTCCTTTATTAGACAGTAGCAAATTGGACATTTTAAAAGGGAAATTGTAGCCTAATAACCAGATTATACATTTTCTTTTAAGATTGAAGACCCACTAGCTATTCTTATTCTGTTCGATGAAGCCAGATATAATTTACTGAAGGGCTTTTATACAGCTCCTGATGCTAAACTGATAACATTGGCAAGTCTATTGTTACAAATCGTTTATGGAAATTATGAGAGTAAGAAACACAAGCAAGGTTTTCTAAAGTAAGTATTTAATGTAAGGCATGTTTTGTTCAATTCTCTTTAACCAAAAAAGTTTTTAAATGTTGTTAGAAAATATACATTGGTTTAAAATTAATAGTACAAGGCATAGAATCAGAGACCAAAAAACCAAAGTATTATGCAAAGGAATTCTTAAGGTTTACATGTATCTACCCCCTAAGATGATTGTAAACTACATGAGCTGCAAACATCTACAGATAAAATTTTTTTAAAAATTTTTAAAGCATTCTTAAACTTTTACTTTTCAAACTTATTTGCCTTTTATGGAAATACTCCATATTTTTATTTTTTCTTTTTCTTATATGCTTAAATAACTGTACTAAAACCTGACTTGTATGAGTAATAAAAAATTTTATAAAGCAGAAGCACTTAAAAATTCTACTACAAAAATTTGTTTCATGTTCACTCTGAGAGAAAACATTGAAATTTTAGCACAGTTAAGTTTATTGTTTTCAATTTTAGTATATGTGCTGCTGAAGCAAGCACTCAATTTTCAAAAATATTTTCTGATTATTGAAGAAACATTTCTCTAAATTAATACCTTTAAAATTGTGTACAAAGTTTGAACTCTTATGGTTTTTAAGTTCTCTGATACTTTAAAACAATATTTTTCAGATTAAAAATTGTTACTTAAAGTCACTTGTGGGCCGGGGATATAGCTCAGTGGTTCCATCGCCTGCCTCAAAAGCGCAAAGACCCAAGTTCGATCCCCAGTACCAAAAAAAATAAAAAAAAAAGTCATTTGTGACAGAAGGATTAGCATGCTTTAGTTACTAAAGATGACTTACTTAAAGGTTGTTGACATGTGTGCTTACAGTGAAGAAAATCTAAAATCCATTGTACCTGTTACCAAACTGAAAAGTAAGGCACCTCACTGGACAAATCGAATACTTCACGAATACAAGGTAAGCTGAATAACAGAAATAAAAAGACATTTTATAGCCTAGTTGATTTTGTTAATGTTACTAATGTTTTAAATGTAGGTACATTAAGTTCATAATCCTGAAATTAAAAATGGGTCTTTTAGTTCACACTACCAGAAACTGAAAGTAGTGATATTTTATTTTTAGTAATGTAGATTACCGAGTACCTTCTATATGTTGAATACTATGATAAGGATCAGAGATAAGCACAAGGTCCCGAGTTCGATCTCTGGTACCAAAAAAAAAGTAATCCAGGATCAGAGATAAAAATTTGAAATAATATACTATTCCTGCCCTGGAAACACTTAAAATCTTATAGAATAGACAATATTTTTAATATTAAAAACAAAAAAAGTTGGGTTATGTGCCATAATTTTCTTCATTGGGAATAACCTTGGTTTTAAAAATTGCTTATTTGACCTATGTCAGTCAAAGGTACAATTCTCATCTCTTTTGTTTTTATTTTACCTTATTTGTTTTTAGAATCTTAGTACAAGTGAGGGCATTAGTAAAGAAATGCACCACCTGCAGCGCATGTTCTTACAGAATTGTTGGGAAATTCCTACATACGGAGCAGCTTTTTTCACTGGGCAGATATTCACGAAGGCAAGCCCCAGCAATCATAAAGTCATCCCTGTGTATGTAGGAGTTAATATAAAAGGGCTTCATCTCCTCAACATGGAAACTAAGGTAGTTTTTTTTAGCTGTTTTTGACCAGTCACATCATATAATGTCTAAAATAAAAGTATCCGCCTACATGAAAAATCTAGAAATGGCATATCTTTAGTACTGTTCATTGTAATTTCATTCATTGCAAAGAATAAGGGGGAAAACTAAATGACTTAGGGATGTTAACATTAATTATAGTACATTTTTGCATTAGAAGACCTTTGAGCCACAAAACTCAAGGGTACAATTTTGTAGAATGATATGTTTACAAGAGATATCTAGTGGAAAAGGTACTGATCTGTGTGTAATGTGCTACCATTGTTGTTCAGATGTGAGGAAGTTAAGGTTCTCTTTACCCAAATACATACTGCCTGTGCATGTGTGAAAAAACAATTCCTCAAAGTCTTTTTTTTTTTTTTTTTTGGTACCGGGGATCAAACTTAGGACCTTGCGCTTGTGAGGCAGGCAGGGGCACCACTGAGCTAAATCCCCAGCCCAATCCCTCAATGTCTTTAGAGAAAGAAGCCAGGTAACTGGGAAGTAGGATTAAATGGAAGACTATATATACCTCTTGAAAATACTATATTATGGTTTGGGGCTGGATGTCCCCCCAAAACCTCATTCGGTCAGAGGTAGCTGAATCTGGAATATATGATGCTGGGATTAAGGGCATGTGATTACTAAACCACTGCATGTGAATGAATGGTTTAGCATTGCCCTAATCCCAGTAGTCTGGATGGGATAAAAGGTAAAAAGACGTAGTGCAGCTCACTGTTGTTACTTTTGCTACCTTGTGCTCACCATATTGTTTCTGCTCTGCTGTGCCTGTTTGTCACCCCTGCTTTAGAGTAGGCCAATTATGGACTGAAACTTCTACAAACTGTAAGCCAAATAAACCCCTTCCCTTCCAACTTTGGGTGTCAAGTATTTTGTCTCAGCAACAAGAGAAAAGTAACTAACACATACTATAAAAAAGTATCATAGATTGAGTGACTCAGAAACAGCAAAGATTTATTTCGCACAGTCTGAAAGCTAGAAGTCTGAGATCAGGGCACCAGCATAGTCAGGCTTTGGTGAGGGCTTTCTTTGTTGCAGACTGACAACTTTTGCTGTATCCTGTCACGTGGGAGAGAGAATGAGATAGCTGTCCAGAGACCATTGAATAAAGGTACTGATTCCAGAGCTGTGCATGGTGGTGCATGCCTGTAATCCCAGCACTTGGGAGGCTGAGGCAGAAAAATCTCTGCAAATTGGAGGCCAGCCTGGGCTACATAGTGAGGTCAAGGCCAGCCTGAGATCCTGTCTCAAAAAAACCAGACAAACAAAAAACTAATTCCATTCAAAAGGGCTCTGCCCTCATTACCCAGTTACCACACTTCCTTATACCATAACATTGGGGGATAGAATTTCAACATACTGGGCCAGGGATTTAGCTCAGTGGTGCTGTCGCCTGCCTCAAAAGCACAAGGTCCTGAGTTCAATCCCTGGTACCAAAAAAAAAAAAGAATTTCAACATACTAATTTAGGGGAGGGATACAGTTATTTTGCAACTTAAATTTTTGAACTATATGATGATATTACCTCTTCAAAATGTCAATTAGGTTTAAATGAAGAGAATGAAGACTTTAAACATAAAAATACAATAACTGATACAAGTGCTTCATTTTGAAAATTAGGATTACTTATGACAAACTTTTGGAAGACAGGATAAAGTATGGAGGAGATTAGAGAATGTCCATGAGAGCACTAAGTAGCATTTCAGTCAAAAATTTGTTATTCTGTGGTTTTTCTTTTGCTAATCAAAATCATAATATGAAATACAGGATTATTATGTTAACCATATTTAACACATTTAAGCAAGAATGAATATCTTTCTATAGTTTTTAACTGGACACTAGTAAAAATCAAATCTAGTTTGTTAATTGATGTTTGCCTAGAACAGACCATTTTAAGCTGGATGTGGTGACACATGCCTGTAATCTGAGTGCTCTGGGAGGCTGAGCCAAAAGGATCACAACTTCAAGGCCAGCTTGGGCAACTTAGCTATTTAGAGACCCTGTATCAAAATAAAATTTAAAGGGCTGGGGATCTAGTTTACTGCCAAGGACCTGGGTTCAATCCCCAGGATGGGGGTGGACAGCAGGGGAAATCCAATACAGCAGTTGGTCAGGGAGGGTCTTGCTGAGCAGAATCCCTGTGTGGGGTTCTAAGAGTCTCCCAAAGTCCTCTTTTTTTCCGTTAGCTTATATGTCATGTTACACAAAGGTGGCCTCATGCCAGTAAGGCATATGGTGTCATAGAAGGAGTCTGTCTGTCTGCTCTTGGATCTGGCTAAGAGCTGGGACAGAGTCCTTGTACCAAATATTTCAGATTAAAATGTTTATTCCCACAAGGTCAGACTCTTGGAGGGTAGCCAGTCCTCCTTGAGCCCGCCACATAGAGAGGTCACACTTCAGTCACATGAATCTGAGTAACTCTTTTTATGTTCCCTTCATCATATAAAAGAAATTGTGCTATATTTAAGTTTGTGTCTAATTTATTTCACTTAAGATTATGTTCTTAAAGCGTACTCGTTTTCCTACAAATGACCCAAGTTTATCTTGCTTTAAGGCAGAATAGTACTCCATTATGTTTAAATACCACATTCTCTTTATTCATATGTTGATGGACATAGAGGCCACTTCCAAGATTTAGCTATTATGAGTTGTGCATATCACTGTAATATGTCTTTAACTCATATGGGACAATATCTAAGAGGGGAATAGATGGGCCCAATTGAATTTGTAGCTTTAGTTTTTTGAGGAATCTCTATACTGTTTATAAATGGATTCCTTTTTCACCACAGCCTCTCCAGTGTTTGGTGTTATTTGATTTCTAAATGTTAGCCATTCTTGCTGGAGAAAGATGGAATCTCAGTATTATTTCCATTTCTATTTCTCTAATGGCCAGCAGTGTTGAACATTTTTTTTCATGTATTTATTGGCTTTTTGTACTTCTTCCAAGTAGTGTCTATTCATTTCACTTACCCATTTTTTGATTGATGTTTGGGGGGGGGCTCTTTTTTTTTTTTTAAGTTCTTTATGTATTGTAGGTGTTAGTTCTCTGAGAAACACCTGGTAAACATTTTTTCTAATTATGTATGTTGTGTCTTCGATCTGTTGTGTTGTTTCTTTTGCTGTTTAAAAGGTTTTTAATTTGATACAATCCCATGTGTTGATTCTTGGTACTAGTTACTGGTCAACGAGTCTGTTCACAAAGTCCTTGTTTACCCCTTTGTCTTAGAGAGTTTTACCAATTTTATCTTACAGCAGATAAAGTGTTTCTGTTTTAACATTTAGATCTTTAACCCATTTTGATTTTAGTTTAGTACATGGTGAGAGATATGGTTCTAGAGTCCATCTTTTGCATGTCGAATACTGGTTTTCCCAGCAACATTTATTAAAAAGGCTATCTTTCCTACAGTGTATGTTTCTGGCCCCTTTGTCAAAGATCAAATAGTTCAATTTGCTCAGGGTTGGCATCCTCTATTCTGCCCCATTGATCCACATGTCTGTTTTTGTGTCAGTATCATCCTGTTTTTATCACTGCTGCTCGGTAATATATTTTCAAATTCGAGATTTGCTTATTATCCAGGATTGCTTTTACTATTCTGAGTGTCTTCTGGTTCTCTATGAATTTTGGGATTGTTTCTCTAGTTCTGTGAAGAATGCTATTGGTAGTTTCATTGGAATTGTGTTGAATGTGTATATCAGTTTTGGATGTGTGGCCATTTTGACTATATTAGTTCTTCCTATCTAGGAACAGAGGATATCTTTCCATTTTCTGATGTCCTCTTTGATTTTTTTTTTTCAGAGTACTGTAGTTTTTGTTGAGGTTTTTCACTTCCTTGATAAGGTTGATTCCTAAGTATTTAATTTTTCTTGTGAATGGTGTTTTTTTCCTAATTTGTTTCTAGCAAATTCATTATTGGTGCAGGGATGCTATTGATTTTTTGTGTTGGTTTTGTATCCAACTAACTTGCTGAATTTATTTGTTAATTCTAGGAGTCTATTGGTAGACTATTTTGAGTCTTCTACGTAGAAGATCTTATCTTCTGCAAATAATGATGATGTGACTTCTTTCTTTCCTGTACATATTCCTTTTTATTTTTTTCTTTCCTTATTACTCTGACTAATGTTTCAGGTACTATGTTGAACAGGAGTGGTGATAATGGACATCCTTGTCTTGTTCCTGATTTTAGAGGGAAAGCTTTCAATTTTTTTCATTGAATATGATGTCGGTGATAGTATTGTCATAAATGGCTTTTATCAGATTCAGATAAGGTCCTTCTATACCTATTTTCATTGTTTTTATTATGAATTGATGTTGAATTTTGTCAAAGGCTTTTTCTGTCAATTGAAATGATCATGTCATTTTTATCCTTCTGTCTGTGTAATGTATGTATTGCATTTACTGATTTGCAAATGGTGAACCATCCTTGCATGCCTGGGATGAAGCCTACTTGGTCATGAGGTATGATCTTTTTGATGATTTGTTGCATGCAGTTTCCCAGTAACTTGTTGAGGATTTTTGCATCTGTGTTCATTAAAGTAATTGGCCTGTAGTTCTCTTTTTTGGCCTATAGTTCTTTGTTCACATCTGGTTTTGGAATCATGGTAATGCTAGCTTCCATAAATAACTTTCCTTTCAGTTTCATTATAGAGCTTGAAGAATATTGATGTTAGATATTCCTTGAATTTTTTGTAGAGTTCAGCAGCAAATCCATCCAGACCTGGGTTTTTCTTAGTAGCTTTTTATTACTGCTTCAGTTTCATCACCTGTTATTGGATTATTCAGGGTTTTTATTTCTTCTTGGTTCACTTTTTTTTTTTTTTTGGTACCGGGGATCAAACTTGGGTCCTTAGCTTGCGAGGCAGGCAGTAGAACCACTGAGCTAAATCCCCGGCCCATCTTGGTTCACTTTTTGTAATTCATAATGTATCTAGGAATCTTATTTCTTCCAGATTCTGAAATTTATTATATACAGGTCTGTGGAATAATTGCTAATAATCTTCTGGATTTTGGCATTGTCTATTGTGATTTCCCTTTTTTCATTTCTAATTGTATTGATTTGGGTTCTTTCTTTTTTTTTCCCTAAGATTGGCTAAGGGTTATTCTATTTTGTTCATTCTTTCAAACAGCCAGCTCTTTGATTCATTGATTCTTTGTATTATTTGTCTTGATTTCATTGATTCTGCTCTGACCTTTATAATTTCCATCCTTTTACTAGCTTTGGATTTCAATTGTTCTTGTTTTTCTAGGATCTTGAGATACATTGTTAGGTTATTTATTTTGGCTCGCTCTGTTTTTGTAATGTGGACTATTGCTGTAAATTTCCCCCTTAGGACTGCTTTCACTGTGTCCCATAAGTTCTGGTATGTTGTTCTGGCATTGTTGTTTAATTTGAGGGACTGTTTATTTCTTACTTGATTTGTTCAGTAGGTATTGTTTAGTTTCCATGTGTTTGTATAATTTTTATGGTCTTTTGCTATTGATTTCTGCTTTTATGTTGCTGTGATCTGATAATATACATGGTATTATTTTTAATCTTTTGCATTTACTTAAGGGTGTTTTGTTAGTATGTGATTTATTTTGGAGACAGTTCCCAGTGCTCCTGAAAATAGTGTATATTGTGTTGGGTAAAACACTCTGTAGATATCTATTAAGTCCAATTTTTCAAAAGTTTTGTTTAACTGTGATATTTCTTTATTGATTTGTGCTGTTTAATTGATATGTCTGTTTATAACAGTGGGTTTACAAATTGACAGATAGGGCCAGGGATTTAGCTCAGTGGTTTTGCCACCTTGCTGCGCAATCACAAGGACCCAAGTTTGATCTCCAATACCAAAAAAACCAAATTGACAGATAATTATGTTTATCTGATCTTTGAGGTCCCATAGGACATTTTATAAAGTTGGATACACCATCGTTTGGTGCATATATATTAATGTTATCTCTTCCTGTTGAATTGTTCCCTTAACCAATATGTAGTGACCTCCTTTGCCTTATTTGATCAGTTTCGGCTTGAAGTCTACTTCATTTGAAAATAGGATAGCTACTCCAGCTTTTTTTCAGGTTTTTACTGCTTAGAATATTGTTTCTGTCCTTTCATTTTTAGTCTATGAATTTCTTTTTTGTTTATATGTGTTTCTTGTATTTATCTTATTATTAGGGTTTTTTTGATTTTATGAGACAGGGTCTCACAATGTAGCCCAGGCTGGCCTGGAGCATATGGTAATCCTCCTGCCTCAGCCTCCCAAGTGCTGGGATTACAGGCATGCACCACCACACCCAGCTATTTGATCTGTTCTGCGAATTTTAATCTTTTGATTGAGGAATTGAGACCATTCACATTGAGAGTCAATGCTTAAATGTAATTTATTTATTCCTGTCATTGCATTATTTTTCTTTTGCTGATTCCCTTTATTTTCCTTCTACTTAACTGCTCCCCCTACCTGTATCATTCATTCTATGAGATCTTTCATCATTGCTAGCTTCGTTGTTGCTTTTTAGGATATTTTTTAGAATTTTTTGGTCATCATGAATTTCATTAGGTGCTCTTTGTCATAGAGATACCTTATTTCTCCATCAGTTTTAATAGATAGTTTTGCAGGATGTGTCAGTCTGGGTTGGAAGTGGTTTTCTTTTAGGGCTTCAGACATTTCACTCCAAGCTCTCCTGGCCTTTAAGGTTTGTGTTGAAAAGTCTGTGTAATTCTAATGGGTTTACTTTATAAGTGATAGATTGCTTTTCTGTAACAGATTTTAAGATTCTGTGCTTGTGATGGACTTCGGGGATTTTCACTATGATGCACTGTGGAAAGGTTCTTTTCTGATCATGGCTATTTGGGGTTCTATATGCTTTGAATGTCTGTATGTTAAGTGCTTTTCTCATTTTGATTTCTGCTGTTATTTCAGCAAGCAGATTTTCTGCCCTTTGTGCTATCTTCTGATTATTCACTAATTTCAGTTAATGTTATATTAGTCATCTAGCAGCAGTTAGTCCCTTTTTCATGTTTTCTTATTGTTTTTAAGGTGTCTCTCATTAATTGGTTACTCTGACACATTGTCCTCAGATTCGTCATTTCTGCTACGCATACTTTCAATAGACTTTTCAGTAAATTTTTATTTGGCACCTTTTTATGGACTCTAGGTTCTTTTCTAAGATGGTCATTAATGTTTTGTATCATTTGTTCAGATCACTTTTTATTAGCTTTTTATTAGTGTCTTCTGTAGACTTACAGGTCATTTTGTTTATTATCTGTTAGTTATATCTTGTTTGAGTTTACCAAGCACTTTGTTGATCTGTTTTGTTGTCTCCTGTGTTATCCTTTTGAATAGTTCATTTGTGTGGTTATGGATTTCCTCCCCTTCTATGCCCCGTTGGTCAGCTTTAGAGGAGTTGAGAGTTTTTCATGGCAGTCTGTTGCCTTTTCTTCTCATGTTTCTATTTTTGGGGGCATGAGTATGTGTGTGTGTTGATGAAAAGTGTTGTTACTGATATGGAAACCTCTTTAATTAATGTCTACGTCTATCGATGCCCTTTTTGTAAGGCTAACTAGTGGCCTTTGTCTCTGATCCAGCCACCTCCATTTATTTGGTAGGGAGGGCTGTAGCATATTTGCCCCAGTACCCTTTTCTCCAGGAATGGGCCACGGTATTGTTAATGACACAAAGGCAATCCAGATATTGGCATCCAGAGAAAAATAATTAATGGCAACAGCTATTTCACCTTGGGCTATAGTAATAAAATTAGTGATGAATAGTAGCATCAAAGATTAGCTAAATACCAACATACCCAATGAACCAGTAATGTACCACCCTTAGCCACAGAAAAGAGATCTGTAATCGTAATATAAACACTAAGACAAACCAAATATTGAACATTAGTAAATATCTACTAAGTGGAACAAGTTTACCTTCATTAACAATAGAATAGTATTCAAAGGTAATAGTTTAGAGTTGACTAGTTGTCTAAAGATTCATAAAATTTAATGGTTATAATATTTAAGGTAGAGGAATGGGGAACCAGGAAATGAAAAAAATATTTTTTGAAAAATTAATAGAAGATGAGGAGAAAAGTGAAATGGGGGATCCTGTTGAGGAGAAAAAGGAAATTCATCATAGAAAACAGTCATAGAATAGAACAAACAATAAAAGGAAGATATAAGAAAAACAGAGCAAAATCTGGGAAATAAAAGAAAGATAAGGGGGCCGGGGATTTAGCTCAGTGGTTTCCCCGCCTGCTGTGCAAGCGCAAGGACCTGAGTTCAATTCCCAGTACCAAAAAAAAAAAGAAGAAAGATAAGGATGAAAACAATGTTAAAGAAAAAAGAGAAAAAACCTATTAAGGAAAGAAGAACTAATAAAAAATATGAAATGATTGAGTCAGAAAAGTTCCTCTGTGTTTTTATTTGTTTGTTTTGTTTTGGTTTTTTCCCCTATACCAGGGATCAAACTGAGGACCTTGCGCTTGCCAGGCAGGCCCGGCACCACTGAACTAAATCCCCAGCCCTCTGTGTTTTTGAATGAGTAGTTTCTTTTACGGATCTGCAGTGTTAGAATCCCAGAAATCTCAGTTTTCTCCATATAGCTTTAGAGCCTATGGATTTGTGAAGTGCCCTTCCAGAGGTCCATCTGTTTATTCACCCTAGGCTGTTGTAATTGTGGAAGTTGTATCCTTGTTTGTGTTGGATAGGAAAAAGAAGTCAGTCCTTTGGTGTCTCCTGACTGTAGGCCTTAGGACTGGGGTTCAAGCAGACTGCTGGACCTAATGTCAGCTCTCTCCAGGCCTGGTTCCTCACTACGGAGGGCAGGGACTGTATCCTTTCTGGCCTGAGGTTAAACTTCTCAGAGGGTCTGTTTCTAATGTGCACCCTCTCTGCTGTGATCTCACGGGGTTGCCTTTTACCCAGTCACTTTGGGAGAGTAATACTGGGATTCCTGAAGCTGCTGACCATGTCTGAACTTTCTCCTTGGGTTCTGCGCCCACCCCACCCCCATTGTTGGACTCATCCACAATCAGGTTGGTTAGTTAGCCTGTACTTCCTTCTCATGCCAAAGGGAAGCAAAAAGTAGGGCAGGGGATTTAGCTCAGTAGTTCTGCTGCCTGCCTCGCAAGTGCAAGGTCCCGAGTTCAATCTCTGGTACCAAAAAAAAAGATTGAGAAGAAAATGTAGAGCCAGCTCAGAGTTTGAGGACTGCACCCAGCCATAGAATCCACAGTCCACAGGAATAGAGTTGATATGGGGCCAACGTGCTGGTCCATCAGGTCCAGAAGGACATGGGTCCATCCCAGCCTATATATTTTTTAAAAGGCATTTGGGGTTGAGACATTTTCTCATAAACATAATTTATATTTTCTCATTTTTAGTAAGTTTTTTATGTAATCACATAACTCCTTAAAGTATCCCAATCATAGTCATTTCATATTAACTCAATATTATCCTTACAAGACACGGTTTTGTGCTGTTAGATACACCTATAGATGGAGATAGAGAAAATCCAGAGAAACAGCCCATATAGGGTCTGATTTCAGTAACTAACTTGGAGTTTAATTTCTCCATGTCACTTGTAGTCAGCTTGCTTTTGGATCATTTGTTTATTTTCTATTAATAGTATCTTTTGCATGCAAAATAGGCTACTCCTTGTAGCTGCTTTTGTATTTCTTTGGTGGTAACTATGTTAAAAGAAATGGTGAAATACCCTCCACCATTTCAAGAAATTTTTCATTCGTTCTTTATATAAAGAGCGTTTTATACCAACATTTACAAATCCTTCTTTATAGAACTGGATTGTTATATTGTCATGTGATAATGTACCATTTCCCTGAGCCGTATTTTATGTTTATTTTTTGATACATTTCAGCAGCAATACAGAATTTTATATAGTATTCAGATAGAGGTTCAGCAGTGTCTTATGAATAATATTCTAGTTTAGGAGTGGAATATGTGAGATAGCAGTAGCAGGCAGAAGGATGATAATATTATTAGTTAACGTACTGGTTTTTCAGGATAGAAATATAAATAGGAATACTTGGGTATATAAAATGTTGACTGTACATATTATTTGACAGACATCATTCTGTCAGGCCATATAAGTTGCCCAAGCTTTCAGTATCAAAACCAGGAATCCAAGTCAATCCGCCAGACTCCAAAACTACTCTGTGTTCTTAGATATTTTATGTCACTGTTTTGCACATGTGGAGCTTAATCAATAACTGTAAAGTGTATAGATACTTATTTAAGGTTCTCCCACTTGAAGAAATAAACGTTCTTCAAGAATACTTTCCATGGGGCTGGGGATTTAGCTCAGTGGTTTCGCTGCCTGCTGTGCAAGCGCAAGGACCGAGTTCGATCCCTGGTACCAAAAAAAAAAAAAAAAAGAATACTTTCCATGAACAGATTAGAAGATGCAGAAACAACTCCAGACACACTCAACCACCGCATCTTTGACAAAGGAGCCAAACACCCTCACTGGAGGAAAGATAGCCTCTTTACTAAATGGTGCTGGAAAAATTGGGCTTCAACTTGTCAAAGATTAAAAATAGACCTATATCTCTCACCATGCACTAAAATAAAATCAAAATGGATTAAAGATCTAAATATTAAAACAGAAACACTGAACCAGCTGGAACAAAGGTTAGGTAGAACTCTTGAAGACATTGGTGTAGGAAAAGATTTTATGAACAAAACCTCAGTTGCCCATGAACTAGCACAAACAATCAACAAGTGGGATCTCTTCTTATTAAAAAGCTTCTACACAGCAAGAGAAACCACCAACAGTGTGAAGACACAGCCCTCAAAGTGGGAAAAAATTACACTTGTTTTATCTCAGATAAAGGTCTACTATCTAGAATCTATAAAGAACTTAAAAAAAATCAGACCTCACAAATTTAAAGACCCAATTCAAAAACGGGCATCTGAAATGAACAGACATTTCTCACACAATGAACTAGAAATAGCAAATAAACATATGAAAAAATGTTCAACATCACTGGTCATTCGAGAGATGCAAATGAAAACAAGCTGAGATTCCACCTCACCCCAGAAAGAATGGCTGCTATCATGGAATCAAGCAATAACAAATGCTGGCGGGGCTGTGGAGAAAAAGGAACCCTGCTCCACTGCTGGAGGGAGTGTCGACTGTGGAAATCAGTATGGAGATAACAGTCCCATTTGACGCAGCTATTCACCTGCTGGGGATCTTCCTCAAAGAATTAAAAGAATCATACCACAGTGATATATGTGCGCCCATGTTCATAGCAGCACAATTTGTAATAGGTAAAACTTGGAAGCAGCCCAAATGCCCATCCACTGGAGACTGGATAAAGAAAATGTGGGTTTTTTTATAAAATGGAATACTACTCAGCCATAAAAAATGAGAAATTAGAGACATTTATAGCTAAATGGATGCACATTGAGGCGATACTCTTAAGTGAAATAAATAGGACACACTGTGTAAATACTGAATAGTTTCTCTGGTGTGAGAAACTGAAAGTGTAAATAAGGACTAAATGGTATAATAGATAATGTGAAATAGGAAGAAAAGGGGCAAAGGGGAGGGGGAAGTGAGAGGGGTAGGGGAAAGGAAAGAAGGGAATGGAAATAATACGAGAAAATTAAAAAATGGAAACAGTCTTTGTAAAGAGGGAGGGATAGAGGGGTTGAAGGGAGGGCAAAGGAATGGGGAAAAAATGAGAACCAAGAGAGATTATGTAAAGGTGCAAATTTCCAATGATGAATGTCAGTATATTGTATACCTAAAATGTACCAATAAAATTAAAATGTTTTTTAAAATGATGACTGAACCAAAGGGTAGACATGTTTTCTGACTATCTAATCATTACTTTTGCTCTATAAGCCACTGATAAATTTATACCACCTTGGAAGCTGTATGATAATTACAGTTTTCATTCATCAAATGCACAGATGTGCAGCTTGTCTTCTTTTGGGTTAGATTCACTAAGATCTCTCATGGTGGAATTTGACAAGTTTTACTAAAATAAACACCTTCATGTGAAAAGGATCTTCATTTGCATTTAGAAAACATGTGACAACATTAGTCTGATGAAGTCTCAGGAAAGGCCAGAATATAGCTGCTTTTTGTATCAATTACTTGTACCTTCTCTATTTTATTTGTCTTTGAAATAATAAAAGTTGCCTCAGAAAATATAATTCACCCAGTTTCATATGCTTATCAGACTTCTACTTACATAAAATGTAAACAGTATTGAATAGATAAATGAATAGATAAATAGTGAATGTGAGGACCAGGGATTTAGCTCAGTGGTTCCGCCACCTTCCTTGCAAACTACAAGGACCCAAGTACCATAAAACAAATAGTGAATGTGTTTCAGTCTTTACAACTGAACTCCACTTTTTTGATATGTCTTCATCCTTAGTAAATACCACTACCACACCCAGGTACTAGATTGTCCTTTGCTCATATTAGTGTATGTTGGCCATAATGCCCTTCTGAATTCAAATTGGTTTTTAAACACCCAGATAGTATTATTCTTCATGAGTGATGTCAACATTACTGTTTCCCCTGTCTGCTGGTGTCCTACGTGCTACTTCTGACTTTGTGGTTTTTCCCTTTTCTGCTTTAAACTATCCCTTTCAGCTACTGCCTTTGTGATTTTTTATTTGCCTCACTGAGCACCTTACCCGTTATAGCTTTAACTCCTAGTGAGGGCTGCTTTTTCCTCCCAGAGCAGACTGATCAGTTAAAATCACCATGTGCACTTCTATATTAATTGTTTTCATTATTTGGGGTTTCTCAAGAATTTCTCACTGCTTGTTATCCTTTAACAACAAAATTTTATTTTTAACTTCTGAGGTCAATAGTACTTTTTTTGAACCGGGGATGGAACTTGGGACCTTGCACTTGTGAGGCAGGTGGCGGCACCACTGAGCTAAATCCCCAGCCCCTCAATAGTACTTTTGTTGGAGATCTGATGTACTTATAATTGGAAGTTGCAATACCACAGGGTTTTGCTTTTGTGTTTGTTTTCTATATGTTAAATCACTTTGAGGCCATACTACATTGAGACTTTTGTTATAAGAAATTTTAAGTGATTAATTCAAAAGATAGTGCGTTTAAGATATTATGAGGTCTTGACTCAGTGTTTCAATCTGTACCTTGGTAAGTAGCTATTTTAGTATATCCTATTTATACTGTTCTGCTTTACAATATAAATATAGATAGCTCTTTTTTAAATAAGATGTGTTTTATTACGCATAATTTACATTCCTGAAAAATTATACTGTTTCATGTGTAGAATCTCACTTGAAAAATGCCCTAAAACATTATCTTTTGGTATATCTTTAATTTATTATTTATAGTCAGTATTCTAAGAACTGCTATTAACAGGCTACTAATGTTCCTAAATATGTGTATTTTAAGAGATAGCATAAACACTTTCTTCATCAAATGTGTTTGGGACTAGAAAATGCCAAGTTACTATTGGAAATAATTATTAAAACTCATCTCAAAATAGAAGAAAGGAATTTGAATCTTGTCACCGTAAGGAAGTAGTAAAAATTTAAGATAATAGATATGCTAATTATCCTGAGTTGATCACTACTCAATGTATACATGAACCAAAACTTTTTGCAGCTGCAATGTCTAAAGGAAAATACATACCAAATATTTCATGTTATAGTATTCTCCATAGAGGTAGGATTTAGGAAGAGAAAGTTTTATAATAGAACACATTGCTGTTTTATATACAATGTCTCTTTATAAAAAGACATTTGTATAACTAAAGTTTTTTAAAAGACCATCTGGCACTATGAGTAACATACTTGCTTTGAAGAAGATCCAGGCGTGCTGGTATTCATCTTTAACATGTGCCCAAAAGCTTGTGCCAAAAACTTGCATCATAATCAAAGAGTTCCACTGCAGTGGTGCTTTATACAATCTTCAAAGTGCCTTCATATGTACTGCTTCAGTTGAGCATCACAATAACATTATAATCCAGCTAGTTGTTGCATCTATTGTGACAGCTTTAGAGTGTGAGTGGCATATCTGAAGATCAAAAAGCTCCTAGAATGTTGCCAGTTCCCTGGAGCCAGCAGATGCTTGGTGCTGACAAGGTGACCCAAGGGTGAGAAATGAATGGCAGATCTTTCATTGAGGGATAGACTTAATTCCTGGTTCTACTACAAGATGTGTAGTGGAAACAAACTGATAAAGAAAGTGTATGTCTATGGACGCTTTAAGCCTTCAAGAAAGGGATTAAGAGGGCTGGAGGGGTAGCACAGTTGTGCAGCGCCTACCTGGCAAGCTCAAGGTCCTGAGTTTGATCCCTGGTACAAAAAAAAAGAAAAAGGAAAAAAAGTAAGAGCTATATTCATTGAGTGCTTACAATTTAGAGGTACTATGTTACTTTAGTTGACTGATAAGGAAGTTAGAACAAAGAGTTAAGCAATTACATCAACATAATGAAGGTCACACATTTAGGAAATGACAGAGCCTATGAGTCTGGTCAACTACCTGTTACATTACCTGAAAAAGAGGTTTTTTTAAAAACATAAATCTTGCTTAGCTTTATGTGGTAACTCTTTAAAGAACCTAAATGTCAGTAATGATTGTTTTTGAAATTTAAATAAATTCATTCAATTATATAACTTATTATATACTCTTATTCGGTCCTTGGAATTGTCTGTATAGTTTTTCCCAAAATAGTTTGAGTACCTCTATTTCTTTTTTTGGTACCGGAGATTGAACTCGGGTCCTTGCGCTTGCACAGCAGGCGGCAAAACCACTGAGCTAAATCCCCGGCCCAGAGTACCTGTATTTCTTAATTTCAGACATTAGGCAGTTTTTCTTAGCAGATGGATATAAAAAGGAAATACCTATGTTGCTTCCAACAGTGGACTTTAGTTGGTCCTCAGATGGCAGTTGAGATTTTGTCAGAAAGAGTAACTGAATTCTTCACACAAGACTGTCTCAAAACCTGAGTTTAGGGCCAGGGATTTAGCTCAGTGGTTCTGCCGCCTGCCTCACAAGCGCAAGGTCCCAAGTTTGATCCCCGTACCAAAAAAAAAACCCAAGTTAACTCCTATTTAAGAAAATTTTATTAGCCAAAGTGTGCTCTAGACACAAAGTTTTCTGCTTTCTTTTTTTCCTTTTTTATGATAAAGAACCAAAATTTCATAACAAAATAATAAGAGAATAACAATAGTTAATTCACAGTGTATCATCTTCAAAGTAGTTACTCAGAGTAGAAGACATAAACCAAAAAGATTCTTACAAAAAAGAAATAGAGTGCTCGCTTCGGCAGCACAAATACTAAAAAAAAAGAGATAATAACACAAAGTTTCTTTTCAAAGAACTAAGATTAACTAGTAGTATAAGTGAAACAAATTAGCATATATATTAAAATACTTTTGAAACAGTGGAACATGTAATTTGGGGAAATATTTGAAGTTCTTTCCACTTCCTATTTCCCATGTTTTATTCTTTGTTTTGATATACATAGATATATATAAATAAATATGTCTATACAGTGGTACCTTGGTTCATGAACACTTTTGTTTGCACTGTGGTTCACAAACAGAAGCGTTTGGCAAAATTTGTTTCTGTTCGCAAACTCTTGATCGGTTCACAAACACAACCATGGCCATCTTTTCCAAAATCATAGAACAAATTAAGATCATGAATCAGTCTACCATTGTATAGTTTTTCATAAGAGAAACCATGCAATATTTTACTTTATGTGCCTGACTTATTTCACTTATGTTCTCAAATTTCATCCATTTACATATAAATGTAAATGGATAAGGAAAACGTGTTATTTATACACAATGGAGTGCTATGCAGTCCTAAAGATCAAATTGAGGTGTTGTGTATAAATACCATGTTTTCCTTATCCATTCATCTGTTGATGGACATAAATGCTGTTCCCAAGATATATCTCTTATAAACTGTGCTGCTAAAAATATGAGTATGTGTGTATCCCTGTAATATGATGACTTTAACTCTCTTGAGATGTTATCTAGAGGCAGATAGCTGGGTCAAATAGAATTTCTATTTTTAGTTTTCTTAGGAATCTGTACTGATTTCCATACTGGTTGCATTAGTTTACATTTCTGCCAACAGTGCAGAAGAGTTCCTTTTTCCCCACATACTGTGTAGCATTTCTTACTACATTTTTTGATGATGTCCCTTCTTTCTAGGGTAAATGGCGTCTCAGTGTAGTTTTAATTTGCATTTCTCTGATGACCAGCCATGATGGTGAGCATTCTTTTCATGTATTTATTGGCCATTTTCTTTTTCTGAGACATGTCTGTTTATTTTGGTTGCTCATTTTATGCTTGGGTCTTTTATTGAGGGGTGGGGGGAATCTAACTTTTTTGAGTTCTTACATATTCTTAATGTCAGTCCTCTGTCCATGGAATGGTTGGCAAAAATTTTTTCCCATTCTATATGTTGTCTCTTCTCTCTGTTGGTTGTTTCCTTTGATGTCCAAAAGCTTTTTAATTTGCTCTGATCACATTTGTTGATTTCTCGGAATCCTTGTACCTTTTGGGTTCTATTCAGAACATCCTTGCCTATGCCTATGTCTTCAAGAGTTGTATCTATTTTATCTTCTAGCAGATTGTTTCTGCTTTAACATTTAGATCGTTGATTCACTTTGACTTTGGTTTAGTATATGGTGAGATATATGAATCTAGACTCAATCTTCTGCAAGTGGATAACCAATTTTCCCAGCACAACTTATTAATGATGCTATCTTTCCTCCAGTGTACATTTTTGGTTCCTTTCTCAGTGATCAAATAGCTGAATTTGCCTGTGGTGGTTTCTGTCTGCTTCTTCTGTTCTGTTCCCCTGATCTACATGCCTGTTTTTGTGCCCGTACATGCTGTTTTTATCATTGTAGCTTTATAGCATAACTTTAAATATGGGATTGTGGTGCCAACTGCTTTGCTTTTGTTACCCAGGATTGCTTTTGCTATTATGTGTCTCTTCTGATTTCATATAAATTGTAGGACTATTTTCTCTAGCTCTATGAGAAATGACATTGATATCTTCATTGGGATTGCATTAAATCTCTATATTAGTTTTGGAAATACAGCCATTTTTTTATGTTGCTTCTGCCTATCCAGATACAGAGGATATCATTTTATTTTCTTTTTTCTTTCTTTTTTTTTTTCTTTTTTGGTACCGGGGATCAAACTCAGGTCTTTGTGTTTGCGTAGCAGGCGGTGAAACCACTGAGATAAATCCCTGGCCCTTCATTTTATTTTCTGATGTCCTTCTCAATTTCCTTTTTCAGAGTGATGTGATTTTCATTTTAGAAGTTTTTCACTTCTTTAGTTAGGTTAATACCTAAGTATTTAAATTTTTTGATGCTATTGTGTATGGTATTGTTTTCAGTGTGTTCAATGTTAGTGCATAGGAATCCTATTGAATTTTGTGTTTATTTTGTATCTTTCTACAGTGCTGAATTTGGTTATCAGTTAAGAATCTTTTGGTGAAGTTTTTGGGTTTTGTAAGTAAAGGATCATATCACCTGCAAATAATGATATTCTGACTTTATTCTTTCCTGTAGGTATCTCTTTTATTTCTTTCTCTTTCCTGATTGCTCTGGCTAATATTTCAAGTACTATGTTGAACAGATGTCATGGTAACAGTCGTCTGTCTCGTATTACTGACTTTAGAGGAAAGGCTCTCAGGTTTTCCCCATTTAATATGATGTTAGCAGTAGGCTGGTCATAAATGACTTTTACTGTGTTGAGATAATAAAGACCTGTTTTCTTCAGGTGTTTTATCATGAGTGCACATTGGATTTTGTCAAGGAATTTTCTGCATCTGTAAGAAGATCATATGATTTTTCCCCTTCTGTGAATGTGATGAATTGCATTTATTGATTTGCATATGATTAACCATTTTTGCATCCCTGGCATTAAGCTTGCTTGGTCATGGTGTATGAACTTTTTGATGATTTGTCATTCTTTTTGCCAATACAGTAAAACCTTGGTTTGAGAGAGTAATTTATTCTGCTTTTTATTGAAAGTACTTGTATATCAGTGCGGGTGGGGAACCAGTTGTGATCATGTGACGCTCGGTGCAATGTACTGGTCATATTGCAAGACATTGCTCATTTAATAAGTTAAAATTTCTTAAAAATGTTTGCTAGTCTTACAGAACACTCACAGACCAAGTTAATCACAATCCAAGTTTTGCACATTGTACGTTGTCTCTTCACTCTGTTGGTGGTTTGTCTTTCTGTGCAGAAGCTCTTTTTACTGGGGATCGAACTCAAGGCCTTGGGCTTATGAGGTAGGCGGGGGCATTGAGCTAAATCCCTGGCTCCAAGTTTTGACTGTATCTTGTTAAGGATTTTTGCATCTACGCTCATTAGAGAAATTGTATATAGTGCTCTTTTTTTGGTTAGATCCTTGTCTGGTTTGGGGATCGGGATAATTTAACCTTCTGAAAATGATTTTGAAATTACTACTTCCCTTTTGATTTTATTAAAAAGTTTGAGGAATATTGGTTTTAGATCTCCTCTGAAGTTCTTGTAGAATTTAGTTGTGAATCCATCAGGTCCTGGGCTTTTCTTAGTTGGTAGTTTTTTTTTTATTACTGTTTCAATTTTGTTGCCTGTTACTGGATTTGTTGAGATTTTTAAGTCTTCTTGTTTCAGTTTTGGCTATCCAGGAATCTTTCCATTTCTTCTGAGTTCTCCATTTCTTTGGCATATATGTTTGTGAAGTAGTTACTAATGATTGTCTGGATTTCAGCATTGTCCATTGTAATTTCACCTTTTTCATTTATAATTGCATTAATTTGTGATTTTTATGTCTTTTTTTGTAAGATTGAGTGAAGGTGTGTCTGTTTTATTTATTCTTTAAAGAACCAGCTCTTTGATTTATTGATTCTTTTTATTGTTCTTTTAGTCTTCATTTCATTAATTTGTACTGTCCTCTTTATAATTTTCTTCCTTGTACAAGCTCTGGGTTTGAATTGTTCTTATTTGTCTATGACCTTGAGATGTATTATTAGGTTATTTGGGTTTGTTCTTTATTTCAGATGTAGACATTCACTGCTATGAACTTCTCTTTTAGGACTTTCATTGGGTCCCATAAGTTCTGGTATGTTGTACTGGAATTATTACATAATTCTAGGAACTGTCTTATATCTTCCTTAATTTCCTCTGTGACCCATTGATTATTCTTGGTTTCTTTTTGGGTTTTTTGGTACCGGGGATTGAACTCGGGTCCTTGTGCTTGCGAGGCAGGCGGCGGAACCACTGAGCTAAATCCCCAGCCCACCATTGATTATTCTTAAGTACATTGTTTAATTTCCATAAGTTTACATAGTTTCTGTGGTTTCCTTTGGTATTGGTTTCTAGTTTCATTGCATTCTGATCTGATAATATAAATGGCAAAACTTTGATTCTTTTGCATTTACTTAGACTTGCTTTTTTAACTAGTATGTGGTCTACTTTAGAGAAAGTAGTGTTCAAAGGTTTCATTCAACCCTGATATTCCTTTGTTGATTGTATTGATGTGTACCTGATCTTTTATGTCTTATTAGGGTTTCTTTTGTGAAGTTGGGTGCACCGTGGTTTTGTGCATATATGTTTGTTATTTCTTCCTGTTGAATAGCTTTTTTTTCTTTTTTTGGTACTGGGCATCAAACTCGGTCGGGTCCTTGCACTTGCGCAGCAGGCAGCAAAACCACTGAGCTAAATCCCTGGCCCAAATAGCTTTTTTAAAGTAATATGCCACCCTCACTGGAGGAAAGATAGCCTATTTAATAAATGGTGTTGGAAAAACTGGATTTCAACCTGCCAAAGATTAAAACTAGACCCAAATCTA